>JAAAKM020073195.1:203064753-203101590 GCA_010016025.2 Alatinidae sp. Z8VKAUB7J3
TATAAGTAATAAGATAAAATAAATAAAAAAAAAGAGGAAGAACTCTTAAAGCGAGTTTTCTAGCAAATTTTGTTGGACACTCAACGATCGACACTAGATTAAATTAGAACTGAGTGTTTATCTGGCAATTTTGACTAGTTTTTCAAAATTTTGAAGAAAACTGATTTCTCACGATTTATTTTGCAAAAATAGCTATTTATAAACAAAAATTACTACGTGAAAATGACCTAATAAAACATGGGCACCAACTGGTAATTTTAAGCATTGTCCCTTGAAGTACCAAGGATATAAAAAATGTTCTACCCCCCCCCCCTCCTCGGGACCTGTCTAAGCCCATTACTACACGAAAGCATTGAGTTTTTAAGATTTTACTTTGGTTGTTTCAAATTTTGAAGAACATAAAATTATGAAGACTGCACCTTAAAAAGGAAGCTACATCTTCTTAAGCTGTTTGGTGTCATATGTTTTTAGCTTAATTTTTGCTGATTTTTATCATTTTTTTTGGGGGGGGGGAGACCCGCAACTTTTCGAACTTAGAGAGTAAAGCTTCATTATTATTATTTTATTATACTTTATGGAAGCCTATTAACAGCATGACACTAACACACTATAATCTGCTTAGATACTGAGCCACCGATTAGAATGTCAAACCCAACCCATAACTGTTTCTTTTCTTGTTCAACACCAAGAAAATGCATAGCATAAAGCACAGAATAATTCAACCCGCTAAATGTAGATTTGGATTGTCTAGGAAAAGCATTAACTTTTTTTTTGTCTCTAGACTATTTTTCGGACAAGCAAATTAAATTCTCCAGCTTTGAGCACAACTTTCTTTCTTTTTTTCTTTAGACTTTGTGGAATTCGACTTTTAATAGCCTGATACGAACACGCAATAACTAACTTAATAATAAGCCCACTTTTTTAGGAAAGCTAAACCAATGAAAAAATACATGTCATAGAACACGGAACAGTCCCACCAATTAAATGTATGGCCGGAATGTCCAGCAAAGTAATCAAGTTTTGTTTTGTCTATAAACCATTTTAATAGTTAAATAAGTAAAATTCTTAAGCTTAAACTAGAATTCTGATTTTCGTTTTTGTCTTAAACTTTATGTAATTTGACTTTTACTAGCTTGAGACAAACACGCAATAACTAGTTTAATAGCAGGCCATCATTTGTAGAAAGTCAAACTCAACCTATGGCTATTCTTTTCTCAGTTCATGTTATGACACTAAGTAAATAAATATCGTGTAGCTCTTAGTTTCAAGTTGCTGCGTTTGTGCAGAAAATCAGAATCCACCACCTAATGTAAATCCAACACCAGGAACGCCATGTGTGTCACATAGTTCCCCTCCCCCCCCCCGCTTGGAATACTGTTACTTGGTAGAAATAGTTGCTAGAAAATTAGCTGGAAACCAGAATAATTATTGTTCTATTTTGGTTTTAATGAAACAAGCATATTTCATGGTTTGGGTTTGCTTTAGTTGGGCTCAACAAACTGAAGATTTGGAGCCAATTTTCCAAGGTTACTCAGTAGAAATAGTTACTAGAGAAGTAGCAGATGAATTATTATGGTTGTATTTTGGTTATAATGAAGCAAGCATATTTTATGGTTCTGGCTTGTTTTAGTTGGACTTGCCACTCTGAAGATTTAGAGCCAACTTACTAAGGTTACTCCGTAAAAATAGCTACTAGAAAAGTAGCTGGAAACATGAATTATTACTTGATTTTAATGAAGTAATGCATATTTATGGTTTGAAATTCTTTTGCGAATAGCAATAGTTTGGTTCTTGGCGCAGTATATATATAGCTCGTCAAAAAAGCAGAAATGGTAATAATCCGGTATGGATCTATTATAGGAAGATATAAGACGTTAACGTTGTCGAAATAAAAATTATTATTTTTAGTTTCGGGGGATTTTAACGCTTATATTAAGCTGTGTGCTCAAATCAATATAGCTTTGGTTGTGGTGAAAAATTCGCAAGACGAAACAAAATTTCAAGCCTATGTCGGGCTTCCACCAGTCAAAGTGAATATGTTTTTTTTTTTCTTTAGGAAGGAACTTTAAGGCACCGTTTTACTCGTCCCAAATATTTTAGTCATTTGGTATGGTAATGTCATTTGTCATATGGAAAAATGGGTTTTTACGATTTACCACTGCCTCGCCTCTCAAATGAAAAGTTATGGTCAACTATGCCAAGAAACATCCAAAAAAAAAACTTCAACCATTGCAATGACCAATCATCGATAAGAGAAATCTCAGAAGAAACAGAACAGTATTCAAACATATAAATATCAACTTCGTCGAAATATTCGTTTCATTTTATGCCGCGTTTCTGGCAATATTCAACAAGGCTTGTTGCAACATATCTTGGTCGATTAGCAAGTCTGGAATGCTGGGATCGTAGACTCGTTCTATATGCATTTCCGTGTGTTCTACTGCTAGCAGTACACGTAATTTTTCGATAATTCTGTGTATGTTGTGCCATTGGAAATCGGGTGGCTTATTCGGGCCGAGTAACCGGTCAACCAATACCCGTAATCGATCGGATTGTTCAATGATCAATTGGGTAAACTCTTTCAAATTCGGGTTGCTGAGCTCTCTATCCAACAATTGTGCTGAGCCTCGAATTCCTCCCAGTGGGTTTTTAATTTCGTGTGCGAGGCCTCGTATTAGTTCTCTGGCTGCTTGCTGTAATGCCCATTGATGATTTTCTTCGTTGAGCTTTTTTTGCTGTTCGATAGGAGTAATTTCTAGCGCTAATAAAGTTTGACCGTTTTCTTCATATGCTGAGACAACTATGCTTGCGAGACAGTGGCGGCCGTCATTAAACACCAATTGAACTTCTGACTCGGCAAAGTTTTCAGTGTGATTGACAGCGTGTTGGAATCTAGATACTTCAATACACTGGGATACAAGAAACTCACTAAGTGGGTGACCAATTAATTGATTTCTACTATGAGCAAATAGAGCTTCAGCAGATAAATTGGCAAATCTGATCTGAACATTCGCATCCAACAGCAGTATGGCTGTGGAAACGTTGTCGAGTAGATTATCTAAATTTCTTTCGTTCATTCTTTGTGTCTCAACTGCTTTTGTACAGCTGTAAGATGTGCATTTCTAGGTGAGCTAGATAAACGAATTTCAGCTTGATGCATATTTTATTAGATCTCTACTATAAAGCTTTTGCCTTTTGTGAATCAAATGACGTTCTATAATTGTGGATCTTGAGCCATATTTTATTCTTTAGATGTATCTGAGTAAGAAAGTGATTCCAGTTTTGTTCAAATTTCAGAAAATGAAGAATTTAATAGTTTCAGTTGAAGGCAATGTTGGAAGTGGGAAATCATCTCTTCTTAATTACTTCCAACAGTTCTCTTCAGTAGTTGAAACTATTCAGGTATGTAAAACTAAGTAGATGTACTCTTTTTTAAGTTTTTGTTGCATTGATATTTGATTTTGCTTCTGTTATTTGCAGTAGATTCTTTTGCTCTATTTCTGTTTCTCTGTTTCTTTTTCTTTCTCTTTTATTTTATTTATGTCAGTAATATGGGCCGCATCTAATAAAACTTTTTTCATATCAATGATTTAAGATTTGGTGTATATATTTTGGAGTAGATTTTCGCCTAGTAAAAACAAAGTGAGACAACATAATTGAGACCAAATAATTGTCGGTACTGACAACCAATAGAATTCATGTTTATAGTTTGTTTGATTTTCTGAAGATTTTTTTAGCCTACTGGCTAAGAATGCTCATGTTTTCAAAATTACTTCGCAAAATTTATGTGCTTCTGAATTAAGATTAACGGATTTTGAACTGATCTTGTATATGTAATGAACTAGTAAAATAGAAGAAGGTTTTCTCTGCTGTGTGTTTTTTAAGTTTGAAGTAGAATCCTTCCATCCATAATCCCCTTCTCCTATATGCAGGAAAACTGCAGATACAACATCTTGACAACTTGGATGCACATAGTGTCTTTTGGTTTAGTTCAACATTCCCCTTAACATACCCTGAAACGTTCAACTTAGTACCCTTAGCCGTTAATACCCTTCTTAACTTAATACCCTTCGCGGCTCCTGAGCTATGACAGATATTTTCTTTTATCAACCTGGATACACACACTGTCTTTTGATTTCGTTTCCCATTCCCCTCAAACTTCCCTTAAAGTTTCAATTAAATACCCTTAGGAGCCAAGGAGATATTTCAGATACGCCCTTTTAACAACCTGGATGCCCATGGTGTCTTCTGGGTTTAGTACAACATTCCTTGAAAGTTTCAATTTAAGTATCCTTAGCCGTTCCCTACATGATGCAATTACGTCCTTTTGGCAACTTAGATGCACTTTGTGTCTTTTGTTTTAATTCTACATCCCCTCAACATTTCCCCGAATTTTAGTATAATACCATGATATATCGCAGATAACTTCTTTTGACAACCCAACACATAGAGCGTCTTTTGATTTAATTCAACAACCCCTTCAACACACCCCCAAGATTTTCTACTTAATGCCCGTAGTCTATCTTGAGAAATTACAGATGCACACTTTTGTCCATCTGGATGAACATGATGTTTTGATTTAATTCAACAGTCCCTCAAAATGCTGTTGAAGTTTCAACCTTATACCCTTAGGTATTCCTGAGACATTGCAGATACTCCTTTTTGACAACCTGAATACACATAACAGCTTTCGATTTGCTTCAAAACTTTCTTAACATGTCCTTAAAGTTTCAACTTAACACCCTTAGCCTTTTCATGCAACCAGAACGATCATACCATCCATGCAATGGCATCCAAAAAGCGGTCCCAAAAACTTCTTGTCGTTGGGTTTAACTACAAAACAAAAATAAATGGTCCAAATCTAAACCATTATATTGTGCCGTTGGCCATAATGTATATAATTTATTCTTCATCCAGAAAAAAAAATGATAAAACATTATAGTTGGTCTCTCTTTTCTTGCTATGACTTTCTTTCACTCTATGGCCAATGACCACTGCCTTCGATTTTTTGGTAATAAGATATTGGTTAGAGAAATCAACCGAACTGAATTATTCAACCAATTGGATAAGGCTCAAAAAGATACCCTCAGATTTGCCGTATATGTACTCAAAAGGATGCCTGACAAATAGCTGTGACATCAAATATATCTGTGCTTGTGGAGTGAGGGGTCGACTGTTCCGCCACCAGTGTACACCTTGGGAGTGCCACTTGTTTCACCACGGTCGACATTGCTCGATCACCTATAGCGTCTTTGTGCCTCGTATTGAAAACTTTGGGCCATGCGTGGGACGTTTTCACCAAGTTTGGTACATTTTCCGCACGCGTGGCTTGCGCCATCTTTTGTGAACGATTTACCGAGCGGGCCCCACTTTGTGGCCACTGACGGTTTAGCACTTAACCCTCTACAAACTGTCTTGAAAAGTTTGTTTTGCCTGGGTATGTAGCTGTTTTTAGTAGTATGTGCGATTGGCAGTATTTTTACGTTGGTGTGAAAGTGAGATATGTCGTCAAGTCATTGCATTCATTATAAGCTTTTTGTTTTCACTTGTATCTTCTAACAAATCATTTAAAACAACAGACATTAGTACCCTAGAAATCTTTCATGTCCTTGTCTGTTACTGTACTTATGGCTAGTTCTAACATCAGGCCCTCGAACAGGTAGGTGTTTCTTGACCTCTGAATACGACAGACTGTTGCTTCGATGACTGCCACCACAGTTGGCACAGGTAAAAGGACTGTGCCTGACAGCTCCTGTCACGGTTGCTATGATTACCGACACATTTGCTCCCTTTATTTCGATTAGAGCAATTTCTATCAAAATGACCAAAGCCTTAACAATTGTGACATTGCATCGGTTTCTCAATCGGCAACGTAACTCAAAATAAACCATGTTCAATCTTGATTTCCTGTATAACTGCAAGATCAAATTTATTTTCCGATATGAATTTTAACTGGACTACGGATGTATTACCAAATGCAGAATTTACATTGCTAACAAGAATAGGTGTTTGTAAAACACCCCAGTCTTGGTTCATCCTGATAATGTTGGCATACTCGCGCCTCACTACCTTCGCTTGAATATTTAGTGTGTTCGGTATTGTTCGTTAGACATATGTATTACTATGTTGTCTTTTTTAGCTAGAATATGATGGCCCTTATCGGCACAACCAAGTTCTTCCACATTAACTGGGTTTGAATGTTCAAGTTGCTCGGAACATTGCTCAACACAAAAGAAACAGGAGGCTGCACTTGAGCTGGCACTAAGGGCCAAACTACATGACCAGGGGGCTGTATCGAGGTTTACTGCTTTCCAACGGGAAAATCTAACATCCTTACGTACTCGTTTAAACCAGAAGCTACAATAGTACTTGGTTGATTAGGAATAGCCAGGGCTGCCAAATTTTTTTTAAGGAGTGTGTCATATTTTTTCCGAAAATGTGCTTTTTGTGTCATCTCAGATTCCATAATGTGTCACAAAATGTGTCATGGGCAACCGTAGATTAATGAAGGAAAGCCCATTTAAGTTACAATTTGAAGATATGATTCATTTTTTAAGTAAAAAAAGAGATCTCACGACAGAAAAGTAATTAATTGTATATTTTGCTCTGTGAAACAGTAATTTGTCCTGAACAGGGCCCAAGTATTACTGGTCAAGTATTCTAAGAACTACTAAGAGGGCACTTATATAGCTCTCTAGTTTCAGAAGCCATACTGGCGTACCTTATACCACAGGTCCCCTAGCATGTATACACTGCATACAAATGTACGGTTATAGAGTATTGCATAGATGCACATCATCTATTGGGATATTGGCCAACAGATTCTTTCATGAGCAGAGGGGTCCTCAAAAAATATTTTTGATATTTTTCTTTAACTTTCTGTGAGATTTGCCTCAGTTGAATCGAATGAATATTGAAATGATTACAAACTTTGCCTCTGACCTCTCCTCTTTGGTAAAAATATTTATATGAATAAAGGATGAAGTGTGCAATACGGGTGTTGAGGTGGCGTAAGCTCCTCTCTTATTGCAGACTTTAGTTTTATTTCGGAAAATTATACTTTGTTTTAAGAAACAAATACAATGAATGACATTTTTTTTCCGCGAACCATTTTTCTGCAGAAGTTAGAATTTACTGTAAAGAACGAGGTTTGAGGGAGCGATTGCTCTCCTAACATTTAGTTTAACCTTTGGTACAATATTAAAAAACAACATTAATTAAATAACATCGACTCTTCTCTCTTTTTGCTAAAGTTGGACTTTTTGCTTCTAATATTTTTTCTAGAACAAATGCGCAGGTACAGGAGGGGGGGCTGACTGGAGTAAGGGGGATATCTTAACGTTCGACTGACCATGCCCCGCCGCCTGCCGCAGCTGCCTGCCCTCGCGATCGCGTGCCTTGCATTCGCGTGCCTCGGGGTCGGCTGCGGTGAGGGCGACGCTCCGGCGGCGGACCTCCCGGCCGCGTGCCCCCGCGACACGTTCGAGAGCCTGGTCTTCGCGCCGGACGAGGAACTGGTCGTCGGTGCGTGGTCCTACTGGCCGGACCCCGAGTCGGGCCACCTGGCGATGGCCGAGGTGGGCGGGCGCGACATCCGGAGCGTGCCGCACGGTCTCGACTGCGCGCAGAGCATGAGCGTGTCGCAGGGCGAGGGGAAGGGGCCCCGCGTGGCGCTGGCTGGCTGCCGCGGCGAGCGATCGGTCGTGCGCGTCTTCCACGACGAGGACGGGGATGGCGTGGCCGACGAGCTGGCCGGCGAGCTCGTGCTGCCGCGCCACGCGAGCATCGTCGGCATCACCGAACACGCGAAGCACGGCTACCTCGCGGTCGAGGAGACGGAGGGCGCCATCCTGCATCTGCAGGATCAGGACGGCGACGGCGTGCCCGACTTCCAGACGGTGTGGCTTCGTCACGACGCGCTGCGCCACGCCGGAGGGCGCGAGATCCACTACGAGGGCGTGAACCTGCCCGAGACGCGACGCCTGCTGATGGTGTGCGAGCGCGGCTGCGTGCTCTCCGAGGATCCGCTCATCGTCCGCGACCGGGACGGCGACGGCGCTCCCGACGACGCCCGCGTCCTGCCGTGGGAGTACGCCTTTGGCAAGGGCCCCCGGATCGCCGACCGGCCCGAGGCCGACGACACGCACCTCGAGCTCCGGGCGCCCCAGGGGTCGACGATCGAGGTCTGGTTGCGCTGAATTTTCTCTTCTCTTTCTTTGACGAGTTTGTTAATCGAAGCGGGTGGCAACCCAAAGAACTCCCAAAACGACCAAATTACTCAAATGATAGGTCCTATGAACTTATTTTTAACGTTTTCCGACGAGTTATGCTAGAACATTTTCAGGAATTGCCTTTTCCGGAACTTAAAAAAGTTCCGTATAATCGAAAAAAAAATTACACTTTCTGATGAAGTTTTCTTGAAACTGAGCGTTTCTATCCGGCACAAATCGGGGGAAGTTGAAAATTTTCTTTAAGATTTCTAGGAAAGTAGGCGTGGCTTTTAATTTTCTGTCGTTTATTCAGATCTCTTGTCCAAGCTCTACAAAGTATAGCGGGACCATCCAATTAACTCTATTAAATATTTAAATAACTTATAGTTTAATATATAATAATTTAAATATTTATTAGTTAGTAAATATTAAATAGTTAATTAGAAAATAATGAAATAACCACACAAACTAAAAAAGCTTATTCTGACAAGGGATGTTGACTCTTTAAGGTATCGTTGGGTAAGAATAAGAGGTGGTCATAATACATTTCTTTTCAAAATATACCAAATACCTTAAAAGTAAAATGGTCTTTATTCTAGTTTCCTGATATGACACCAGACCAAAGTTTTGACACAGCCATTTGATTCAGCATAGTCGAAAGTCTAATAACTAAGCTTTTTGGGGATTACAAGATCCCCACAGTCCCTGAAGAAAGAGCTGTAAGTTACGCAATTTGCCCATTGTTCACGTGCATTATTTATAATCTAAGTGTTAATGTACGACCGAATATAACCTAAACGTTACATAACTTAAATTAAGGTTTATGACGCAAGGCCCATCTCCTCGTATGCGTAATATTTTTTTTTCATTTTAAGTTTTAATGTTGTTCCTTACTCTCAGTTGATTTTTCTATTTAATTCAAGCTGTTTTCCTAGCAGTAATATTAAAACGATCCGATAGAATTAATTTTAATTGTGAGTTTATGCAATTTCAAAGCTATTATTTTGGAATTTGTTTTATGTTCCTAAAACATTTGCTAAAAATACCAAATAGTGGCAAAAAAAGGAATAATGACGTGAAAAATCACATAACATGAACCTTGCAGAACATCTACATCTCAAAAGCCATGCTGTGACGCATACTTAATTGCGTCAATTGGGGGGATGCATTTGCAAAATAAAATGAAAGTAATTTTAGTTCCACTTGCCGTGGAAAATGCTTTAAATAAATTATAGTTTATTTTGTGAGTAGATAATTATCTACTGTTGCGTAAAGAACAAAAAAGAGGAAACCAAAAAAGCAAAGTTGTTGTTAAATTTTTTTCCCTTTTAAATTAAACTTTGGCCAAAACGTAAGACAAACGTTTATTCCATTATAGTAATTCTATTGTTTTTTCTTTGTTTTTCTTTATTCTATTACCATACTTATATTTTTCATTTTTGTTTTTCTTTAGGTATTGGACTTTCTACAACCATTATCTGTTGCCTGGCAAATTTATATTACATAGTTGTCATCGCTTGGGCTATACATTACCTTTTTGCCTCTTTTTCATGGGAACTTCCTTGGGGTTCTTGCAACAACAGCTGGAATACTGAAGCATGTACAACTTTTGCGGGGGGTGAAAATTCCACTCTTCTTGAGGGTAAACTGGCCAAAGATGCTACTCTTGAGTATTGGGAGTAAGTACATGTTTTTAAATCATTCTCTTTCATTTCAATGAATTGCCTCGTCCCATCGCAATTTGTTTATCAGCCCTGGTTGAACTTCGCTGAGGTAAGGATGCTGGGACTGTTTTGAAAAACTTTTCATTTTAGTTTTATTGATTTTATCCTCTTGTAAGTTGTTTTTTCTTATATATTTTTGTATTGCTGAGGACGGCCCTTGGACATAGGGCCGAAGTATTCATTCTAATTTGTTTCCCACTGTCTTGAGAAATTCCCTACTGTTCTTAATGTTTTTGGTGTTTGCAGTTGTATGTTGTATACAGCCTACTTTTTAGGGGAAACTCGTTTTAATAAAACACTAGTTTATTGTTTATTTTTTAAGGGTAGGTTGGTCCGCTATCTATATTGCCAATTCCATATAGCGCCATCTTTTTCCTATATCATCAAGGTGCCAATTTTTTACTGGGAACAAGCAAAAGAGGGACCCGGAAGTGACGTATTGTATCCGCCGGTATTCAATTACCCGCAAATTGCGGGGAATAGGTGGGGGGGGGGGTCTTACATCTCCATTGTTTCTGGGTAATTTCATTATTGACTGATGACTATTTGCTCGACCCCTGGCCACTCTGATTGGACTATCGCTCTGTGATTTTGCATCTGAATCAGACCGGCTACTGATTTTACTTACTCCTTCAGAGGCTATTTCAGTCCGAAAGGGAAATGAACAGTTTGTAGCCAGACTTGATTTATGACTCTGTTTTGAACTTCGTCTTCCGAGCAATCAAAGCGGGTAACAAGTATGATGAAATAGTTGAGAAAGCAGCACTGTATTTCAAAGCTGATACGCTGACTAAGGTAAAGGATGAATTATGGCTTTCTCTGCAAAAAAATGGTTTTTCTTGGATAATACGCAATCCTGCTCAGCTTCCAATTCGACACCAACAATTTTTGAACACAGCACTAATTACTTTCTCATACTTATCTCGTATACGAACCCTTGCAAAACGCCCCGACAAAGATAGACTTAGTATAGAAAGCTGGAACTGTTCCGATGTTGTGAAATGGTTGAGGGTCTCCATTCCGTCATAAGCTCATTTTACGCCCCTATCCTCCAAGGCAAACCATACCTGTCTGTCTGCTTAGTGGCATCAGGGTGCCTTTTTTACAAGTCTCCATAAACTGAACCCTGACTGCAAACAACTATCCACGGTGACGACGTGTGACAACTCTCGAGGAAATTATACCCTGGTGAACAACACTGTATTCGAGTGAAATTTGATCAATGAATTGGGTACGAAATTAACCTCTTCCTAACTGGGCTATTAATAATGGCTTGTCTCATTATGGTAGCGTAATATTTACAGGCATGAATACATAATGAGTCAGAGATAGCTAGCTTAAGTTACTTGTGCAGGAGTTAGCTAACAGGTGATAGGAGCGCACCATCAAATGCTGGAAACCCTGCCGTGCCTAATATGGACTTATCCTTACAAAAGTCTCCATTTAACCGGAGATCCTGGGGATTTTTTATTGCTTGATTTTAAGCCGGCTTAAGCGCTTTGGGTTGACACGAATAGGAGTCAGTAGTCCCTGAACTGCACTGGTATGTCCTGTTGATATTTTCGTCCACAAAATTTTCAATGATCTAAATGACACAAACAACTAGGATATGTTACAACCTTAACAGACAACTATGGTATGGACATTTTGATTCATGAATTCAGACCATGTTATCTGAAGTTGCTTAAACAGAAAAGTCAAACTTAAAATAATTTGTAAATATTTACTAAAATTTGGAAAAAGTTTCGAGTCTATCCAGAATTTTGTTTTTGAGTTATCAAGGAGTTTTTCGGTTTTTGGGTGATCCTACCGGTATATATTTGCAAGTGTGTATTTGTGATTTTTGGATTTTATGCTGGAAATCCCGATCCATGACCTCCTCTTGGTATAGCCTATATTATTATAATATACAGCTATAACTTTCTTCTCTCTTTATTAATCTGAAAATATTTCTGCGATTAGAAAAGCTTGAGAGAAAAAATGTTTGATTATGTTCTCAATACTTACTTTTTAATTAAAATTAGCTCATAATGTTAAGCGCCAAGACGATTTTTATTACAATAAAAATTGTAAATAAATTGAATTAATCAGCGTAATTAGAGATAGGACGAGTAATTAAGGCGCATTTACCGCCCATGTCCTCTTTCTCTGTCTTCCACAAAAAAAAATGGTTGGATTTTTCGGGTCCAGAAAACAATCCCTAAAAGTTTTAAGCTAATCCCAAACCCAATATGTCAAGCAAGCCCCCATTTTTCTCTTGTAAGACCTATACGTAAACAATTGGCAGTTTGGCTTATTTATGGTCCTTGGTCCTGGGGCTGCGGGGGTAAGGCTATCCCCGGAGACATATTTATTGGACGTTTTGACTATTTTGAAGAAACTCCATATCCGAAATTTTTTATCGGATAGTTTTGGAGAAAAAGGCGTGGGGGAGGGGGGCTAGTTGCCCTCCAATCTCTTTGGAAACTCAAAAACTGAACTAGAACTTTCAATTTCCAATCAATTGTGGCCTCTCCATGGAGATATGGTCAAAAAAGAGTAAATCATGATAGCTTTGTTTTGCCCTTCACATCTAACTGAAACCATGTCCAAACTTGGGACTGTTCTGTCCCTGTAATATTTCGGATTCCCTCTTTCAAACGCAATTATACATGTAAACAACAGTAAAAAGAATCATGCTTCAATCACTTTCAATAGAACATAAGCCTCATGTCATAATTCAGAAGAGTTAATATTAGGAACTATTCTAATAACAGTAGTTTGTTAAACTTGGTCTAAATGAAAGATTGAAGAGAAAGTGTACAACTGTGTTAAACTACTATGCGAAATAAAGGAGTTGATTAAACTAAAATATAAATATGGATTACGTTCTTCAGGGAAAAAAAAATGTTTAAGTTCGAATTATGCTGCCATTTCTACCTAAAATGTTTGAAACTCCCAAAACAAAGTTTGAATGAGGGCGCTTCGTCCGCATTAACACGAAGATATTGTACAATTGACATCTTCTAAATTGCATGGCCATCAGCTTCTGCTGGACATATCCGTGAGTAATTAATACCTTACAGTCTAAAAACTGTGATACTAGAAATGTTGTAAGTAATTGTTATGCTGTTGCATCTCACCAGATGGGTATCCTATGAAAAGCATTAAAAATGACGAAACCAATAATTCAGTCAGTTTTGCACACACCGTTGGAATTGTGTCATCATCAAACTTTGGGAGAGAAACATGTATCTCGTTTTCTGCAAAGTCTGAAATCTTATTCACCAGTGGCTGAATAGAAGAAGGATTGTCATATACATAAATCAAACATGGTAAAGGGTCTAATATAGACCCTTGTGGTACACCTCACTTAATAACAACGCTTGAGTGAAGTGTGTAATATTGTTTACGCTTAAGTTGGTCATTAGTTTACGGGCGAAGAGGGATACTTGTCATTGTGTTTGTCAGCAGTTGTCTCGATTGCGGAATAACATTATCTGTCAAAACCGAAGAAAATATTGTCTGAAATTACAATTAAAAGTGATTCTTGGCATTTGGTGTAAGATAAATCCAACCGCCAGAAAAGTTTCATAATAAGGATATGTAGAGTTATGCAACTGTTGATCGTATTATTAACATTGGATCACATTTTGTGTCAACAGTATTTTTCCGATTGGGAAAGCTATTCTGACTTTTTGAATTTTGATTATGAAAATGAAAATATTTCATTTGAAACGGATGAAAAATGTCAAGAAGTTGCACATCATAAACACGAGAATAACATGATTAGAAAATGTGACCGAAGTGACGAGAATCTTATGGATATAACTATTGGATTTTTGACATCTTATATCAAAAACAAAGTGGCTGTGGGTGCTTTGACTTTGGCCGTTGAAGCTGTGAACGCTGACCCGAGTCTTTTGCCGGGAAGAACTTTGAAATTCTATGCCGCTGACATAGGGAGCCAAGAAAAGGTAGTCTAGAATTTTAAATTGAGAGCATTGTGATGTATTGCGGACAGGGGTGTAATTTGCTATGGGTCAGTGGGGGGAGCTGCTCCTCCAAAACCTTGGTTTGCCTCCCTAACAAACCCCAGTTTACCTCCTAGCCAAAATTTAGTTTCTTCAAAAATCTTGTCAAAGCTTAGATAAGCCAGCATAATTCAAGCATCAACCACTATATGGCTCATTTTTCAGTTTTCACTGTCATTTTCACTTAAGTTATGAAAATTGGCTCAAACGTCCAGTCCCTTAGGAACGATTCCTGAAAAGCAATGGTTGTTTAATTGAAACAAGAAGCTTGCAGCAAAACGGGTGAGGATTTCAAAATTACAAAATGATTATATATGTCAGATTATTTATTCTGAATTTGTGCCTCTGCGATTTTTGCACCCAGGGCGACTGCCCCCTTAGACCCCCTTTCCTAAAACGATCTATGGGGAAAGGTTTGTTGGAAAACTTGTGTAAAACGCAAGCCTAAAATGTGTTTTTAAAATTTGTTTTCTGATGATCTGTTCCGAATTTTCTCCTACTAAACGATCTATGGGGAAAGTGCTGTTGGAAAACTTGTGTAAAACACAAGCCTAAAATATATTTTTAAAATATGTTTTCTGATGATTCTGTTCTGAATTTTCTTCAGCTAGTCTAAGGGGAAATAAAGTCTCTTTGTTCAGAGGGGTCATTACAAATATGAGCCAAAGCTGAGACTCAACCATTAATTGGGTCGCGTTTTCTATTTAATTTGGTCAAAGTTGAGCTGCTTTCACTATTAAAATGTTCTTCACTTTTTGTTATTGTATTACTACAAGAAAACGTAAATGCAAATTAAATCCCTTTTCTATACCACTTTCTTCTTGTTCCACTTTCTGTTGCTTTTTTAAAGTTTGTTTTGAGCCAAAGAAAAAAAGTAGATCTGCCCTTTATTGGTTTTATTAGGCTATTACAACCAAATAAAATAATTGGAATAATATCATTTCGGCAGGGGGCAACTTTCTCTTCCCCCCCTCAAAAAAAAAACGATGCCATTGTTAAGGTGGAACTGACAGGGAAAGTTTGGAGATACTGAACTAAATCGAAATACGCGATAGGAATGTGGCACTGTGATGGGTATTTTTATTGTTCTTGGATCGTTTATCGGAATCGTTGGAACAGCCCTTGGCCTCGTGGGCGGCGTGGCGCTTGCCACCAATGTGGAGACCCTCGTGCCCGCATTGGAGCGCCTGTTTAGCGTGCAGTTCATGTCGTCGGATATCTACTACATCAGTGACGTTCCGTCCGACATGCATTGGTCTGACGTGATGCAAATTGGCACCTTAAGTCTGGTGTTGACCGCACTTTCAACCATTTACCCCGCCTGGCGCGCATCTCGCACCCAGCCGGCAGAGGCGCTGCGCTATGAGTGAGCTGGTTATCGAGTGCAGCGGCGCGGTCAAAACCTACACCGACGCTCGGGCCGATGTGACGGTCTTAAATGGCGTCGATTTTTCGGTCCAGCGCGGAGAGCGTGTTGCCATTGTCGGCGCTTCAGGGGCCGGAAAATCCACGCTCCTGCATGTGCTGGGTGGCTTGGATCGTCTAAGCCAGGGCGAAGTGAAAATTGTTGGGCAATCGCTCAAGGCACTCAGCCAAAAGGCGCTGGGCCGCCTGCGCAACGAACATCTGGGTTTCGTTTATCAGTTTCACCATTTGCTTCCCGAATTCTCCGCCTTGGAAAACGTCGCGATGCCGCTGTTGATTGGTGGCGTGCCCCGTACCGAGGCGGCGCGACGTGCGCGCGATCTGCTGGATCGGGTTGGTCTGGCAGAACGTGTCGAGCACAAGCCTGGACAATTGTCCGGCGGTGAACGTCAGCGTGCAGCGGTGGCCCGCGCGCTGGTAAATCGGCCGGCATGTGTCCTAGCTGATGAGCCGACCGGGAACCTGGATGAGGAAAACGCTGGTCAGGTCTCGAAAACTAAAACTGAGGTCCTGCGCAAGTTCGAAAACTGATCGCCTTAGGCGCAAAATTTACCCACAAAACCGGAGCGGAATATGATCTAACCCGAGAGGGCGGACATTCCAAAAGGCGAATTTTACACGCTGACGATTTTACAGGACGGGAAATAGAAAGAACACTTGCTCAAGCCGCCATAGAACATCCAAATATTGAAATATATCAATATCATATGGTCGTTGATTTAATCACCCACGCTCGATTAAATTCGTCCATCAAACCAGGCGGTCCTTCCGACGAAGCTTTAGGAATTTACGTACTTAATTCCTTAAAAAATGAAATTAAAACTTTCGTAGGAAAAATAATACTTCTAGCGTCTGGAGGAGCGGGGAAGGTTTATCTTTATACTTCAAACCCAGATACCGCAACCGGCGATGGCATTGCTATGGCTTATCGAGCCGGAGCGAAAATCGCTAATATGGAATTCTTCCAATTCCACCCAACTTGTCTTTATCACCCTGAAGCAAAATCGTTTTTGATCTCCGAAGCGGTTCGCGGCGAAGGCGGCATTCTAAGAAAAAAGAACGGCGACACGTTCATGCAAAATTACCATAAATTAGATTGTTTAGCTCCACGAGACGTTGTCGCAAGAGCGATTGATTTTGAAATGAAAAAGTCTGGCGACGATTGCGTTTACCTCGACATCTCACATTTAGAAGGTTATAGAATTCGCGAACGGTTTCCCAATATTTATAAGCAATGCTTGAACTTTGGCTTCGACATGACCAAAGAATCTATCCCTGTTGTTCCTGCCGCCCACTACATGTGCGGAGGAATCATGGTAGACGCCAACGGGCAAACTAACCTCACGAGTGTCCCGGTCGAAGAATCAAGAAGAGGCCCCTGTCCGTTTCCAGCGTGGTGACCAAACGATAAACCACTGCCGGCGGTCCCTAACCCAACATCACTGCCGGAAGAAATACCAAGAGTTCCTGAGCTCCTTCCCTCGCCGTCCGTTCGGGTGAAGCGTCGCGCGACGAGGCGTCCGTCGCGGTGATCCTCTTCGACGATCGCGTCGGCGACAGTGACGCGGCGGTCGCCGTCGGCGAGCCAGGGAAAGAACACGCGCTGCACGTCGAGGAGGATGAACCGCGGCGGGAACGGGACCTCTCGGTTGGTGCGATTCTCGAACTCGACCTCGCCGTTGCGCAGCAGGATGACGAAGCCGACTGCTCCCGTGGGCGAGAGTCCGAGCACGGTGAGGGTGTCGCCCTGCTTTTGCACCGCGGCGTCGAAGCTCCGTTCGCCTTCGTCCCAAGTGGCGGTGACGCGCTGTTGCCAGAGTACGTCGGTCTTCATCGCCGCCGGCGGCAGCAGCGTGCCTGGATAGTCGGCCTCGGTGAGCGGGCGCGGGTCGGGCTCTGCGGTTGCGCAACCGAGCAAGGCCAGCGGCAGCACGCCGGAAGCGGAGGTTCGCCAAGCCAGGGTCATCGGCGTCACGATACGCTTTCGGGCCAACGACGAAAGCCGAGGTGGAGTATGGCGCAGAAGGTGGCCGTTTACGGATTCGAGACTTCAAACAACATGAAGGTGCGGGTGGCGCTCGGCTTCAAGGGCATCGAGTACGTGTTCCACCCCGTGGACCCCGCCGACCGGAGCACGGTGTTGGAGCTCTCGGGCCAGCACCTGCCACCGGTGTTGGTGCACGGCGAGCGGGGTGGGACCTGCGCTCTATATTGAGAATCACTGGGGTAGATGACGCCATTTTTAAATCTTGTAAAGTAGTTACACCACATGAATGGCGCTTTCAGGAATGGATACAGAACCGTAGTTATGCAGTCTATGCTCAACTACGCAGGCATCTTTGGAATTGTCCAGAAATTAGCTTAAGCACAAGATAAGCATTTATAAGTCGACAGTGAGGGCCGATCTTCTCTATAGAGTTGAATCCTGGCCCATCGAAGCAGCTCAGGGGCACGCTCTGGTTTGACCACCGTTGCTTGCGTTCAATCTTACGCACCCAGTTTTCAGTTAAGTGCGCAAGACTGCGGGTGCGAAACCCGCCGACTTTATTACAGCATCGACAGCATCTCAGACATCATCAAACTCTGCCGGCTCCGCAGGCTTGGACATGCCTTATGTCTCCTGACTCCCTGACATTAAACAAATACTGTTCGTTGAACCCTACCAACATGGCCTAGAAGACAAGGACAGTTTAAAAATTGGTGGACGCTAGGAAAACAAGATCTGTAGCCAGCTGGAGGATTTGCAAATTTGGCCACAGATGGGACAAATTCTGGGTAAGGTTCGCCGAAAAACTGGCACAAAATCGCTCTTCGTGGGAGACCATCGCTCAGAAGCTTTGCATAGATGCCGGGTTGGGTGAAAACGCCTGGATCTGCTGCAAGCACAAGAAGTAAAGTAAGTACTTATGTCTCAAGAACATATTTTGAACTATATACCTCTAACCAATCCACCTCCAAAAGATACTGAGCTTTGATGGAACTGGAAACTTTGGGTTGTAAAATGAAATTAGATCTACCCCGCGAACAATGCCAAGGAAAATCGTTCAGTGGAAATTCCAAAACAATTTTTTGTTAACATGGGAGGACTTTGGCTTCCCCCCCCTCACCGATTGAAATAGCTTGTAGGCAGTGGTAACATTGGAGATTCCGCAACATTTATTAACACTAATCTTTTTCCTAATTCCAGGGCTCTAAGGTGATTAAAGAAAGTAGCCGAATTAGAATAACAAGTAGCAGTGTTGGAAAAGACATGTATAATCTAACATTGGAGATTGACAATCCAAGTGCTGGTGATGGTGGTAATTACCGGTGCAATGCAGTTAATTCGATTGGCGAAAGTAATGCAAACATTTCCCTCAATTTCCAAGGTATGCTAACTGGTTTGGTTTTTTTTATATCTCATTTTATTTAAATTTCGAAGATAGGGTCTATTGGATTAGAAATGGTCATTATTATTTATCCAATTGAAAACCCGAAAACAAAGAAAGATGAAAAAAACGAGCATAAATGGGGAAAAAAAAACAAAAAGAAAACGAACATTTACACGAGACAAAAAAACAATGTCTTTCTAGAATAGAACCGTTGTAAATGTTGATACGACTATATTTTTGATTTTGCTTTTTTTAGAGGAGCTTTCTTTAAAATTCCATTTCTAAGAAATATGTAACTCTCTTTTCTGTTGGAATTTATGAATTTTTAAATATTCTGCACTATTTTAATAAGTAGTAGTATTGGAATCACTATGAACAGAATAAACTATAACTTTATCCTCCAAAGTGCTGCTCCGTAATTAGCGGTAATTAGCGGTGATCTGGGTATTAGCGGTGCAGGGTAGTTAATTTTGTTATCGAACGCAATGCAAATATTTCCCCTTGATTTTTCTTTCCTTTAAGTTACACTGGGGACCTGTCGTCGGCGGGACACAATAAACGATGAGGTTATGGGGGGGGGGTTCTATGGCAATTAATGGCAAAAAGCTGAAGACATTGGCTTTTATCAAATTAAAAATGTGTTGAAAACTCGAAAGCAGGGAGGTGAGAATCAGTTAGTGGTTAGCTGGCTTCGATACAACACCGAATTTGATTCTTGGATAGCAGCTGAAGACTCCTGAAGTTGATCTCGTCGACTGCATTTCCAAGAATACATCTGATGTTCTAAGAAAGAGGTAGACTTACGATCATAGGCAGCGCAATAGCACTGCCTAAGTAAAGAGCGATGTGGGCACAACTTATTTTTGGTACTTCGTATCAAAGGAGTTGTTGTAGAAACTTCAAAAAGGCCTCATTCGACTAAAAATTGAAAGGGCTAGTGCCCTTTTAATAGTCAAAACTGATTGGAGGACAACTAACTCCCTCCCACACCCACCATTTAAAGCCCTCAGGGCAATGGTTGTAAGTTATGCCCTTGGGACATATAAGGTTTATATGGAAAGCATGATCGCATAAACTTCGGAGGGGGCTCATTGGACTGGTAATCAGAAGTTCTAGCGTTCTTTTTAAGATAGAAAGTGATTGAAGGGTGGATACCCCCCCCTACAACCTCAAATTTTCCCGAAATGTATCTGATTGAAAATTTGAGATGGTCATATGTTGTCGTAGAAACTTCAAAAAAGGCTCATTCGATTGGAAAATGAAAGACATAGTGCCCTTTTTATTGATCAAAAGTGATTGGAGGGCAACAAGCCCTCCCCCACCCATCAATTCCCAAAACACAACAAATAAAGATTTTGAGATAGCCATTTTGTTCAGCTTTTAGTTTAACTCCATAGCTTGAAAAAACTCCTCGATCCAGCGCTAGTTATGCTACAATTTTTTAGAGCTTTAAAAAATCTTCTTATTCCAGTTTAACAGCCCTTGTGTTTTAGGACTCGTTCGTAAACGATTGGGGCAAATATTCAGTCAAATCAGGAGCAAGCGACAACTCCCTCTACGCAGCAATTTCTGTTTGTTTTGAATTTTAATGTGGTTCCTTACTTTCAGTTGACAAAATAGCTTTTTAGTCAATATCTGACTGTTTTTCAAATGGTGCCAAGGCCTAATCAAGATAGGAAGTGGGCTACCCGCCCCATAAGCCGCCGATTTCTAGCTGTTAAATTGTATGTTTAAATAGCAGTAAATTAATAGACAACGTCCTATATTGGTAATGTAAACTTCCAATTACAATTAATTCTTCGATCAGTTTCTACCCACCCACCCCAAGCTCAAAATCCCTTCTCAAAAAATTAATTCTTTATTTATCTGAACGCTCAATAAGTTAGGAAAATTAGGCACTAAAATATCCAAACCATCTGGGACCCCCTCCCGCCTACAAAATGACCCACCACGCCTCCTTCGTAATAGCTGATGTACACTTTTACCACAATGAAAACAATTCTATGAAATATGAAGCATATCAGATTGGTTAAATGAAGCTTTAAAATAAATGTCCGAAAATTTTTCATGCAAAAAAAGGAAGACATTACGCTGTGGTCCCCTCATTCAGGCTTAGTATACGTGAAGTGATATGATAAATCATTTCTAACCCCAACCTCCTCCCTCCCATACACATATTTCTCTATCTGTTTATCTGAAGGTTCAGAGTTGGACAATTTGGGCATTGAACGAACCTGGCGTCGCGTAGCGACAACCCAACGATTTTAGCCCGGCGGACAAGGTTTTCCTCGGGCACTAACCCGACCTTCGGCATAACCCGGCTGTCTTGGCTGCGATCGCGGTTGTCGCCCATCATGAAAAAATGGCCCTCGGGAACTTCGTATTCGGGCGTGTTGTCCAAATGGTCGGAATCACTCGATTCCAGGATCATGTGCTCCGACCCTCCGGGAAGGGTCTCGACATACTGATTGACCATCACGGTCCGGTCGCTGGAAACCGGCACCGCGAAATCGGAAACGCGCCTTCGCTCGACCATTTCCCCGTTTATGTGCAGCCGCCCCTCAATCATCTGAACTCGGTCGCCCGGCAGTCCGACAACACGTTTGATGTAGTCTTTCTTTGGGTCCGTCGGCAGGCGGAAGACCACCACGTCACCCCGTTCCGGGCTCGATCCCCAAATCCGCCCACCGAAAAGCGGCAATCCGAAAGCCAGGGAATATCGCGAATAGCCATAGCTATATTTCGAGACGAACAGATAGTCGCCAGTCAGCAGCGTCGGCATCATCGAACCGGACGGAATGTTGAACGGCTCGAATGCGAAAGTTCTCAGGGCAAGCGCGATCAAAACGGCATAAACAATCGTCCGGATGTTTTCGCCCAATCCAGACGACTTGTTCTTACTCATGGATTTTGTCTGAGCCATCAGCTAGGCGCCCTTTCGACCCCACTTCGCCAGTCCGGAAATTTCGCGAACTCGGGGCGAATGGCGTGTTTCAATTTTCCCGCTTGCCATTGCCGCTTTCAGCGACGGCGGAAATGATGACGATGGCCTGTGCCGTGGGGCCATCGTCGGTCAATGTTGTTGAACTAGACCAAAAAAGAACAATGTGAATATTATTAGTTTTACTACGACTAATTCTACTACCAAATGGTATCCTTTACACTTGTTAATCAATTTAAGGTTTCTGCTGCAATGATACAAAAAATTGTTGAGGTTTTCTGGATATTCTTTTTATTATCAAACCCAATGGATATTCAACAATTCTAATTTTATTTTTCAAATGCTTTCGAATTTAAAACACAGTCACTGTTTAAATTTGGCCAATGTTTCACAATATAATGTTTCACAATGTGGGTAAAACTTTGACTTAAACTGTATCTTTACTTAGACAGCTCTATTGCGCTGCCTATGATTTTTGTGTTGGCTTTGGTACGCTGATACCAATGCTATTTATTAATATAAATCGGCGGACATACACACAAATCAATTTACAAAAAGATCGTAAAAAATATTTTGTTCGATAAATCATTAATATTGTAAGCTTAATACAACAAATTAAATTGTACTGCGTCAAAATCCATTCAAAATTACGAGCAAATGAATACACGATATCCAGGGCTGTTAAAGTAGACCTGGTTCAATTACAATATTTAGTATCCCGTGTTGGGCGTGAAGAGGTGGGAGAAGTGAAGGGGAAATACGTACTGCAACATCGGTAGTGAATCTGGTTGAAAAAAGCTGAGTGTAACTAAATTCATCTTCCCCCACCAGAAGCTAGTTTACGCTGTACTACTTTTGCCTGCACCAGCTCATTGCTGACAATTTTAGTAAAAACTGAGAACCAATACTTATATTTATGATTTTTTTATGCGTGTTTAATGTTTAAAACGTACTGCATAATGTTTTTAAATTCACCATGTAGTGTATTTGTTCAATGACCTCACCACTAGGAAAAACAAAAACAATTAACACGTCAAAATCCTTATGTTGGCGAAAAGTACAAATTTTCACATTTTTGGAGATTGGAACCTTTGCAATAAGGTCCTGCAATTTGTTGAATTTCATTAAGATCACTTAGATTTTTGGGGTCGAACTCCTCCCCCTCCTTTTCCGAAAACCACGCAAAATTTTCTAATGCTCGTAGCTTTCGAGGAGTGCAAATAAACTTAATAAATTTTATTTATTTGGATTCAGCATAAAAAGTCAATTCTTTTGATGCATCTACCGTTATCAAAATTCCATGTTTTAGAGTTCCGGTTACTAATAGGCCAAGTTGCTCCTTACAGTTCGTTACCACGAACTTAACTGTTTTGATGGTCAAAGGAAACTAGAATATTTTGTTTGTAGACGACATCTGAAACTTCTACGATGCCTAAATAAAGAGTAATTAATCTTTGGTCGAATGAGCCATTCTCCGATTTCTTGCGACCCTACCTAAGCAAATACAAGCAGGAATCAGACTAAAATGCCCAAAATCTATTTTATACTAATTTTTTCAAAATAACTAAGATTTAATCACTCGCAGCATGTTTAAACAATCGACAAAAAATTAAAAATTGACTTATATATTTATAAATAAATAATTCAGATACAAGATACATAAATAAAAGCTACCATTAGTAGCCACGAGGAGCATAGCCATGGGAAGCATAGCTATCATAACCTCCATAATGGTCATCATGGTAATCATCATCGCGATTCTTCTTCTTTGGAAGCGGTAAAACTTCATGAAATCCCTCTGGAACGTCTAGATTAACTCCTAGCATATTTTCTATCATTTCTTTATTTACTGTGATGCAAGTCACACTTATTCGGGTCAGACTAAAGCAAAGCTACTGGGCTGAAGTCTCACGGATGGTGAAATCTCTATTTTAATAATTACACAACTATACTTATTTGTTTCTTAAGCTCTTATGGCGTCTTCGCGTTCTTGATTCGGTTTTTGAGTTTTCATAGAAATAAATTATTTTAGTTTTGTTTCTGTTTGCAAATTCAAACACGTGAAATATAGAAAAAAAAGGGTTTTTAAACAAGAAAAACAAAGACAAAAAGAAAATTAAACGATAAAATCTGGAATATTTCAGCCTTATCAACCCGAAAGCCCTTATCAACCCGGAAGCCTTTATCAACGGAACAAAAAAAAACAAAGATTAAAAAATTTAGCCTGAACAAAACATGAACAAAAATTAACAACACAAACGATAGATGAAAAAGACGAAAAAACTAAATACAATAAATGAAACAAGATGTATACTTTCGGATACTAGTTCATCGCTTGTAGAAGCTACTCACAATTAAATAAAATCTAAAAATTACGTCACAAAGCACAAGACCAAGATGTGTGCATTTGTGAACGTTAATGTCTAAAATAATCTTCTGAATGGGACTAAATGAATAAAACTTTAAAATCACGTGAACAAGCCACACAATTAAGATATGCGCAATTGTACGTGTGTGTTTAAAAATGTACGTGTGTAATTTATCTTCTGAATGGAACACTAGTAATGGAACAAGTTATTTACTATAGCCTATTGAGAAATTATAAAGAGAGATCACACTCGACATAAAGAATCTCCATTCAAGAACTTATATGGTATATTGTCTTTGGATTCAGAAAAGCGTTATTTTCAGCAACCTGGAAATAGAACTAACTAGCTGTGAGAGAAACATTGAAAAATCACTCAAAGTTTGCATTTCAGGGGATGGGCACAGACCTAAAGCCTTGACCCCCCCCGAAATAAAGCTTGTCTGTGTGGGCTCCATCCTCATTGGCCTTCCTATGCAGAGACTAGGCATTATCGATCTAAAATGGCATACAATTGTAAAAGCCAAAAGCGAAAATGGAAAACAAAATGTGCAGCAAGAAGAGGTGTCCCTTACCTTACCAAAGCTTGCTGCGTTTACAGGTTGCATACCATGCTTACTGCAGAAGTCAACATAATGTAAATACAACGTGTTTCTAGGTAGGCAAACACCTTCGGCGATCTCGTAATTTTCTTCTAGCCATAAAAGCGTAGGTGTTGACTGCGGTCCAAGTGTTATCTTTGAGCCTCCACTTAAGTTTAAAGCTTCTTTGCAACCTAGAAAAAAAAAAGATAGAGAACGATTTAAAATAAAAACAACCATATAATTTACTGACCTGGACGAATGAAATAATAATAGCGCAGCAAAAGTGACAAAATAATTTATTGTTTTGAAAATATACTCAAAAATTTTGTAATTTTTCTTTCTTTACGATGAAGTAGCTCGAAAGTAATACCAAGTTCAGTCGTATCGGATTTAGGTAAAATCCTTATGAAATTATCAAAATATTGACAAAAAATTCTTCAAAAGATCTTTAACATCTCATTTTAAAGGGCCATATTCATAGAACATTAAAATTTTCTTAACAGCCTAATTAGAAATAGGCATGTTGACTGAAAAATTTCGAGACGAAAATAGGCACAAAATCCTTAGAAGATTTTTTATAAGTTCAATGCGTCTGAACAGCTTATGTTTGGGACTAATCAAAAAATTTTAAACCTAGAGGCTATGAATCTAGTCAAGGTTTCCGAAACCCTCCTAATAGGGTTTAAACCATAAGCACCCTTCCCCCTATTCTTTGAAGGAGGGGGCCGAGAGTTAGGAGGACCGTGAGTGAAGATATTTCAATTTTTATCTCTTTCATGAAATGTTTCCAGTTTTCATGAAACATTTTATTTTTGGGCATTAATAAAGTTGGGTAAGATTCTCTAGTCCTTCCCAAAATAAAGTCCCAAATGGTCTAGCCATCTTGCCAGAAATTAAACTACATCAGCTGTTTATGCAAGCATCAGTTAGAGCAAAAGGGGGGTCAAGCTTTGGGCATTCATTCAGATATAATCCGGGAAACATCAGTACTTTCAAAATTCGCTTTTACATAACTGATTATGTTCCCTGCCCCCTTAATACAGATACTTTTCACAATAAACCACTTTCAACTAAATAAATCCTGCAGATGTCGTCCAAATTTATGAATTACCAACATAGTCCAGATACCCCCTGTTGATTAAGGTCATTTATTTAATCCACCCACGCGAACTAAATTCAATATAGCTGTATCACACCTTTGGTTAAAGCTAGTCGCCCAAAACGATTTAATGACTCATGTCTTTAACTGTTACTCAATGTGCTTCAACACAACCCCCGCGCGTGCTCAAATGGAATAAATTCACCTGGTACATCGCCATTTATTCACGTTTTCATGCGTAATCAAGGAGATCGCCCATGAAAAGGTTCTCATCGTTATTAAGTGGAACAGTTAGTAAATTTCAAGAAAATTCACGGGTGGGTTTACAAAAGAAGGATTTAACAATGTATTGAAACCTTAAATTTCCATTCACTTACTCCAACTACTTATATTGAAAAGACTACAGGAAGTTTGTATAGAAACATGGTGTTAACACTATGGCTAAGTTTGTCGATGATATAATTTTTAAAGACCTATGACACCAAAATAAAAACACTTTTGCCCCCTAGCTCTCTCTCTTAGGTCTATTCATACCTGAAAACTGGGATTTCCTACGATTTTTCTTTTGGTTGTTATACAACAAAACAGAAAACCCTTTTTGCCCCCTGGCTCTATCTTAGGTCTAATGATACCTGGAAATAGAGATTTTTCTTTTGGTTTTTATATAACAAAAATAAAAAATGTTCGCCCCCTGGCTGTATCTTTGGTCTATTCATACCTGAAAATTGGTACTCTTAAGATTTTTCTTTTGGTTTTTATACAATTATCAATTTTTTTCGGTTGTGTTAAAGTTTTCCTTTGTTGCCACACTGAATCAAACAGTTCGTGGTAACGAAGTGTAAGTAAGGAGCGATGTGGTTCGATAGTAGCCGAAACTCTAAGAAACAGAGTTTTGTTATGCATCAAAAGAATGAAATTTTCATGCTTATTCAAAATATGCAAAATTCATCAAATTTAATGGTACCTATCAAAAGTTACGAGCCTGAGAAAATTTGCCCAATGTTTGAAAAAAGAGGACACATCCCCAAATATCAAGTGATCTTTATAAAAATCTCAGCATCAGATTCAGCATATCAGGGAATCCTGCTGTACAGGTTTCAAGCTCCTATGTACAAACATGTGGAATTTTGCATTTTTTGCCCGGAGAAAGATCAAGGATACATGTTTTTTTGTTTTTTTTCACGCTCATTTTTCTCCAAAGTCAACCATAACACAATTTGCACTTTACTGAAAAAAAAAATGACCGTGGATTTTCAGTCAAATTGAAGTATACTCATTAAGGCTTTTATAATTTTCATTTATGATGTTAAGAAAGGTGAAAACATTTCAAACTTACTTTCATTTTAGTAAAGCGTAAATGATCAATATGAATCTTAAAAAGAGCACTAGAAAATTGGATTCCCAATCAAATAAGCCCTCTCCCAAGATCATACGATCACCTTTTCTATATATATACCTTATATGCCCCCAAGGCTGTATACCCTGAAAGATGTAGATAGGAGGGGGTTGTCATTCTTAAAGACATAATTTCCAGACTTCTTAATGACGTTGAACAAAATGGCAATCTCAAAATTTTGATTTAATGTGTCAAATATACACTTTCGGCTCTTAGAATAAGGCAGCTATCAGCAGTAGTGTAAAAATAAAAGTAAACAGCTAAAAAACTAAACGGCTCTGAAATCGATTTCCATAAACAGAAGAAGGAGAAACAATCAAGGTGTAGGATTTCGATACAGTACAGAAATGGTTAAAGTTCCAAATCACGAACCATATACTACTTCAAGATCAGTTTATTATGATATTTTACTAGTTCCAAGGTTTAGCTAGCGCTAACTCGGAGCCAATCAGAATTTTCCATACGACCCTATGAAAAATGTTGGCTCAAATTAGCGTTAGCTAAAATTCGGTATTAGAAATATCTGATTTTCAATAGGTTTTTAACAAGTTTAAAAAAAAAATTCCGATAAGGCTGGCCATCTATCTTTTGATAAAATATGAAAGTACTACACAGATAAGCAAATTCATGTTTATTTATTGATAACTATGCCACAAAAGCATAAGGCCCATATTGTTTTTTTTTTATCTAGTTAAGATAGGGCTACCTAGGCCATTTGTCAAATTGTTACTTAGCATGTATTAGATTATTTTATCCATAGTTTTCATTGCTAAACAAGGAATTTTAAGGCTTTTCAGAGCATTTAAAGGAGAAAACTCTGCTTTGCTCTGGGATAGTCTTTTTGGCTAAAAATAAGTCTCTATGTTAACTGTTAGAAACAGATCATGTTATAAACATGACCAATCTTAACATCTTTAAAAAGGGGGAAAAGACTTTCATTCAACATTTCAAAATAATAAAAAAATAATAAGAAAAAAGGGCATCCCATCTATAAAAAAAGGGTTGAAAAAAACAAATATTTTTTTTTTACCATTTATGAATTCGTGTGATACAACACCCCTGATAAATAAGAAAAACATTACCTCTAAATATTCATAATTAGTTACATCTCCAAAGACATTTGGTGGGATTTCTTTAACGTCATTTCCAGTAAATATTAAAACTTGCACATCTTCCGGCAGAAATTCAAGCATGTCAACAGATCTGAAACCAGCATCAGTGCAATTTACAACCCATTTTGCTTCGCCATAATAAAGGGCTTCACCACAAGCACACTTAGTTTTAAACTCGGGTGGACAGTTTAATCTGCTGAGTTCCTGGGACATGGAAGAAGCAACAAAAAGAATGCAAATAATCCTTATTTCCAACATTTTGTATTTTGGACCTGCATAAAGCAAATTGTTAGATATAAATATTTCAGAAGCCATCTGACTAATTGTACTTTTTATCTCTTTTTGTATTTTACTTATGGTTGAAAACCTGGAGTTGATAGTATTGTAGAGATAGCCTCTCAGAAATACAAGCTAAGAAAGTGAATTCTACTGATATATCTGATAGTCCAACTATTAGCTCACCTAGGACTCCTGATTTTACTAAAAATTCAGAGAGCAAATCTACTACTTTGTTTTTATCACCAACTAAGATCTCACAAAAAATTTCACCTATAGTCTCTAAAACTGCTTTAAAAATCATGCACGAAAAGAAACTTGCTGAAGCTGAACGGGCGAGTAAGTCAGAGTCACCCACAGAAGTATTATCAAATTTTCTTGATCTTGCCCCCTTAACGGTATCTGGGAGCCCGGGTCATAAAGATACTCTGATCATCGTTCCTCACCCAGAAAATCTGACCCCTCCTAAGCTTCAAGATTTATTTTCAGAGCATCAATATGAAAGTGTTGAGAAATCATCGAAGGGTGAAATAACCACCCCTGAGATTGTTCCGAAAATGACTGATGTTGTTTATGAGCAAGCCATGGTAGCGATTGATATAACAGATCCAACAGAATTTCGAGAAGAAAAATCCGCTTCCCCTGTTATAGAAGATACGGAAGTTGCCCCGAAAGATGATGGTTCGATGATTGCCGAAACTTCAGAGGATGTGACTTTACAAGGTCAGCCTGAATCGATGCTTATAGATGAAGAAGAAAGTAGTGCTGATTCGCCTGAGACGAGTGATGATTCAGTTTCGGATTTAAACACTGCTGCACCCACTAGAACCTCCACAGAAGCTGTAGAACATCCAGAAACAGAAATAAACACCGAGGGGCAGTCAACCCCTTCAGAAGATGAGTTATTAAGTTCTCCTAAGCAGCTGCTTGGTGAAGAAAAAGAAGGAACTATTGCCGAGAGAAATTTGTGCTGGAAGACTGACTCTTAAATTTACAGTTCCAAAAGGATAGTCCCTAGCAATGAGTGCTAATGCCGAAAAAAATAAATATTTTGGCAATTGAATATTCAACGATCATTCTGAGAAGCCAGCACTGAAATAAACTTTAATACATGCTCAAACGTTAAAACAAATCCAGAGCATTTTGTCACAAAATGACTGGACCATTGAAATCAAAAACAAGAATGCAACTTTTTCGAAATTTCCCCATAGTTAAACTGATGATCTTAATCGATTTGATTGATTGAAATCGAATCGTTTAGCGCTCAGAATCAAGTCAGCTATTAATAGCCATATAGTCGAATAAATAGACACACCAAGTAAGTGAAGATTTTTTTTCGAGAATTTTTTTACTCTAGCATTTAATATAAGAAAAAAGTAGTAGCACCTGACAAAGTTTCCACGCAAACTGACCAACCAACTATTAATCTCGTTTGTTGTCAACAACAAAAATTGCATTGAAGGGACAAGTACTGATGCGTATGTAACACCTTCTCTCTAGTAGTATGAAATAAAATCAGTAACCAGTCGTTCCGTGAGAATGGCCTCTTGAAAACAGCAACTGGGACTACGCTCATAGACAAGAGAATAAAATAAGGATACGAAAGAATTGTTATCCCTATCCATAAACTATTTTTGTACACTGGGATCCAAAAACACATATCCTCTTGAGGTATTTACAATCTTTGGGCAATATCTTATTTTAGGTCTGTCTGTCTTCTTAATATACCCCAGCATTCGCACAGACTTTTCGCAAATAGGGTAAATCTATACTCTCATTTTTCTTAAACATATCCCAAGAGAAATAAGAGATTTACAAATATTTCTCAGTTGTAAGTTTTTCTTCTTACATATTTTTGTATTGCTGAGGATGGCCCTTGGATATAGAGCCAAAATATTCATTCTAATTTACTTCCCACTTTATTGAGAAATTCCCTATTGTTTTTCTTGTTTTTTATGGAAAGGCAGTATGGTATTTGTCTCTATTTAAAATGGATTATCAGTTCCTCATTATATACTGAATGAAAGTGTCCCATGAGAAATGGAACTATTAGAACTTCAAGGGGATGACAGTCTTAAAATGCATTGTAATCAGCACAATCTCCAAATGAGTTTTGGAAACTAGTGCCACAATCAAAATACCCAAATTTAAGAAACGCTGCTTGGAGATTGCTGTCCAAATTTGGCATAATGTCCTCTTGCAGGTTGCAAACATGATTGAAAACTCAGGAACTAGCAATTAACAGAATTAATTCATACCACAAAAGCAGACTTGAACCAAATTTCAGATAACTAAGGTCAAGTCTGACCAAATTTCAGAGAAACTAAGGTCAAGTTTCAAACTCACATGCCACCTACAAGAGACCACTACCTGTCATGTAAAAAAATTAGATATATGCATGTATTTACTTGAAGATGTACTCAAGAACACAAAATTTGATAATAACTTAAGTTCTTGATGTTTTATTTTTATGTTAGCTCAAGTAAAGAAATTATTAGAATTTGGCTCAACCTGTAGTGAAGCTTGGCCACCTTTGCAATATAAATTAAACAAAGTCTCCCATTTGAACTGTTGATGCATTGGTAATTTTATTAACTGATTGTGGATTTTATTAATTGGTAAAGTTCAGATAACTTTTCTATGCAAATTTTATTTGCAAGCTTATTTTTTTGGTTCAAAAAAATTTGCTACTTTTATTTTCAGTTGATTAACGATCTTTCCATTTTGTTGTATTATTTTGGTTAAGGACTAACAAAAAGAGAAATATCATAAAGAAACAAATAAACGGGACTTCAGCCAGTAGAAAGAAAAGATAAAAACCGAAATGACGCAGATATTTCACCTGTATGGTAAGGGGAGTCTTTAACGCTGATGAAACACAGATAAAAACTAAAATGACCTAAAAACAAAAAAAAGTAAAATCAAGAAATGAAAACAATTAATATTAATATCTACAATTGGTGCAACTGATCCATAGAGGTCACAGAAGCTAATAGAGTTACTTCAACGAGAATCCCAAAGTAACTGGATAAAATAATATAAAATGGAAGTGAAGTTAATTATTGTGTGTTTATAGGTTAATTAATCCTATGTTTATACATAGGATTTTAAATCAATCTGGTTTCCAACTTTTCTTCTTGTTTTAGTTCCCTTTTTTGGTTTCTAGCAACTTCCATATCTTGATTTTTCTCAGGCCAAAGACGTCTTGTTTGATACATGCGAAAGATTTGCATTTGTTACTCTCTTTTTGTCTTTCCAACTGGACTTAAATCACATTTTTTAAAAAAAAATTTTTGAGGATAAAGTCTTTATCCTTAAAGCCGAAAAGGCTTTAAGTCTTTTTCGGTGATAAATTTTGGCTTGAAATTTTGTGTTTATCGATAGACAGCTGATTATTCGAGGAATTAGTCGTTGATAAGTCTTAGGCGGGAAATCGCTTGAAAATGGAAAAAATTTAGAGAACGAGTGATTGTACAAAACTGGTATTACAAGAAGCTCATCTATAAGGAGCGCTTGTGGCTGAGCGCCTTCCAAAGAAGAGAAAGCCGGGAAAACAAAAAAGAAGAAAGGACGAGGCCCATACATCAGAATTCATTTCGATTAAAAAACTATCTGGTGGCCTAAATTAGTTATAACAACCAATAGAAGATTAGCAATAATATCATATAGAGAAATCATGGAAACTTCAACACAGGAAAGATATATGACCCTAAATCCCCTGATTCTGCGCTTAGGGCTGAAAGGGGCTTTTGTCCTCGTTAGTTATTAGAAATAACTTAATGAACTTACGATTATTAACAACGCCAAAAAATGTACCTTTAGTAGCTTTATCAACATACCTAGCCAATTGACATAAAGCTTGGGTTAAATTCGCACAAGAAATAAAGATTTCATCTTTTCATTTGTAATTTAGTCATAATTTATAAAGAATACTTCAGTTATTTTTTCTTCTTAGTAACTGGTTTTCACAATGACCTTACAGATTTTCTACTCCACTTAAATCCTCAAAAGTACCTTAAAAGCCTTAAAAGTACCTTCGGTTTAAGGTACCTTAGTAAAAGTACCTTAAACCTTAAAAGTACCTTCGGTACCTTAAAGGATCTCATCCATTATAATCGTTTTTAGCTTGTGTGGTCAAACTAATTAGAATTGGGCTGTCTTGACAATTTGTAGAGCTTAGATGATAGGCGACATCCACTTCCTAGACATCTTAGGAAAACTATTTAACTTTTTTCTGTTTTGTACAGGAGACAGATATGTTTAGATTTCTCAGAAATCTAAAAAATATTATATTTCTTTCGCTTTCGGTTGAAGACAGAGATATTCAGATTTATGAAACTTAAATCATTAGAAAGTGTGAATTTTGTTTTTTGATTGAGCAGAGTACTGCAATAATTAGTAAATTATTTATGTGGAAATCATCTGGAGATAGTTATAGTATCAATTTATTTTGCCATCGATGACATTGGAGACAATAAAAGTTACGTTTTTAGACAAAGTACCGTAACTTTAGATTGTACATGCTGCAATTTAGGAATACTAAGATAGGTCAGATTTTATAATTTATGGCAAAATAACAAAGGAGTAGCTTGTATGCATATTGTATTTGGAATTAACAACATTGATTGTGTGCCAGGGAATATAGGGTAAAGCTGGTTTTAAGAAAGGCAACCCCCTGTAATTTTGACACTATCTGAGGAACAAACCCCCTGCAACACTTAAATGTAAATTATATTAATGTGGATCTAGTTTACACTAATTTTAGTAGGTGTAAATTTTCAATTATTTTATTCTTTAGTAACATTTTATTTGAACCTTTCTATTCGGTGAAGCTGACCAAAGGTTGCTATAACACTTCACATTGCCATAGCAGTGGAAATCTAGCTTACTTCAAGTTTTGTTACTTTTTTGCTTATTTTATTATTTTAGATTCTTTGCTCGTTTGTTACTCTTTATTTAAACTTTTCTCTTTACGCCTATAAGTATTTGTGTCAGTAATATTTTAAGCTAACTTTTTTTTCGTAGAGCGAGTCTTTTAGAGGCGTTGGGTGAGACAGTGAGTCCTGTTGCAACAGCAATGATCGGCACTCAAACTAGCTCAGACTCACTTTCACGGGAAACTAGGGAAATCCTAGAAGAAGTTTCCAGGTCAGTACATTCATTCGTAAAAATAAAAGCATGTTTAGTTTAGAATTTTCTATCTTGCTATGGATGTGCCATATGTGACTACTGGTACATTAAAACTCGAGTCATTGAGGGTAATCAAGCTGAGGGTAATCAAATTGAGGGTAAGTAACAAAACATTATCTAGTCTTATAAGGTACTGCTAAATGTAGTATACTGCTAAATAATAATTGACACAAAATAACAACTAAGAATGTTTCTTATTTACGACAGAGAAGAGGGATCGAAAAGATGAGTGAAACACAAATATTGGACTTCAAGATTAAGGCCTATCACATCTATTAATTAGAAAAAAATGACACATGATTAGGACTAAAAAAATAAATCCATTACGAATAAAGCTAAAAATCTTAGTAAGGAAGGAAAAATGAACATAATTCTTGGTAAACAGCTAAACATGTTACCCTATCAAAAAGAGATAAAACCCAAAAAACAACAAAACAAAAAGAGACTATAAGGAGACCATCAGGGCTAGAAATAAGTCCTAGAAATTATATTCTTGCGAGTATCTTATGAAAATTAAGCAAAATGTATTTCAGAAACATTCTTGCTCAGTAAACTGTGAATTTTGACTTACTTGACTTAAATCTCCTGCTGGGTGCTGCTCAGCGTAGAGAGTGACGTCTGCCTCCTCCATCCGCTTCGATTCATAAAAAATACGACTGTCGTTACTATACCATGTGTACTGATGAATAGTTTTACGTTGGAAGTAGGTGTTTGCGATGCAAAGGTCGTGAGATCGGCACAGTTCAAGTAGGCGAAGCCCATTGTCGTCAAGTGGGTCAGGAGATACAGGACCAACTGTTCCACGCCATACACCCGTATCATCGTGCACTGTCACGTTGAAGTCGCCAAGGAGAACAGTTATATCGTGGGGGCACTGTGGTAAGGTATCTGGACAAAGGTTACCACGTAGAATACCCTTTCAGCACAGCTAACTATAAAAAACATGTAGTTAGAAATTAAAAATATGTTATCTGGTGAGGTTACCACGTAGAATACTCTTTCAACATAGCTAATTCTTAGAAAGTTGTCATTTAGTTTCTTAATTGGTAGTTTCGGCCTTTTCAACTGATTACCATGACTGAAGGTGAGTTCGGAAACGCTTGGAATTCTTTCAATCTAGAGAAATGTTTTCAAGTAGAAAAAAAGTATGGCTTACTTGTTCAGTCCAGCTTTTGCATTTATCAACAAGAATCGTAGTTCTTTTGCTGTGTTTTAGAACAATGACCAATGCTCTTTTTTTTACAGAAAAGTGTGCCAGCTTAGCTACTGCTTCTAGTTTTGGCAGAGGTTAGCCACCTAATTCTGGAACATAGGGAATCACTTCTCATTTTTTTAGCGTTAATCAGTCCTTAGTCCTCTCTTGGGGATGCAATTGAACTTGTAGGGTATGTGATACTGTTTCTGAACATTTTGCCACTATTTGCGTTAGAGATATATGATTACTATTGATGCTGAAGTCTCTTATGGAGACTCTAATTGATAACTCAAGCAAATGGAAACTTCAAGCAACTCGTCACAAAGTAGAGAGGTTAATTCTGAGATGGAAAGCAGTGTTGCCAACGCTTTGAGATAAATTGTACCAGTTTTCTGACCAAAATGTACCCGAACGATTCTTTGCAGCACAATTATTGCATTTCCCGTTAATTTCCATTTTACGAACGAAAATATTAGAATGTAGCTTCTTTTACTCATATTTTCTTACCCTTTCTGAAACCAATCTTGAGCGCTGTTTCCCGTGTGATGATTAAATCCACCATATCCTCGATCTGTTGTACCGGAATGATTTTGCCTTCCCACAAATACCTGCGCACCTCGGGGTCCACGCTCATTTCGTGTACAACCTGGGTGTGCGACATGTCAAACGGGACCAGCCGTAGCCGGTTAGTAGACAACTCCTCCATGGTTGCGAGTTTGCCATAGGCTCAGACATAAGCGAATATCTTTAAGGCACTTCAAGCCAATCAAATTTTTACCGCTTCACTCGCGTGAATCACAGTCTGACAGAAGAGGAATTTTATGCGCTTCAGTTTCTGGCCAACACCAAGCCTGCCATACACCGAAACCCTGGCTCTGGGCCATCATGCCGAGCAAACAGGCTGGGACGGCTTGTGGTATGCCGACCATTTTATGCCCAATGCCGACGATACCAGCGTACCTTGGCCGGAAGCCTGGACAACCCTGGCGGCACTTGGCGCCAATATTCCGCGTCTGCGCATCGGCACACTGGTCAGCGGCAATACCTACCGCCACCCTGCGGTGCTGGCAAAAATGGCCGCCACCCTGGATCACATCACCGGCGGTCGCGTGGTGCTGGGTCTGGGCAGTGGCTGGCAGGAAAATGAACACCGGCAGTACGGTTTAGAGTTTTACACCGTCAACGAGCGGCTGGACCGCCTGGACGAGGCTTGTCAGGTGATTAAAACCCTGTTCACGGAGTCTGCCGGCAACTTCGACGGCAAGCACTATCAACTGACAAATGCTTCGCTGGAGCCAAAGCCAGTGCAACAACCCCTGCCTCTGTTGATTGGCGGTGGTGGGGAGAAAGTGACGCTGAAAATTACCGCGACCTATGCGGACGAATGGAATGTCTGGGGTGACCCGGCGGACCGCCGACAGACGGACGTCCCCGCCCGTGACGCTGACCGCGTTGGAGGCGACGCCGCGAACGTCGACGCCCGAGCCACCGCTGGTGATCGTGCCGACCGACGTGTTGTCAGGACCTTCGGCGAAGACGCCGATGCTCTTGGTCGACAGGTCGAGCTGCGCGTAGTTTCCTGCGTTCAAGACGATGCAGTCGCCGTCGCTGGCGTTGGCGATCGCTTCGGTGAGCTCGGCGTCGTTGGTGACGGTGGTGACGTTGCCGCAGCTCGCCGGCGCGCAGCTCGCGCTCGCCCTCGCTGGCGCGGCGGGCCACCATCAACAACAGCGTCATCGCGATGTCTGCGGTGCATTCGCTGAGCACATCCGGGGTGTTGGTCACCGTCATGCCGTGGCCTGCGGCGCTGTGCATATCAATATGGGAGTAGCCGACACCGTAGTTGGCCAGGATGCGGGCCTGGGGCTTGGCGATGTCGAATGCCTCAGCTGAAATCTTGTCGGTCACAGTCGGCAGCACCGCATCAAAAGACTTC
>JAAAKM020073195.1:203104750-203117691 GCA_010016025.2 Alatinidae sp. Z8VKAUB7J3
AAAGCGGACAATTGGCGTGTCGTCAGTGGCGGACCCGGCGTCGTCGTCGTCGCCCATCTCCGCTTCTTCATACGCCTCCATGTCCAGATCTTCGAGATCGTCGCCATCGAGATCGCCCAGGCCATCGTCTTCCTGGGCATTCAGAAACTGTTCTATCAGGGTTGAAAGTTTATCTTCTTCAACCAATACCGGTTCGGTGTTTACGCCGGTCTGAAACTTGATTTCGTCCAGTGCCTGGAGGTTGGTCGGGTCGGAGACCGCAACGAAAAGCCGCACGCCCCTGCGAACCAGAGGGAGAGCGTTGTGCTGACGAATCAGCTGTTCTTTCACCAGGTCTTTGGGAATGGAATCCAGGTCAAACGAGGCCAGGTCCATCAAGGGAACGCCAAACTCTTCAGCAGCGCTGGATGCGATGACATTGGCATCTGCGAGATCGTTCTGGACGAGATAGGAAACCAGCGGCGTGGCCGATTTGCGGGCCTCTTCTGTTGCGTCGATGGCAACGTCAGGATCGACGACGCCATCATCTACGAGTCGTCGCGCGAGTCCACTTAGCGGTATCGGTTCAGTTGAACAACCTTAAATGTCTAGATTTCACTTTTATTTATCGAAATATTTTGAGCAATTTAATCCAAGAAATTTAATCCTAGAAATTAGAACAGAAGCAAAGAGAATAAGTTAACCCAAGATGAAAAGAATAGAAACAAAGGGGAAAATTTTGGGAATCGTGTTACAAACGCTTGCTGTAATTTTGTAAGTTTTTGATGCTGAGTCTTGATGCTAATCTGTGCGTAGCTAACATAATAATACTTTACTAATGTTGTCATGTTGCCATTTTGCTTGTACATTAAATTAAAGCATCCTATTTAAAAAGCTTGCAATTATTTTGTTTGATGTAGCTTTTTAAAGGCCAGATATACAAGAACTATTGAATTTGCTTTTTAATAACGCATTTGATTTCGATGGTATTTATTCTAACTAAAAAGCAAGTCAAATCGGGAAAATTGTATAAAAGAGGCTTCAATTTAACAGAGAAGTGTAATTATTTCCAGAAGCAATATCCTGGAGACTAGAAATCTCTTCTGCACTCTAATAAATTGATAGAAAAATCTGAAGAAGATCGCTTTCGTCGAGAGATGAAACTTACTTTACTAGTGTTGAACTTGATCCGTCCAATTTTAGAGGAATGATTTCCGTATTTCAGAAAACGCATTAATTAAAGCAAATCAGTTGTACTTGATGATATATGTGCAAGAATGTGAATAGTATATGTAAAAAGATGAAATATAATAATAAAAGTGAAAGTAGCGTCATTCAATTTAGCTTTAAAGGTACTTGATTCTGTGGATTGCGGATTCAGAGAATTTTAAATAAAAACAAGCCATCTAGTGACTTTACGGTCGTCACTTATCAATATATATGGGTGCACCGCAACGAAGTCGCCCGGCGACACGCAGCCCTGGTCCACGATGGCGCGGAAGGATGTGACAAAGCGGCAGCCAAGACTTGCCGCCGTTGCAAAACCGATCTCGTCCGGCAGCGCCACCAGATTGGTGTCGGCATAGTCGAGCGCCACATATTCGGCAAAGGAGCCCCAGGCGGAAAAGCCCGGCTGAAACTGGTGGTCGCAGACCTGATGATTGCCGCTGTGACATTGCGGGCAATCACCGCAACCGCAGGCAAAGGGAACTGTCACACGGTCTCCGGCCTTCCAGCGTTTGACGTCGCGCCCGACCGCTGACACCACTCCGGCAAGTTCGTGCCCTGGCACATGCGGCAGCGCGATATCGGGCTCGTGGCCCATCCAGGCGTGCCAGTCGCTGCGACATACGCCGGTCGCTTCCACCTTGACGACCACGCCGTTATTGGTGGGCGTCGGATCAGCCACGGTCTGAATTTGCGGTGACCCGCCGAAGGCCTCGTACAGAACTGCTTTCATGTATCCCGTTCCAGAAAGGTGATGGTCGAGCATGCGAAGAAAAGGCCTGTTTCGTCAATCAGAACTTCCGGCTCGCGTTGCAACCTTGATGTGACACGCCCCTGCCATCATGCTGTGAGTGCGTTTTCATCAAGCAAGGGAGATCGATCATGGCCCCCACGCCCTACCTCTTTTTCAACGGCAGTTGCGCCGAGGCGATTGCCGCTTATGCCGAAATTTTCGGAGGCGAGGTCCTCGAGCAGATGCCAGCTTCGAAGATGCCGCCGGATTTTCCGGTTGCCGAGGACCGCAAGGACTGGATCATGCACTCCCGGGTCCAAATCGGTTACGGTTTCCCTTATACGCCATTGGAGGGGATCTAGAGCAATAAGCAAAGCCAGAAGAGGAATAACATAGAGCTGTCTAGTTCGACACTGGAGTTGCAGGAGAATAACATTACTAAGATATCAAGGCCAGATCATTTGGCAATATCTAGGCACTGTAGAGCAGATCTGACTTTTGGTGACGAAAAGTTGAGGGTGGGACGTTGTCTCTGCGATAGAGGAAGTAAAAGGCTCCTTTACCCTCTAAAGCCAAGAAGGGGCTTATAACCCAACGACGTCTTTGACCTCGCACATGGTCCATATTCGTGGTCTGGCGACAAGCAGAAATTTGTTTACGAGCAATTAGTCCATTTTGAGGCTTATATACTTCTAACTTTGAAGCCAGATAAAAAGAAAGCCTCTTTAGGTGGTTAGCCAGTAAAGCTAATGACGAGCTGTCTAAGGGCCCAACTATTTCTAGAACTGGAAACGGAGAGAATTATGATGTAGGTTATCCCCCAACATGGTTCTTCGCCGATTTTGGAGTGGAACAGATACATCTCATCATCCACCTATTTTCTGGCAAAGAAAGATTGGTATTGGCAGAAGGATAACGAGCAAGTTGTCTATCATTAGCCCTAATTCTTTGTTTACAGCATTGCTTAAATATGTAAATATTTACAGCATTGTTTACAGCATTTGTTTACAGCATTGTTTACATTTACTTATTGTTTCAGCATATTGCTTAAATATGTAAATAAGAAACGTGGGGCAATCTTGATAAAAAGAAAAATATTTAAATAATTTATCTTACTCTGCTTGCTACCATGCGAACCACTTTCGAATTAATAATTTGCCAAAACTTATAAAGTGTCGACTTTCCTGTAACAGGTATAACGTTGGCGCTAATTGGCCTCCCGTCCTGGCATACATCTAAGAAATAGCGTGATGGCTTCAGAAATCACGTTGCAGAAATGAATCAATAAAGTAAATTTTACCATAAATTTCACTGCAAGAGGTCTAAACTTATTTTCTTCAGGGAATGGGCTTGGATGACCTGGCTCTGAGCGATTAATTTAATCGCAATGTTTTAATTTTAGACATGTCCTTGTTCAGGGGTTCATTCGGCCCAATTTTTAAGGTAAAAAGACCTAGTATCATAAATTTGGTGTGTGTAAAGAGGAGAAAAAACCTCATAGCCAGTGCAGAGTCACGTGGAAACCATAATAGAGTGTTTAGTAGGTAATTCTTCTGCCATTTAAGTTTCTTTAGGTAGCTGTTTCTCAGGTTAAAGAAATAAAATATATTCACTTACTGTAATTTTTGGATAGAATTTGTGTCTACTAAGACTTGTTCTATAACAAAATAAAATATACCGATAATAAATTCTGTAATTAATTACTAGTGTTTATCATACATTTATTGAATGCATGTATTTAAAATATAGGTTTAATCTCTTAGAAAACTCAAAAGTTCATACTACACTGGTGGAAATCATATTACGCTGCTAGAACGAAATTTGAAAAGGGGGAAAACTCTTAAAGTACCTTCCATAGTCGTTGTATCTGCCACCTATTTTCCACGCACTCATTACTTATATGCTGATTCAAAACAGCTATCAGAAAATCCTGACCTAAGCTTAGCAATAATAGTGCATAATGTATTTTTAGCAGAATCGTTTGAGACGGCATTTACTCCAGGAAAAAGGAAATTAAGACAGAGAAGAGGTCAGGCTGGGAGCCAGAAGATACTGTGTATACTTTAAATACTACTTCTACGATTTACTAACTAATGACACCAAGGGCTTTAAGTTTAAACGTTAAGGGGGAGCTACAATTCAACGAAAAAAACTATGTGCACGCAAGTATTTTAAGGTCATATTAGCAATATCGTAGGCAGCGCTACTCTATCATAGCAAGTAATATCTTTTGCATGTTAAGGGAGCTAATTTGATTGGAAATTCAAAGTTCTAGTACCCTTTCTAAGATTCAAATTTGGTTCGAATTCAATCATTCCCCCTATTTAGCTCATTATTTCCCAAACACCCAATCAAATTTTTAAGATAGCCATTTTGTTAAGCATAGTTGAACATTCTTGTGACTGTATCTACAGGGCTGCTGTGCTGGTCAACCCCCCACAGTGTGTAATTTGCTCGTTATGCTTAAAAATCTGATTTTGCTTGAAGATTAAATCAAAATGCATTGTATATATGCTAATTGCAATTAAGAACTGTCAGCAGTGTCCCAAGAAAGACTGAGGTTATTAAGTTCAAATTTTGCTTTAAAATAATTTTGCAATTTTGCTTTAACATCCAGTTTTGCTTTAACATAAAACCAAAACGCACTGTGTGTTTGCTGATTGCAACTAAGACAAGACTGTCCCAAAAAAGACTGAGGTTATTCTTCTTCTTCTTCTTCGGAGCTACTTCTTTACTACTTCTGCTCATAAAATTTAACTAAACCAAAAGGTTGTAAGTGTATCCAAGCTGTCAAAGAGCATAGATAGAAATTCTGGGAAAGGTATTAAGTTTTAAATTTCAGGTCAACTAGAGGAGGTATGAAACTAAATTAAACACCAACAATGGTGTCTGAAAATACACGTTCTTTGAATTTTTATCCGAATTTACTGAGATTCTTAAATCCTTAGAGCCTTCCTTAAAAAGGGAGAAAAATCAGACAAAGGCAACTTCTTCTTCTATATTTTAGAAGGCAAATTAATATAGCTTTTTTTCATCAGCTAAGAAAAAGCAGTTTGTTAGTAAGGATTGGCACCTATTTGATGAGGACCGCCCCCTCCTAAATCCCTTGCTCGTTACGGTAAAGGATTTTTAGAGCTTTAAAAGGCTTCAAATTCAAATTAAACTACCCTTGTATTTCAGGAGTCGTTCCTAAAGAATCGGCCCATAAAGTCAAGTTTTAGTATAAAGAGCGGTAAATTGAGGAGGGAAAGGCCCCCTCAAGTACAAAATAATTTCTGTTTGTTTTGAGTTTCAATGTTGCTCTCTACTTTCAGTTGAAAAAACTTGTTTTTTGAAATTAATTTCTGATCATTTTTTTTCGTGTCGTCCTGATAGATAGTAGAAATTTTATATTGTTTCCTAAATAGGGCGTTTTGAATGAATTTGAAATTAGCGAGTTTGATGAATCTAATCCGTGCCTCAAAAATTTGAAACTACCTGTGATGGTAGTAACTCAATTTTAAGTTTCAATGGGGGATTGGCCAACACAATTAAGAAGTTGCTGAACTTTCAATCCGTAAGCATCAATAAATTTTATTTCATGGTAAGACTGGAAGGAACCCACTAAACCTTACTTCTATGAATTATCCTCGACTTTTACCGAAAAATGATCATCATTCTCATTATAATTTGGTCCTAGTAACTGTTTACTTGTCTTAAAGAGCTAGAAGCGAAATATTCAGCTCTCAGTTTTTTATCACTTAAGTTGATTATTTCCGTTGTATTTTCATCTCTCTTCCTATTTTAATTCATTACTCGAGTTTTTTTTATGGTTATAGTGGGTTAAAAATAAAATATTAGTATTATAACAATCAACATATAGATTGATATCACAACTTAGTAACAATTGATTATACAGCTTATTGATATTTATCTTACTGCTTAACGATTTAAACTAATAAAATTATAATTTTATAATTATTCTAAATCTTGTTTTCCTGCCTTTAAAATGGAAAATTTTTGCCTGAAAAAAGAAAGCAAAAGAACCATTCTTTCATCGGCCAGCGATTTTTGTCATATAGTGTCATAAAGAGAAAACAAAAGCATAAATTTCAATAAGCCATATTTCTGTATCAAGAGGAAGACAGAAATTAAGAATGTACTTAAGACAGAAATACCGAAATTGTTCTACTTTTGTGAGAGATACGATTTTGATTCTTACCACTTTTTTGTTGTTCTTGGAAATCAACAATAACGATAACGTAAGAAAGTTCACTTTAGTAAAGAGTTGTGTGCTTTCAGTGTATTATTTATTTACTTGCTCTTTGTTTGTTACCAGCAATTTCACATGGAAAGGTAGTTATAGTAGTTTGGCAAGGAGCTCATTTGACTAGAAAATGAAAGTTCTATTATCTTTTTCAAGAATCAAAAGTAAACTAAGAGCAACCAGCCTCCATTCCATGCCGGCTGTTGCTGCCCAGCCACCCATATGGGACAAGAAGTCCAATGTCCTGTGACTTGTTGGGAGAAGACATCCAATAAAAATTTTGAGGTAGCCATTTTGTCAAAAATAGTCAAAAGGTCCAATAAATATGTCCCCAAAGAGGATGCAGCGTCAGAAAATTTCTTTTTAAAAAACTATCATAAAGAACAGAATCGAGTAAAAATAAATGGAATTTCTAAAAATAAATGGAGGTCATGGTGAAGGTGGTGGTCAGATAATTCGGTCAGCAATTGCGCTTTCATGTATAACAAAAAAACCAATTCATTTAGAAAATATTAGAAAAAATAGAAAAATTTCAGGGTTACGACCACAACACATCACAGCAATTTCAATTCTACAAAAAATTTCTAATGCTAAAGTTATTGGAAATGAAGTTGGTTCAACAGAATTAAAATTTATTCCAGATGAAATTGAAAATAAGAATTTGATTGAAGATGTGGGTACAGCTGGTAGTATTCCATTAATTTTACAAGTCATAATCCCTGTAGTTGCAGTTTCACAAAAAAAATTTGAATTAGAGATCAAGGGAGGAACTGATGTACTTTGGAGTCCAACAATTGATTATACTCAGTATGTTCTAAAAGAAGCATATTCGAGAATGGGAATCAATTTCTCTTTAGAATTATCAAAACGTGGTTACTATCCAAAAGGAGGAGGAAAAATAAAATTAAATGTTAATTCTTCAAATATTAAATCAATTTTATTTTCTAAAAGAAAAACAAAAAATGTAAAATTGATTTGTTCATTTTCAAAATTTTCAGAAGAAGAAATTTTAAAGCAAATTATTGAAATCAAATCAAAATTAATGAATGAAAGTTTTATTGTAGATGTTGAAATTAAATTAGAAGAAGCAATAGATTTTGGTGCATCATTGTTAATTTACAGTATTGATAAGAATTCTATAATAGGAATTGATGCATTATATGATAAAAAAACACAGAAATTTGATTTAGATATCAGTAAATGGGGATAGGAACGAAGAAAGAAGCTTATTAAGGAGTGGAGACCCCTACCCATCTTACAGCATTTCTTAAAAAAGAAAACAGGGTGAATATTTAAAATCCTTATATTTTGGTTAGAGAAGACACACCTTTCTCTTTACTGTTTACGTTTCTGCTTCAGAACCAAATGTGCTATTGGACTACTTACAGGGCTAAATGATCTTTTATTAGGAGAAAATAAAAGTAAAAAAGGAGAAATCGAGAAAATGAAAAAAGGGTAAGAAACAGAAAAAAAATATTAAACTGACTAGATTAAAAAGAAACAGAGCAGGCGTCAATAAAAACAAAGAGTCAATGATTAAAGCTTGGAGTTAAAGAAATTCAACAATTAAAAAGGAAGTTTCGCAGTGGCATTTTATTCAATTGTTTTACTTTCTTCAATTTGTATTCTATTCTTTTTATTGGAATTGTTTTATTTGTTTGATGCCTATTTTGTGTTATGTTGGTGGTGTTTTATTAATTTAAATTTTTCATATTTATCGACACTTATCTGAAAGTTTCCCTTTAAGTTCAAACTGAGAGTAGAGATAGATTTATACCTACTAGAGCCACGTTCATGGTATTACAAGGACTCGTGAGCAAGGTAAAGGGCCTAGTATGAAATTCGAGCATTACCATTTAGGGGTACTTAAACTAAATTGGTGCTCCTGTACTTTCTGTATCTCAGTGTTGAGGTTCCATTGGATTCATACTCACAGACTCTTTGATTAATCGTCTCTGGTTAACAGGGCTCTTCAAAAAGAGGTAGATGGCATTTTTTTTTAAACATTATCATTCAGTCATAGGAAATTTGCTTCAGTAATATTACTGGACTCTCATCAAAATGTAAAATTGATATTTCACCCCCTTGATTTCTGGGAATATATCTGGTCTACTATATTATTATGAGAGTAAAGAGTAACATTAAACTCCAAAATAAGCAGAATTTATTCTGTAAATGAGGGAGACTGTCCCTTCCTCATCCACAGCTCTACCGCATGGTCAAAAAATTCGGAGGACGCTTATTCTATAAGAAATCGACAGTTTTAGTCCCTTTTTCCATAATTCTAAAGGGATTAGAGACCAACAAGCCACAAGAGGGGGTACTTTCTTGGGGGGGGGAGAAGGGAGTAAACACCTAGACCCGTAAAAAAGTAACAGAAATCATATAAATTTTTTAAAAGTGTTTTGTTAAGTTTTTAGTGTAATTCACCCATCCCCTTTCGAACGAAAGTATCAGATATGGTTTTGCAAAGGACCTAGACCGAATTTTCAGTTTGTCGACCCCTAAATGTTATAGCCGTAACTGGAACTTCATAAGGATATTACTAATAAAAATAAACGACAAAATGTTTCGTAGCAAAGTGACTAATTTTCTGCCTTTTTATACCGGCATACAGATATAATACTTCTTAATTACGTAGTACTCCTTCATGCAAAATGGTGCGTAAAACTTTATCAGCCTTGTCTCTCTTGAATTTGATTAACATAATTTCTATCAAGTGATTTCTGAGAAAAAACAGAGAGAACAGATTTTGTTTTTTGACTTCCGGTTAAGTTTTCACTAAAAGATCCCTTTTACTTTCAATAATTTGCTTTATAGATAATTTATTTGCACGAATTTATATATTATAGAAAATCATTAGATCCTGTAAAAAATCACTAGTTAAAAAAAAAATCATAAGAAAAACAATGCCAAAACGGCAAATTATGCCAAAATATAGTAAACTATAGAGGAAATCTTGCAAATTTTGGGAGAAGATCATGGGTTCGAAGATTTAAAAATCTGCATATATGCCTGGTTCATTGGCCATGCTTTGCGACTTCTAAAAAGTGCTTCTGCTATTCCCAAATTTATCAAGGTTTTCCGGAAATTCAAGAAAATTCGGTTCCCTAAAACTTTCCCGAAAATTAACTTCAGCGAAAATTAACAAGTTGTGTTTTGTGCAAAAGCTTTTGTATTTGTGAACTGTAATTTTGGGGAGATTTAGGAGATCTTTTTTTCTTCCAGAGAAATCCAAGGGAAGCTCAAAATTAGTGGATAACGGAAGTAGTGTCAGTGACATAGGTACGACGGATACTCCCTTATTTGGAGCTACAGACTATATGCAATTTGGGTCTTTGACCTGCTTACAGGCAGGTATACGATGCTTACTTCAGTTGCATAATATTCCTGTCTAAGCATGATTAGCAAATATTCGATTTCCATTGAATAAAAGCAATATCCAGTTATTATAACACTTAATATTCAAGACATGACAATTATATGAATAAATGTTTTGTCCTTTGAAAATATTGTTTAGTATTGGGTTATGTATCAAGTTGAAATTAATAAAGTTGTATAGTTTTTTTATTTATTTTTTGAACTTTAATCTTTTTCTTGCAATTTTCTAACTTTTTTCATGTCTTAAAATGACACAGAATACATTTAAAACAAAAAATTCACTTGGGACATTTTCAAAATGTGAAATGAAGATGATATAGATATGTTAGTCGTGATTTTTCCTATTAGAAAAATATTGTTTGTTGTAACACTTTCCTCACCTAGCCAACACCCAATATTCACATCCACACAGTAGAACAGAGTAGTTGTCACTATTGTAGAATCAGAGTTTGAGTTATAGGGACTGTAATGTATTTCTCCATACATTTCTCAGTTTATCGAAGGCTGTATTTCAAAAAGGCATCAAATCAAGTCTAACAAAGCATTTGGCTCTTATAGTTATAGGAGATTTCCCTATTGCCCAACTGCCTTTAGGTGACTTTATACAGACTGTTCAACCAATCCTGAGGGACAAACGTCCTAACTGGCGGGATTCTATCTTGGTAAGCACATTTATCCCAGTTGTTCTTGCCATCTATGAGTTTTAGCATTGTCGTTTCTTGAAAAACACTCCATAACCATTAAGTGAAGTGTGTGAACAGTGTTTTGTATATTTTATGTCTTGGTTTTAGTAATCATTAAGAATATAACGAACTAATCATCAAAATATATGTATACCTTCTGAAGTCGATAGATTCTTTACTTTCATTGGCTTGACATATTATTGACTATACCATATATTCTTAAAACTGTTGTAATGGCTACCAACCTGGTTCATATAATTGTCCAACTGCCTGCATAGATTTGTATGCATCTTGTATACAAGGGCGTTTCTGGGAAAATGCATCAGTATGACTATTGGAGGCCTGCATGTAAAATGGATTTTATTTTTTCGAATTTTATTGATCGAATTCGAATTCTTCGAATTTTTTCGAATTCGAATTTTTCGAATTTTTTCGAATTCGAATTTTTTTCGAATTATAGAAAATCCTAAGAAAAAGTAGATATTGTTTCTTAATGTTATTGCTTCTTTCTACATAAAAAAAAATAGTTTTCTTTCCATTGTAGTTAAAGATAGAATATCAAAATGAATGTAACATCATCAACCTTGATTAGAAGGGGATGTAACATAGCAAGGAGAAATGAAATAATGCATAAGTACATAAACACAATCGAAGGACGCTAATTCAAGAAATGTAGAGGGTCGAAGTATTTTTCTACTTTTCTAATGCAAATAAAAAAAATGGTATTTTTCAAAGTATACAGGCATTTATTTCTTTTAGTTCAATGAAAATATAAACGAAATGAGTTTTTCAAATCTCAGGGGCAATTTCTATATAGCAATTTCCTACCTTTTGTCCCACCCCCAGTCAATTGGCACCCCCTAACAACGACTAACAACCTTAGAGGAATGAATGTCTTTTAAAAACAAGTACCGTTACTCGGCTGTTACTACCTTGATGCGCAACAGTAAACTAAAAAGATTTCAACAAATAAAGAAAAGAAAAAGATGAACTGAAAATGCCGATTTTACGCAGCAAAACTAAAATAGTATACGTGCTACAATAATCAAACAGTTTGTGGTAACAAACTAGGACTCAAAAGAAAACGACCTGGCTTAAAAGTAAACGAAACTCTAAAAACTTAATCTTGATACGCGTAGATATACCCAAAGAATTGGATTATTATGCTAATTTCAAATATATGAGTTTCATCCAAGCTTAGTCTCACACATCAAAAGCTAAAAGCCTCAGAAAATTTGCCTTATTTTTGAAAAAAGAGGGAAAAAATCCCTAAAAGCCTAAGAATCTTAATGAAAAATAACACTATCAGAATCAGCATATCAGGGAAACCTCCTGTAGAGGTTTCAAGCTCCTATATGCAAACATTGGGAATTTTGTATTTTTTGCCAGGCTCTATCGAAAGAATGTGAAAGTGATTAGACAAGATTTTCAATAACTAAAAAGTGAAAAAGCTTATCGAATCGTTGCTCAAGCAAGATGGTGTAAATAGAATGTCTTTCATTTGGATGGATTTCCAGTATTACTGAGTAAATTCAGAGAAAGATAATTTAATGAACACAGAGGAATTTTGGAGCAATTTTTTGAATAGCCACAATTTTGCTTAGGAAAAGAATTTAACGACAACCCTCATTCCCCTCTAGGCGGTAAATTGAATCCAAGACTTTGAAGTTGCATAAGTAGGCAGAGTACATAGTTATTTGGTAGATGTTCAACAAAATCTCCTGTTGAATGTTTTAATGACATGAATTTTACGATACTCTCTTTCTTCATAGGTTAACTCGAACCTGAACCATAAAAGGCTATTCAGAGAAGCCTGATATGACTTTCGACAGTGTTTTTAAGCCAACAACTCATTATTGTAGATGTCCTGGCCACAAAAATTTAGCCCCCCCCTTCCTCTATTATATGCAGAAGCGAGAATTCTCTGGATCCCGAAAAACAACAAGTAGAATATTAATTCCTACCTTCAACTAAGTTTTATGTATTGTAAAAATTAATTTTGATATGGGTTATAATTCCAAAATTAAAGGTTCCTTCTTTATCCACAGGGGATAATCAGGTAGGTTACAAACCTCCCAGAGAAAATATTGGAACAATTATGTTAGTTTCACTTTTCACCAAATTTCCCTACATCCATATATAAACTTTTTTTGAATTTATTTTTTTATTTTTTTTTATTCAGACTTGTCTCTTCTGGTGGACTTTCTGTCAGCAAAAATTTCTGAAATTGCTCTCTTCTGGCGAATTTGGTCGAACGTCGGCCCATTCCCTCGTCTGGGTACACATTCCATGCACCCAGACCACCCTGACATCGCCCTGCTCCGCATAGTCCAAAATGCCGTCGAAAGGCCTTGCTCGCCCCTTCTCCCGCTGTCCCAAACTCATGACTGTGGGTTCGACCACATGCGGTGGATCGTAGGGCGTCGCGCAACCGGCCAGCAACGGTGACGCAAAAATCCAGAACCCGACAGCAATCACCGGCATCGCGTCCCTGATTTGTTTCGCGTGATTCGTCATCGCTCTCCCCTCCGGTGTCAGCGTGTCAGGCCCAGTCTCGAATTCCGGCGTTGGATTCGCAAGCGCAATGAGCGAGCAGACTATGTACGGCTGGCCGAAACCGTCGAAGTTGGCTATCGTGGCACCATGTCACCGCTGCTGCGCAGGCTTGCTCAATATGCCATCCGAAAAGCCG
>JAAAKM020073195.1:203117701-203163755 GCA_010016025.2 Alatinidae sp. Z8VKAUB7J3
GTTGCGCGACAAGATTGTCCGGACAGCGCAAACGACCGTTGCGGAGGCCCGGCAAATCGCCGAACACGAAAACCGCGCCTATGCCGCCGGACGCGCATTCCGCCGGGCGATCCGAAAGGTCAGCGACGGCTAGCGGCGGATTTCTCTGGAGGAGACGGACTGCGATATTCCAGCCAGTCTTCGTAGGCTGGGCAGGTCGCGCGCATCCGAAGCCGCTTCAGCACGGCAATCTGGCCTTCGGCCCGCTTTAGACTGGCTTTCGCCAGCCGCAACTCCTCGGCGGTCCGGTCGACGAATCCGCTCTTGGTCTCAACACCGATCCGCACGCCTCCGGCTTCGATGCGCGCAACCCGGGCGCGGCACTCGGAAACATCCAGTTCGCGCGATCGGATGAAATCGTAGGGTAATCTATGTTTCTTCTAAGTTTGACTCATTTATCCTAGTCTCTGTTTCTGGTCTCAGTTATTAATTTATAGTGATTCATGTTTGTTTTACGCTTGAACTTTGACTTTTTATCTGCTATCCCCTCGTTTAATAATTAGTATATTAATTATTGGTGCATTTATAAATGACATTAATATATAAGTGATATTAATAATTAGTATATTAATAAGTGTTGTTAATAACTAGTATATTAATAAGTGAGCATATTCACATCTCAGTGATTGGAGCCCGGGAAAGGACCAAAGTATTAACGAGCAAACATTCTGAGGAATATTGAATACGTATATACGCATATAGTTACCATTTCTCAGAGACCATGCAACGTCCCTGAACAAAAATACAGTCCGTAGAAATAAAACTTTATTAAAGGCTTTTTACGTCGACGTTTGAGCAGAGGTTAGTCTAAATAATTAGGAGTCTAAACAGTTTCCAATAGTAGATTCATAAATAGTTGTCTTTTAGTTAAGATATTAATTTAATTGAAACGTAGAAATTCAATGGCTAAAACAAATGTGCAAATATCATTAATTGCTAGTGTTTGGTGTAATTATATTTTAGTGATGTTCAAATTCTATTGTTTTTGCTTTTTTGTATTTGAAAGTATGTCTTTTAAAGCTTTTTTATTCATGTTCGAATTGCAGTGTCAGATTTGCTACGAATTTCAAGAATTCATCCTATATAGAAAATAAATTCATCGTGTGATTAATGATAGATTTGAAAGCACTGGACTTTCCTAATCCCTAATCAACAAGGAATTCATACGAAGATGAGCCAGGGAAGGGGGGGAGGGGATAATCCTAACAAGAATTTTTTTTTTTCATTCTTTCATTCTTTCATTCTTGATTTCATTCTTTCATTCTTTCATTCTTTCGTTCTTTGATTTTTTTCATTCTTTGATTCTTTTTCATTCTTTGATTCTTTGATTTTTTCATTCTTTCATTCTTTCATTCTTGATTTCATTCTTTCATTCTTTGATTTTTTTCATTCTTTGATTCTTTTTTCTGGGCCATTCTTTGACCACTTCTGAGTTTTCAGTTACTTCCAAATTTTAGTATATGCAGTTCCGACGACTGCAATAATACAGCATACACCCACTCAAAGTCCCCTTGATTTTTTTAGTACTTGTGGGCCATTTTTTTTTATCAATTCTGAATGTTAATTAACTTCCAAATTTGATCATTATATCATTAAATTTGATCATTTCTGCTGACAGTGCAATAGTGCGTCATCGAAATTTCCTAGACTCCCTCTTCCACCCTCCTTAAGAAAATAAAAACCATTTGGTGAATAGCAGAACTAGGCTAGTTCTTGTGGCTAGGCAAGTTCTAGGCTAAGGTAGCGATGTCAATTCACAAAAACGCAACATATTTTTGATATCTGTGGGGGGGGGAGTTTGTTGCTTTTTATTTTTAGTTGTATTGGTAAACTACCAAAAAAGTGCATTTTTGAATGAAAATACTCCAGAAAAGATATCTTTCAAAACATAGAAAGGAGCAAAAGACTACTGGGTTACGAGGACCTCTTTCCCTCCCAATTGACAAAAATACTAAAATTGACATAAACAGGCCCATTTCAAAAAAGCTGATCATTATGCCTTGCTTTCTGTAGATATATACGTGAAAAATGGCATCAAAATACTGAGGTTACGTTAATCACGTATAAGGATTGATTCAGTTCCAAAACAGGGTTTTTCTGTTTGTAGTTATGGTAATGTCTTTTCATCTCACCTTCTAGGGTCACAAATGTGATCAGCATAATATGGTGTACTTATACATAGACTGATCATTAATGTTTCAAGTCTTGCAGCACAATCTGATTTTTTGCTGCATTTTTTTCCTTTACTTTAAAAACCAAACCAAGATTCAAAAATTTTCTTCCCACGACGTCCCTTTATTGGCCAATAGTTCACCATTAAATCTTGTAGCTCAATTTTTCTGTGCTGCATCTTTTTTGTTTTGAAAGTTAAATTTAGGATTGGAAATATTCCTGCTAAACCGTGCCTTTTTTGCCATTTATAAGTTTGCTATTAATGTTTTGTATCTTGCAGCACATTCCGATTTTGTGCGGCACTTTTCTCCTTTAGTTTAAAAATTAACTTATATCCAAAATCTTTCTTCCGCAGCATGCCTTTGATGACTTTAAGTTCATCATCATCGAATCAAATCTGGTAGTGCAATCGATCTTGCGCTGCATTAATTTTTTTTAAGACCAGTTTTAGGGTTGAAAATGTGAGCGGTAAAATACATTCCGATTTTGTGCCGTGTTTTTCTCTTTTAGTTTAAAAATTAACTTAGATTCGAAAATTTTTCTTCTCCAACATTACTTTGTTGGCCTTACTTTCACCATCAGTGCATCAACTTTGGCAGTACAATCGATTTTGTGCTGCGCCAGTTTATTTTATATTTTGAAGACAGAGTCATATATTGGAGATGTGCATGGCACCGAACACGTTGATTGGTTTTAATTTGGCACTCATTGGAACCAATCTTACGGCGCCTTTGGTGGTTTTGTCGGAGGCCACGCCCGAGCCGGCGGCCGTCGGCCGCGTCCATCACCTGGTCTTCTTCAAGTTCAAGGAAGACGCGAACGTCCCGCGCGTCCTGGAGGCCTTTGCCGCCCTCGAGCAGCAGATCCCCGGTCTCCTGAGCTACGAGGCGGGCACCAACAACTTCCCGGATGCCTCGAAGGCCAACGGCATGACGCACGGCTTCCAGCTGACCTTCATCCACCGGGAGGCGCGGGACGACTACCTGCCCCATCCGGCCGGTCCAAGCGGGCGCAACATCGCGCCGGTAGGCGGATATGCGCTGGCCATTCCATCCAACATCGCACCCGAACGAATTGATCCAATCTGGACAGCTTTGGTGTCGCTTACATCGGCTCAGACCGTAAAACTCTACATCGAGAACGGGAGCCTGGTGACACCGCGTTTCAGCGTCAGCATGGATCCTGAGGTCAAGCGCATTTCGCCGATGATATCCATCGTGGACGAAATGGCCCGGTTTGGCGTCTTCGAGATGTGGCCACGGCCGCCCGTTCCGGAAATCGCTGAGATCATCGCCATTGCCGGCGAGGAGATGCACGACATGCTGCTCGGTGCGAAATCCGTCGGCCAGGCACTGGAAAACGCACAGAACCGCGCCGATGCATTGATGCGGTCGAACGGACATTACTAGCCCCTGACGACCGTCGGGGGCCACTGGAGGCACCCGATGAACACTGCCCTCGATCCGCGGCTCCTGCGGCCGCAGGACATGGACCCCAATTGGAAATGGGACCGCCACATTCCGGCACCCGGCCACATGGCCGTGGATTTTGAGCGGCGCGTCGATCATGACCGGCTGAGACGGTATCGGCTGTCACGTCATTTTTTAACTATCAAAAAGTGACTTATGGTATAATCTACAGTTCCCAAGACTCAAAGTATCTAAAGGAGGGACAGTCTAAGCAGGAGTACTTCAAAACAACATTTCAAAACAACATATTCATTTAGATAGAACTGTTCGAGGGTTGTATCCCGTCAAAGCCCTTCATCGATTCCTTTCTGCAGTGGTTGAAGCAAAATGGTAAATGGTAGGTCAGTTTTGGTACTATGTCTGATGAAACGATGAAAAGCTAACACATTTTTGCCATGTTACAAAAACATGAGTTTTCAAAACAAACCCCAAAAGAGCAAGAAAGAACTGTTTATTGTTTTTTTAAGAATTAAAAGCAAGGTCTGTAAGAGCTTAGGCGGTGGCCCTAAATTCTCAATCCCGCTTAATGTGTACCTATGTCTACAAATTTTCACAAGTCAATCTTACTCCTATCGTTTTTTTTTAATAACTTGAGAAAGTACTGATCATGCAAATTAATGAGAAATAAAATCAAAGAAAGAATTGACCAGAGGGCAATAAAAACAGAAATAAGACTTACTTTGGCAGCTTCTTCGACAATCTTACGCCCCTCTTCTAATTGTTCACTGAGCTGAGTACATATCTAGAAAGGAACGATTGAAAAGTTTTTTTTTGGTTATTAGTCAACATAGAGGATCAGAAGCAAAACAAACATACACTTTCAATATTATGTTAAAACGCAATTCAACGAAACCATACACAACATTATTACCAAAGCACCTAAACCGTTTTCCAACAGGGGGGGGGGGGGTACACGCCCAAAAATTCCCAGAACGTTAACTTTTTCCCGACAAACACCCCTTTCCGCTATAGTGCAGAATCTCAATGCATGATTTTATCATGAAAATTTTGGTAAAAATGCTTTCAGAGTGATAATATGTATCACAGGTGCCATAGTGGCGTGGATCGCTTGGGCTACCACTATCTAGAGTTTAAAGTTAAGCTGGAGGTGTTAAATCAGTATTTTGACTGTTTGGAAGTGAAGTTTAACACTCAGTCAAAGAAATGAGGTATTTGCATAAGGACCTCTCAAAAATCTGTATAACAGGGATGCCGTGGGGCAGTCATATATTGCCATGGTGGCGTGAATTGCTTGGACTAGCACTTTCTAGAGCTTAAAGTTGAGCTGGAAGAGTTAAATGAATTTTCTCGACTGAGTGGGAGTGAAGTCTAACGCTCAGTCAAAAGACCTCTCGGAAACACCTCTTAATATTGCTTAAATTTATCTCTAATAACAAACCTCCCCCCTAGAATTCCTTGCCAGGATGAGCTAGCCACATATTGTCATGGTGGCGTGAGTATGCATAATCTTGGTTCAAAGAAACGCGGCATTTTCATTCAAAGCTTTCAGAAATAGCTCTTAACAGGACTTAAAGTTACCTCTAATAACTTCTCCCCTTCCTCTGGAATTGGTCGCAAGGACCCACCCCCATGTATTTCTTTCTCTTAACCCTTGTTTTTCCTAATTTTTAATTTTATATCAAATTTTTTCACATTTGTTTTTTTCGTTTGTTGAGTTTTAAGTACTTTTTCTATGTATTAATAATACTTTGTAATTTGTTTTTATTTATAACATTTGTATATACAAAAAGTCCTCTCCCCTTAGTATTGCTAGCTAGGGGGTGGGCCTGCTACATATGATCATAGTGGCGTGAATATGCATAGTCCTGGTTATACTGTATGTATGACTTGTCGTCAGTACAAAATGACTTTTTGCACGACCGGCTTTAGTTCATGGTTTTCCATTGAAGATTTTGCGGAAAAGGCTAGCAGCTGCTCCCCTAGCCCTCATCTGAGCCTGCGCACGGAGATAGTAGGGTCAAATGTGAGAGACCTGCAATGGTTGAACGGAGCTGACATTTTTTAACCAGGAATATTGTATCGATGCTGCAGATGAGGTTTCATCTGTTCGTCATATAGAGCTTCAATGTGGGCTATGGTAACGAAATGGTTTCTCGACTCCGCGATGCATCTCTTTTCCATAAAATATGAAAGAATCGGTTGACGTCACATTTAGCATTCAATTAAGCACACAATGGGTAGTCGCGTGGTTGTTTTGCTCGAGCTCATCGGAGAATACGCCTGGTGAAAAATGTCGACCGTTCCTTTTGTCTGGTAGTAATTCTCGATTAATTAGAATTTCCAAGGAGATTTATTCACAACAGAGACTTTATGGTAAGTTCTAAGTATAGAAACAATATTTTCCTTTTTGGACAGTATGAGACACGCTTCTCCCGAATGAAATAGAATTTATAGAGCCAAACCGACGATGTCTCGTGTTGATCATCTCAGGTATCCTTCTTGTTTTTCCGTAGTATTCCAGCATCAATTCGGTTAACTCACAGAACAAACTGGTTTTCCTGAAATAGAGCCTCAAAACCGGCCAAAACACTTTTTTTTTCGAACACCATGAAACTTCTGTGAGTGTCTGGGCCGAGGGAATCTCAATATACCAACAATTATAGGTTGATGGTAGGAACCCCACGTATTTCGGCCCGTAATTGTTTTTTATTGTGTTTGTGATGAGGAACAAAATGGCTCTCCTAAACTTTTGATATGATGTGTTTTGAGGAATGAGTGGCTTGGGGGTGATGATTACCCTCAATCACTTTTGACACTTAAAAATGGCACTATAATATACCATTTCCAATCAAATAATCCCCATCCGATCCGACGTTTATGAAACCACAAGCTCAATAGAAACTTTATATGCCCCAGGGCATAACCAACAACCCTTAAGCCTGGGATCCAGGGGGGGTCTGTGTCCTCCCTGAAGATATTTTAATATGATCTCTGGACTATTGTGAAAACATACGCTATCTCACAATTTTGATTGGAAACGTTTGGGAAATAGAATATGTCAGGGGGCGGGGGCCTAGTTGCCTTCCATCACTTTTGACTGTCTCTTAAAAGAGAACTAGAAATATATATTTTTAATCAAATGAACCTCCTCTAAAGTGCATGCGACCTCTCCTTCTATAAGAACTTTATACCCCCCCGGGGCATATCTAAAAACTATTGCCCCCAGATACTAGGGAGGTCAACTCTAATGACCTTTTTATGCCTATCAAAACAGACTGTGTACGTGTGGGTTATTAAAGTAGTGTACTAACAATATCCCAGCAACGTCTTAGGGTATTAAGCTGAAGTTCCCAAGGTTACTAATATCTCTACCACTTTTGCCAGAACTTCTACTACTGCTACTGCTGATATTACTACTATTATTGAACTAGATTAAAATAGTTTAAGTGCATCCAGGCTTTATTGCTTTAAAACTAAATCAGAAGGAACTATGTAAATGCTGGTTGTCAATAAGACGTCAGATTGATATCTCAAGAACGACTGAGGGTATTAAGTTGAAACTTTAAAGTCTACTGTCCTTGCCTTACTATCGTATTTGCCTTTTGCTTCACATATTTTTGTGCTTGTTCGTGGGTGGACATGGTCATCAACTGAGTTTTGATTACTTCCAATAGCTCTTTCATTTGTTAGAGTGACACGGTAGACGCATTATTGTTAATGGATGCCAAACCGCATGAGAATTTGCAGTTGCTTGCGCTTTTTCTTCTTTGCCTCCACTTAACGCGTTAATTTTGAAATTAGATTTCATTGAAAATGGTTATTTCATGAATTCTGTTTCTGGAACTGTTTCTGATTTTCTTTCTTAATGTTTGGAAAAAGCAAAGTATGAATTTCAGACTAGTTACTTTTTATTATTTAAGCTGTTTTTAGAAGATAGGAAAAATATGTTAAATAAAAGGAAAATTCAAAGAATCGATAAAAACTTATTGTCCAACATTTGCCGTTTTTTCTATGAAAATACAAAAGCTCCCCCAGCGTGACTCCACTGTATTTAACATGCTGGACTTGATTGAAATTTGTTTTTGTTTCGTTTTCACCCTTTTCTTATATGTTTCTTTAATATAAGTTTTTAGTTTTTTCAACACCCCTCGCTCCATTGTTGGGAAAACAACTGCCTTTTGGTGCATATATTGTTAAGTTCTCTATCCAAAGAAGCTACTGTCCCTTTGCCCTCTTCCAAATAACGTTCCCAATTTCTTGGAATTGCCAAAAAAAAATGAAAGTCTTTTAACCATTGTTGCCTGAGTTATAAAGCTTAGCAAAAAGGTCGGTAATGAAGTACTAAACATGATTTATGAAAAGGATAGTTTGATCACTTCCAGTAAATGTCAAGAATAGTTTGATCGCTTCCAGTATCATCAAATATGGTACATACATATGTGCGGCAAATAATTGGCACTTCTAATTATCTTTTTCAGCCACAAGCATAAACAATTCAGGAGTTTTTAAACAACTTAGAGAAACCAAATTGAAGTTTATAAAGCAAAAGACACCTATTCATGGGCATGGGTTTGACAAAGTTACTGCACTTGTTATTAGTGTCCCATTCTAAATTACTGGGTGGATTTTGTTCTAGATTACAGACGTTGATGATTCTCAATGCTTGTACCGCTGTCTTTCAGTTTTAGATGGAATGTAATGGAACAATTAACAGGCAAAAATAGAAGTCAGTCAAATTATATGATTGCCAATTTATGATTGACAAACCTATTGAAAAGGGTCTTCATGGCGTATAGCCTAATATCACGAGTTTTATTGAAGTTTTAACTAACTAACACTTTAATGTCTAATATGAATTTTGCTGTCCCAAAAAAGAAAGAACATAGTTAAAATTCGCCCTGGTATTCCCTTTTTCAAAAGACTAATCGTGATTATTTGAAAAACAAATGAATGAAATTAATAAGTAACACATATCTCTTGTTACTAAGGATCGTAAAATTGTATGTCAGTTTATTTCTGTATATGGAGCATGGTATTTGTTTCATTGCATCGCTCTGTCAATCCAAGTTTGTGTATTATCTCTTTTTTTCTTTTTTAGTGTGTTAAGCCAAACACCTCCGCAAGAAATGCTTATAGGCCACTCCTGTTGTTATACAATCGAGTCGTACAAGTAGTAACTTGTTGCAATAATTTATGTTATCGCTACTATTTGATGTCTTGTACAAATTTAACAGAGATCATGGAAAAAAGTTTTTAGCAATTTTCAGAAACAGTTCTCCTTGCTGTCCCGTTCACAAATATATTCAAATGAAGTACTTTGTGCATGAGACCTTGCATCTGAAGGTATCCAAAAAGTTATTTCACATGATTACACACATGCACGTAAGCAGGGAAAGGGTACATGGTTCAATCCCAGCTCCAGACATTAGTGATTTTCATAAACAGTTGGTTATAATGATGAAGTTTTTGTGGAATTTGGTTTTTAGTCTAATCATCTCCCCCTCCATACTCCCCCGAAATTCACTCCTTCTCTGGAAAAATTTCTGTTTATGGGACTGGCAAAGCCCATGATGTTATTTTACACTTTGTTTTCTGTGAGTTTCATATCAAAATAGGAAGACACAAGAAAATAGTACTGTCCAACCGTCAGGGTGAAACTCTGAAGTAGTTCAGAGGAAAGGATAAACTCCAGTTGTTTTATTTAGTTCGAAAGTTGTAAATGAGAGGGTGCTCTTCTAGATTATAATATGCACGGAACTACTACAGTAGTTAAAAATAACTAAATTCCAATATTGCATATTTTTTTTTCGCTCTCCTTTCTTTTATTCATATAACGTCTACAAGAGAAGATCCACATTTCTAGGCTCCTTTCAACTGAATATCTCTTTAATTTGTTTCCTCTGGGAATATTAAGTAGCCAATTTCCCAAGAATCTGCCTCCTTCCTTTTTTGCCCTCACCTTAGGTAAGATAGTTCTTAACAGCGCCAAAGCTGTTACTAAGTAGAAGAATAAATGAATGTTTAATGTGAATCAATAATTGTCTTTTAAGAAGGATCTACCGCAAGCATAGTTGGATTATACGTTTACACAATGGAAACCTTAGATAGAATAGTAAGCAGATTTTCAGAGGCATATATATCAGACAAAAATGATGGGCAGCTCCAGTCGTATCTTGAAGGTTTTGCTTCCCATTCTTAGTCAAGTCTCCTTTTAAAAACTTCAGCTGATATGGAAGACACTGTCTCCTCACTTAAACAGTTAGGGTCATCATTGATGACCCTTTGGCTAAAGAAGTCTCGTGTGATTCTCCTGTTAACTCTGGGCTTATGAAGCTTTTTAGAAGAACCTCATGTTTGTCTTTCATTGGGTAACTGGGTAAAGAGCTTATTTTGGGGTTGGTTGACAAATTTATATGTGAGTGGCACCTCACTCTGAGTAGCAAGAACAGCATGTCACTATTCTTGCTTTTTTTGGAGCCAACCTAAAAGGCTTTTTCTTTATTCAAGTTCGTTAGTATTAGCTATTGGTTTTGTAATGTAATTTATTAAATAACAATTATGTAACAAATTTTCTGAGGACAACCCTTGGATATAGAGCCAAAAAATAAAGTCTTAAATTAATTCCTCATCGTTCTGCCTGTTGTTGATTCTATGAAGGGATTTTTTGGCTCCTAATTGTGTTTTGTTGCATTGATTTTGTGTTTTATTAATATTCTAGCTTTCTACAGAATTCTACAAGAAAGGGAAATATTATAATCAATTTATTTGAAACAAACTTCCAAAAATATGCTTCATAAACTGCAAAGCAGTAATTTTTGTTCATTTTAAGGTTCAACTTTACTCTCCAGTTTCATCAAAAAAACTTTATTTCTTCAAAATTAATCCCTCTCATAGACAAATCTTAAATAAATGTTACTAATGATAAAATTTGCATTCAAATTTTATTTTGACTAATTGTATTGCTCTTTTATATAACAAATTTGATTATTTATTTTGAGCTTAATTTCGATTGATTCTCCAACCACCTGTTTTATCCCCAAATCATTACTGATGAGTGAAGAGTTTTCAGAAAGTATCATGTGGGACGGATAATTAAATATATGCCAACCCAAAGCAGAATCAAAGGAATTGCTGGAACTATTTGAAATTAAGGCCTTGTCTATGTGCTGTTGTAACCGTTTGTCTAGATTCTGATGGGTCCTGCCGACATAGTAATTTCCACAATCACAGGGTATTTGATAGACCCCCCTTTGGCGAGTAACTGGGGTCTTATCTTTACCGGAATTTAAGAAATTAGTTATTTTAAAATTATTAGTAAAAACTACGTACAGATCATTTTGTTGTGAAAATATTCACAGAACTGATTTCCACTGTCTTGAAAAGATTTTCCCTAGTGTTTCTACTTTGTATGTGTTTGTTGTGGAAATTCGTCGCTATTTTCATCTTAAATAAAATTCTTAAGACTATTTCTTCAATTTAGCAACAACACTTGATGTGGCTTAAATTCCTGCTATAATACTAGGAATTCCATTTTCTAAGATTAAAGCCAAAGAAAAGATACTGAAAACCAAAAAAAGGTAAAACATTTTTTTGTGAAAATTTAGATAGGTTATCAATGTAATTTACATAATTTAGTCATGAATGTAGGTCATCAACCTGTTCTCGATGTAAACACCAAAGATCTAGAAATAATGGGGGAGGGGTAGTAGCAAGGCAACATCTTTCATCGTATATTATAGGCACTAGATTCATTCTTGGAAGTTTCATTCACATAACTACATAACTGAAAAATCCTTATATTGCTCCAAGCTGCAATTTAAGGTAATAACTAAACTTTGCAGTTTAAAAAACTTGTTTTTTTTATTTAATTCAATAAAGAGCAAAAACTTTTTATAGTAGAAAATATTGTTAAACTAATAAAACAATTTTCATCCAAAAAAGCTTCTTTAAACACAGGTTGTTCGCCCGAAAAAATTACTATCAAGCTAATTGAAAATGATATTCGAAAACTTGTCACACTGACAGAGGATTAACCAACACGAGTCTTTAGAATTAGTAAAAATTAAAGAACGTTTTCTATAAACTCTGCTTTCCAAGAATGAAAATTATCTGTAAAACATGAAAATGACACAGAAAAAGAAGGTAGGCTATGGCATGTTTTACCTGTATCATGACTCCGCTGATTGATTGGCAGCACATGACCACAATAGCCACAGGACATTCTTCTGTGGTATGTCTTGTACCATAACCAATAGTGTGTTGGGTTTCCAAACTAAACAGAAAACACGATGCAAAATTGTAAATTTCCATGACACACGGAGTAAAATTCCCACTTGACTGCATCGCTAGAAGATTAGTAAATATTTATTCAAATAATTGCAACCTATTCTGCCGTTATAAGCGTAAAAACGGTGTTTCAAGAAATATATATTTTGAACAATGATTTTTTGATGAAGTTATCTACAGGGCCTACTGAATATACACTTTACTTCTTGCGAATCTGCTCAATAGTAAATTCAAATTTATTCAGAGGCACACTGAGGATCAGATCCAGCTGAAAAATTCCCATTCTTAACTGTCAGAACCAGTCACATCCTCTTACAAATTCGAAGAGTTCAGAAATGCGACCATTTAGAAAATTCTGCTAGCAGCCCGGTCTCTATTCTTAGTCCTGACATATGCAACTCAAATAAATCAAAAGACACAATTTGTACCCAGGTTGCCAGAAGGGCGTGTGTGCAATACGTAAAAAAAGGCAAGGATATTAAGTTTGCACTTCCAAGAAATGTTGAGAGGGATTTTAAAACTCAATCAGAAGACATTATGTGTATCCAGACTGTATTTTTTATCTACACCGCACCTAGCAAAGGAACCCCACCAAGGAGTCACGGTCGCGAGTGGCGGCATTTACAATAGAAGTAGTAACCCAGAAAGTTTCAAATTAATGCCCTTAGCCGTTCTTATGACATTACAGATAAGCCCTTTTCATAACCTGGATGCAGATATTATCTGTTGATTTAGCTCTACATACCCATAAACATTTCCGACGTACCACTTCAATACTTTAGCCATTTCAAACACCCCCATGATCAAACATTCCCCTCTTCCCCAATGATAAGTCTTGTATGCAAACAACAGGCAAATTGTATAATTTGCAATCGCCCCAGGGGCTGTGGTGGACATGGCATCCCTGAAGGCATAGTTATTAGACCTTTTAACTATTTTGAACAAAATGCGGTTTGCAAAATTTCGATAAGTTTTGACTGTAAGTTTTGACGGTAAGAGGGCTGGTTGCCCTCTGATCACCTTTCAACATTCCCCTTAACATTCCTTGAAAGCTTTAATTTATCACCCTAAGCAGTTTCTTGGATATTACTGATTGGGTTTTTAACAACCAGCTTTTGTTCGACATCCTCTCAGCATCTCTGAAAATTTTTACCTGATTACCCTATGCCCTTTTGAAAACCAACGGTCAAACATGTCCCCTTTTCCCAACAATAAACCTTATATGTAAACAATGGGTTATTTGCGAAACTTATCTCAAAACCAAAATTTTAACCGTTCTTTTGTCATTGTAATAAGCTCGGATCCAATAAGACAATAAGAATGTTATATGCAGTATTTTCTGAAACGCTATTTCGTCAAACTTGCTGAATAAAATCCTGGAAAGTGGTTTTTAATTTTTTTTTCCCAAACGTTCGTAATATCTGCCGGATTTCCAAAAACAGGAACCTGTTTGAAGGGCACTCGTATTAAAGAAGGCACTATGGATAGTGCCGCTTCTTCTAAAACACGCTACCACTGTTTATCGTCAAATTCAAGGCTATAAACTGAGCATGTTTGTGTGTATGTCACATAACAAGTGTTATTCACAATAAGAAGATATTCGAAAAATGTTGGATCCTTCACATGATAGAGAAGGGCTCAAAATAGAAGAACTATGGCTTAGCTACAAAATTTATGTTGTGAATTTGACCATTGAAACGCAATCGATGAATTTTTGTTTCCTGTGTACTCGTTTTTCCATTCAATATGAAGTTTTCAGGCATTCTCCGATAATATAGAAATTTTTGGTTGTTTTTCATTTGTTTTAACGCCTTGTTATGTTGAAAATACACTGCCAACATTGATCCTTGTTGTCCAATATCTACCCAATGTTCTTGGGCTTGGCTTATATCTTGCATGTGGTATTGTCCAGGTAATTGAATATTTAAAAGTTGAACGAAAAAATTCATTTCTGAGAATCGTAACTAAATTGTCAACAGCATGCTTCAGTTGGCGTAATGCAGCGTCATTCCGTGTAAATGTCTCCTTCATCAAACAGTTCGTGGTAATGAACTGTAGTAAGGAGCGACCCTGCTCAATAGTACCAAAACTCTAAAAAATGGAGCGGAGTGAGTATACAAAATAGAACCTCTTTCTTTTTCTATTTCGAGCAAAATAGGATACCTCATTACGAAGGTATATGCACAGGATTCCAACTTATGTGGTGTATTCTTACGCGTTGTGTATGCTTGCTTAAATGTCCTGCCTTTGGGAAGTCTATAAGAAAGGATTGTTTGTCCTAACCAAACTTGATTGTATTCAAGAGATAATGTCCTAATTTTGACTTTTGGGCGACTAGGCCCAATCCAAGTTTCACAGGGAAGAATCCTTGTTATTTGTAAGTCGATAATATGGAGATTTGGAACAATTTGACATTACACATGCCTTTCCGAAGAACTTCCGACCATCCGTGTTCGAATATAACGTAGGCGATGGACGTAAATTAACTTGTTTGAAGTTAGTTTTAGTTTTTGATAACTAAAGTGTTTACTTTGATCTATCTCAGGCGGAACAAGCAGTCACTACATCGGGAAACATTTGTGAAGGTTTATATATGCCCTTGGTACCTCTGGTGGCATAAACGAGTCCAAGCAGTTAGTGAATTTGGAGCCAAACAACAAGCAAAATCTCATCAAATTGAATGGGAATGGGTCATAAGGAATAACTTAAAGATAATGGGAGCTCATAAGAGCAGTAGAGAGTGAGAATTTGAAAAAAAAAAGGGCAGGGAAGGTGACTTAGCAACTGTGATGGCTTCAAACAACCTGTTGAAAAAGAATTGGTAGTAGTATTCACGGCCACTGTAGCGCTGATAGATATAACATACAAATACATAGAACTTGAGCTCATATAGAACTTTGTTGACATTAACCCTTTGTTAATATGCCCGTTAAAAACTTTATATGTCACTCAATGTAGATCCACCCACCGGACGACCGGCTTGATCGCCGCGGCCCCCACCACGCACACCAGCACCAGGACCCACAGGACGCGCTCCCACGTGGGGAGACGGCCCCAGAGCTGGGAGAGCTTCTGGAGGAAGGCCATGCCTCAAGGATAGCGGCGGACGACACACGGTCTCGCGGCAGAGCGCTCGTCCGTGGTTCAATGTCGCTCCACGTCGCACGGGGTCCAGGAGGAAGCATGGGTTGGACGGTCCACTACACGATCGAAGCGCCGGAGAGCGCCCAGGGCTCCGACTTCACCTCCTTCTTCAACCCCTTCAACGCCCAGCTGGATGAGGGCTGCGAGACCCTGTGGGTCGAGCGGACCTCCGACCCGATCCGCATGGATCGCAAGCCGGGGCACACCTATTTCTCCGGCTTCACCAAGGTCCAGTACTCCGAGGACCAGCAGCGCGATTTCCGGACCGTCATGGAGGCCCTGCAGCTGCTGGCGCTGGCCCACCCCGACTGGCGCATCGACGCCTCCGACGACTACCAGACGGTCTCCGGCGAAGTGCGCGAGCTGGACCTGGACGCGATCTTCACCTAGCCGGCATGGGCATCGGGCGCGCCACGGCAGGGATCCTCTTCTCGCTGCTCCTCTCGGGGTGCGGGGTGCTGCGCTACGTGCCCCTCGAGGAGCCGCAGGGGGACATCTCCGCGGTCCGCCTGGCGCCCTCGGTCTTCGTGCAGGACCTGCAGCTGGAGCTCCCCGAGGCCAAGGCGAGCTGGGTCGCCGACGCCGAGGCCTGGCGCGCGTCCTTCGCCCGGGACCTCGTCGCGACCGGGTATCCCTTCGCCGCCGAGGAGGGGAACGACGCCGCCGAATTACAATACTATGCAGAGCCACTTAAGGAGTTTCATATGAAAAGAAAAGAGAAAAAATAATTTAGCATAAAAATCTACGTCAAGTTTTATTTTTTAGCTTTCCAATCTTATCCTTAATAATTAATTTTTTCACTTTACAATATTCAAGTTTTTCTAACTTTATTTAATTGCTTTGGGATAATTATAACCGAAGAAGATAGGAAAATGAATAAAACCGGATTCTCGGCCTTTAAAGTTGGTCGTAAAGGGGATTGAGATGTACTAGCCTCACTTACTTAATAGATTTGCTCAGTTGAACATTACAATTACTAATAAAACTACCATAACAAGAACAATTAGAGCAAAACTTATATGCATAAGGAACATGCATATACTTTTATAGGAAACTGCTTTTTAGAAGGAAGGGGTTTTACCCCCTCCCCACGATGCCTCAGAGGAAAAACCACTGAAGTGCTTTAAACTATAATTGATTTTTTAATTCTTAAACAATACGAAATGACACTAAACTGTTAGCTGGATACAGTTGGCCAAACATTCCCAACTGCCAAGTTTCTCTTTCTATGTAAATTAGCTCACGCATTAACAAAAGCAGCTATAGCTCCTATTATTAATAAAACATTATTAGTTATATAAAAAAAAAACACCGTTAGGTCCATTAAAATACAAACGGTAATAAAGGATAGAAAAGAAGAAAAAATAAAAATACAGAAAGAAGAAATATAAGCAAGTTTCATATTGACTGTAAAAGAGCCATTGGGTAGGCATTCTTGGCATTATATAATAGGATAGCATCTCAAAAATAAAATAAAATTTTCTAAAACTTCTATTTTTGATTAACGTAATGAGAATTATTTTAAGCTTCTATCTTTTCTAATTTCAAAAGATTATGCCGCACATCTTCATTCTGAATGATCGACCGTAACTTTTGCGTTTAAACGTTGCTCAAATCGCAATATTACAGATGAAATCTATTATTGAACCTAAAGTCATGCATAATGTTGATTTTATCCTTGAGTGTGACTTTTATTTGGCTCGAGCGCGGTTTGGCTAGCCCCTTCAGTGGGTGAAATTTGAAATTTGAATGCTTAATTTGTATTATCTATTGATCAGTAATGAAAAATTAAAGTTTCACTTTCCATAAACTGATTAATCAATTTGATGAATAATAACTAATTATTGTAAAACATAGATATCCATAAACCATTAATGACAACTTAGTGTAAAAATTTGTTTCGTAAAAATTTCGTTAATTTATCATTAATATTATCTAATTACTAAATTATTATTAATTATTGATTCATTATTAAACAATTTACTTAATTATCTAATACTGTACCGTTTTTATCATGAGCATATCTTAAAAAATTATCATTAATGATAATTCCTTTTACAAGTAACTATGAACTTAATTTTATTTCTACCTAGTTGTTAATCTTTTGGAATTACCCTGGAAATTTTGAACTTGACCGTCAAATCAGTCCTTCTGTTATTCCAGGTTCTTTTGGGGGCTTCCTGGAATTTCCCCCCAAAGAAAACGGAGTTTTCTACTACACGCTACAGGAATGTTAACACGAACTAAAAATCGGTAATTTTTACTAATGCTATACGAACTAAAAATCGGTATTTTTAGTAATGCTAGACGAACGTTAACATGGACTAAAAATCGGTAATTTTTACTAATGCTACACGAATGTTAACACGTGCAAGAGCGTATGCAGATTCGCCAGGAAAAGAGAAAGAGTCAACAGTTGTTAATGTTCACCAAGGCTTTCATGAATGCTCTTCAGCTATGTCTTCCATCGAAAGTCAGCTCGAATCTCATTTGGGATCTTTCCGGATTGAATTGAAAGGTAAGCAATTTTCTTTTACTTTGTATTTGGAAATATCTGTTTTTTGCCGTAGGCGTTGGCAATAGAGACTGTCTGGGGTTCCTTTTAATGGAAAAGCTCGCTCCATTTAGCTAACAACCATAATTGAACTGCTTACTATAAAAAAGAGAAATTGGCAGAAATCCAATTTTTAATGGATTAAAACGTTCATAACCCAATAAAGAACATTATCATTCAACTATTCGCTCAGGGGTTATCCATTTATTTGATTACTATCCATTCTTCCATTTTCATATTATACTTTTTCTCGGCTTAATGGTGACCTTCCTAAGCTTTCCCTTTTGTCTTGTACCTCTGATCAAAAAAATTATCATCTTCGTTGTAATCCTGCCCAAATTTCTTTACCCCATCGGTAAGGTGAAACTTCAATCCTGAAATGGCGCGCCGTTTTGTCTTTTATATGATGTCTGAATCAGCTTGAACGTGCCACTCTTTTACATTGTTAAAAAAATTGCTAAAAACTTTTTGCCTCCTTAATATTTGTTTCTTTTTTTTCTTTTTTCTATTATATGCAAGATTCATTGTAGCCAATTTGACCTATTTGATTTAATTTATCTAATCTATTTAATTTTTGTATTCTACATATTTTTCTTTCTCTGTAAGTAACTGACTTTTTTCTGTGAGTAACTGACTCGTATATCTTGCCCCCTCCCACAATTTATAGGATACATTGATGAGACTTCGAACAGCGTCAATGTAGACACTTTCGCGGTGTGGGGACGATTTACTCTATATATTTAGGGAACCGATCGCCTCGGTCGTCGGCCGTTGGGCTCGGCAGCGATTCTTTGCGATTGGCAATAGCGGAACGGCCCGTTTGGTTATTGAGCAAGCTGCTCTACGCCGAGAGTTGCTTGCGCGCAGTCAGGGATTGCGCGGCGTGATTACCGTCGACCAGGCTGAGCGTTTTTCAATCCAGTTGGCCGTTCGCATGGTGTTATCGGACCCCGCCACGGTGCGGGACGGATTTGCCTGGGCCAGCGTCAGCGGTTCGACGACCGTTGCGGAGAACGCGACCATTGCGAAACGACAAAGCGATCTGTTCACGATGGTCGAGCAGGCGATAAACCAACTTGACGAAACCCTAGTGGCCGAAATGCGCCAGAAGGTTTCCAGTTTCGTGATGCGATAACAAAAAAGGCGGGAACCTGCCCGCCTTTTCGTCAACGCCCAACAGAAAAGAGCGTCACGCCGCCTCGCTAATTTCCTCGGCAGCGTGGAAATGTTCGACCGTGGTCTCGACAATCTCGGGTACGGAGAGACCAGCCATAGTCACCAAATGTCTATCGGCGTGTTTGCTGCCTTCGACCAGCGTCAGGTTTGCCTCGGTTGCAGCGGTACCATCAAAATGTTCCGCGACCACTGTCCGGCCGGCGGCACGTTCGGCGACCAGCAGCAAACGAGCGGCCTCGCCGTTCAGCACCATTGGCTTTTCGCCATCGACAAAACCGCGCAGGAACCGCGCCGCGTGAGCCTGGCCGGACAGCCTTTCGATGTGGCGGGACCCGGCTGGTACTCAAGTTTTTATCCTGAGATTGCCAGAAATCGTTCTTGTCAGCCAACCATCTAGGACAAAACTAAAAGTAGGTCATGCCCGATTGGGGAGAGAGGATATCGTAAGGAAAGATTTAAGAGAAATTGAACTTTTTGGGAGGGTGTAAAGAGGGAGGCACTGTTTAGAGTAGGATAAAGGAGGAGTGTGTGTATCTGTGTTGGCCTTAAGCGACTTGGTGCTACGGTGAGTTGTTAGTAATAGTAGCAATAGATACATGAGAAAGCAATTAATATATATTTGAGGACTGAAGGTTGGGAGGCTCTTCATAAATTATTTCAGAAAACTGCGGTTAAGAGAGTAGAAATGAACTTTTTCATATTACCGACCCCTACCTACCCCTGAAGAATATATCACATAGTTATTCCTAATGGTTAGACCTATATGACCAAAACAGGTATCCTGTTTCACCCCTTACTCCCTTCACTTAACTATACAAATATTTACCACCATCCCTGGCAAGATTCAAATAGGTGATTATGCTCATATGTAGAAGAATCAAGAATCAAAGTAAACTTAAACAATTTTTTTTGACAAGTCTTTGCACTGTCTAGTCTTTGACTAGGCTTGGTTGAAATTGAAAGCCTGAAAACGGCACGGTAAAGGAGTGGTCAAAATAATATTTTTCTGAGATCAGCCCCCTTGTAAATTCTCAAGGCAGTAGGTAAATCCTTTTCACAAGACTTAGAGGTGAGATCGCTCGCCATCTCCCTCTGTATCTGCGTCAGGTAGTACTTAGCTGTCAAACAAAGGCAGGTATCAAGAATACATTTGAGCCACATGCAAAAGTAGCAAATAAGGAGAAATATTGTTGCCTTCACTTCAAGATTACACCAAATCTTCCTTTGTTATTGAAGCCCTCGGGCCGGCGCCGTTGGATGGCGATGCCGGTCACGGTCGCTTGGCGCGGTTAGGCGCGGTCTATGGCCAGGAATTTGCGGCCAATGCGGTGCCGGTGGATGCGACCCGGGAGGGGCTGCGGCTGACGGGACACGTCGGCCTGCCGACGTTGCACAAGGCTTCGGCCCGCTGGCAAGTGCTGTTCGTCGCCGGCCGGCCTGTGCGCGACAAGCTGTTTGCCGGGGCGGTGCGCGGGGCCTATGCCGATCTAATCGACCGGCGGCGCTATCCCATGGTGGCGCTGTTTTTGGAGGCGCCGGCATCCAGTGTCGATGTCAATGTTCACCCGGCCAAGGCCGAAGTGCGGTTTCGCGATGCCGGGCTGGTGCGCGGGCTGATCGTCAGCGCCATCAAACATGCCCTGGCCGATGCTGGCCATCGGGCGGCCAACACGGTGGGCAGCGCGGCGTTGAGCGTGCTGAACGCCTCGGCCAGCGTGCCGCGCAGCGCGCATCAGAGCTATGTCCATCGGTCACAAACGCGGGTGCCAAGGGGGTTGGCGGAGACGGCAGCGGCCTATCAAGCGCCCCGGCCGAGGAAGCGGCCGAGCAGCCGGCAGCCGACCATCCGCTTGGCGCGGCGCGAGCGCAGATCCATGAAAACTACATCGTCGCCCAGACCGAGGACGGCTTGGTGATCGTCGACCAGCACGCCGCCCATGAACGGCTTGTCTTCGAACGGCTGCAGGCCGATTTGCTGGAAGGCACGGTCAAATCCCAGGGCCTGCTGCTGCCCGAGGTGGTCGAATTGCCCGAAACGCTCGCCAGCTCTAAATCAGATGACACTCCATCCATGTTGTAAAATACGGGTATATGCTGTATAACTGGAACGACTAAGGGTAATAAGTTGATATTTTCAGAGAGTATAGAGTTGGATATTTAACTAAATCACAAAACACTAGCTGTATCCAGGTTGTCAGTAAGGGACTTTTGTATTTAAACGAACAAGCAGTTAAACCAAAATATAACACAATAACATTACAAAATTGTCTATCAATATTCGTCTTTACTCAAGATTTTAACAGTGGGGGGGGGGATTACTTCAGCGCTATAGAGGTCCAACGATTATGCTGATTTTTCATTTTTTGTTTTGTTTAAATAAAATTCTCCATACCCACTCATCCAAAGTTCTATGGTAACGGGTATTAAAATTCGGTGCAATATTTTGTCCAAAATATAAATAGCAAGCCAAAATCCAGATTTTTAAGGAGACCAACCGAAAAAAACACCTTTAAAAATATATCTTTTATTAAACAATCGAAAAACCATGTCTATTAAAAACTAACGAAAATTAATTTTAAAAAAACTTTTTCCACAAAAGAAGTTTTAAAAAAAAGTAAAGAGCTACTTTAAATCAAAGGCGAGCATAATTCAATTAATAATTCAAACTTAAAACAAACATAAATCAGTGTCAATAAATAAATGAAACCCGTAACGAACAGAAATTACAATAAATAACCAAGTGTAACTTAAAATGAACAGAAACTAGCACAAAGAGGAGTAGGCGGAATGCCCGTAAACCTTGTAATAGCTACTTTTTTTTAACGTTAATAAATCCCAAATTTATGAGACTTTCAGGATTGAATATCAATATATATTAACTAATTCTGCATTCGTTTTCTGAATCCAAGGGGATTTGGTTTACAATTGCTATGGAAGGGAATTACAAATTCTAAAAGTAGAGGATGAATAATGTATGCAAGTAGCAGTAAGTTTAAACTCGAAACTAGCCAAAACAATTAGACTACCCATTCTAAAATGCTTTTTATCTTGGTTTTCAAAACGGGAAATTTTGGGGTTTTGAGGTCTTTTGAAATTCTCAAGAATTTGTTTCGGTAGCCTAATGCAAAATGATTGTTTCTTTAATCCAAATAATAAATTTTATTTCTGAACCCAAATCCATTGTAAAATATTTCTCCTTGAACGATTTTTTAATGTGCTTTTTCACTTTTGGTTACTAGGAGCCGAGGTTCGCTTTTTACTCGACCAAAGAGATGATGGGCACCTTCTGGAATATGCTACATTTTGATCACTATACACAACACGATGCTAGAGATTCTGTCACTTTCGAGGATCTTTGTTGTAGGTAGGGGTTGCTTCCGAGGTCGTCAGTTAAAGGACTATCACTTCTCACGACATTTTCTACGCCAAGTTCTTAAGCGTCCACCTCTGCATTCACGCAGGAGCAATAAAGCAGCTGGTACTAAAACACTCTAATTCAATATAACTCAGAAGTTAAATGCTGTAAATGCTTAAAAAAATGTTTTATTATAAATGCTTAAAATATACATATTTCTTATAAAGCGATAAATTCTCTCTATGTCCAATTAAGGTGGAAGCATGAGTAAAAAAGACGATCTCATTGGAGAATTTAAAATCGAGCTCAATGAGGACATTTTGTTCAAATAGATTTAGAAGAAATCTATATTGCTAATTCTGCCTGCATAATATGACTTCCTTTACCATATTCCTTTTTTATCCCTCCCACTTTCCTAAGGAATGTAGATCCCTCACTAATTTTTCTTTTGGAAGATGGGTCATATTTCATAAAAGGGCAAAACCGGGCAAACTACAAGAAATAGAGTAGAGCCTATTCTTTTTACAATTGCTATTCTGTAATGACCATCAGTCTTGTTTTAAACTACAATAGTCAAACCCAACTTCATTTCAAGACATAAAAAAAATAATAGAGGAAAGGAACTAGAGGGGAGGATTGCTAACAACAAAAAATTGGATTACAAGAAATTTTTAAGTGTGTAAATGCCAGACTTAGAAGAGAAATATCCACTCTCATTCATAAGAATGGTACTTCAATAGCATCACAACTAGTTAAAGCTAATTTACTCGCTCAGTCTTCAGCCATTCAAACCAAGACAGCTAACTACTATCCTAGTGCGAGAAAGGACAAACTAAGAACTAACCCTCACTGAGATAAAAAGTCAACTTCAAAAGCTACATGACTACAAATCAAAAGCCCCAAATGAAGCTGATGGAATTCTGCTTAAAGAATGCCCAAGGTACTGGACAGATGCACCACTAGACAACTTTCAAAATTCCATCAATGAAGGATAACTACCAAAGCAATGGTCAAAAGCTATTATAGTACCTATTCATGAAAAAGGAGAAAAGGCACAATTAGAAAACTATTCTCCAGTGTACTTTAGTTCATTAACCTACAAACTGATGGATGTCTACAATAGGAACATATTTCTCCATCAATTTCCCTGTTAAAGGAGCTGTTCCAAGGGTTGGTAGTGCCCAGGGAAAAATTAATTAAAGCACCCTCCTTCCAGACTCAAATATAAGAAAAATATATAAATCAAAACCTTAGCCTTAGCATTAGTTGCAACAAAGGTAGTAGAGGGACTAGCACTAGTAGCTGTAGTGATATTAGTATTAGCAGCAGCGGGCACATACTCCCTTCTGGTGAATTGATCTTCCCTCAAAGTATTCCTAGAAATTTCGGACCTAATACCCTAAGCCATTTCAGAAAACTCCCCTTTTGACAATCTGCATCAACCTAGTATGTTGTGAATCAGTTCAACTTCCTCTTGAGTATTTTCTAAAATATTCATCTTCATACCATTAGCCTTAGCAGTAGTGGTGTTAGTAAAATGTGTGGGCATTAGTAATAATATTGTAATTGTAGTAGTAGTGTCGGTAGCAGCAGCAGCATTAGTAGTAGCAGTAGCATGTACATATTGCCTTTTGGTCAGTTGAACAACCCCCTTATTATGCCCTCATATCAGCTTGAAACGGTAACATGTTCCTAAGTGATTACTGATATGCTCTATTGACAATCAGTAGGTACATGGTGTGTTTCGATTTAACTTTAGTATTAGTTGTAGCAGTAGTAGTAGTAGGGGCAGTAAAAGTTGTAGTAACGGTGGTAGCGTGCAAAAATTGTCTTTTTGTCAATTGATCATCCCCTTAATTATTCCGTTAAAGTTCCAATTTAATATCCTTAGTCGTTCCTGAGTGTGGCCCTTTCGACAGCCTGTATGTGTATAACGTGTATTGATTTAGTTCAACACTCCTCTTAATATTATCTGAAGGCTTCAGCTGAATATCCTTGGGTCTTTTTGACACCAAAGGTCAAACATAGCCCTGTTATCTAAATCTCACTATACGTAAACAATGGACGAATTGAATAGCTTACAACCCTCTACCCCGAAGGTCTTCGTTTAATAAGTTTAGAGTTTGGCCTAGAACAGGTTGGCCCGAAGTCTTGGGTTTCGAGCTTTTCGGTGACTGGGTGAAGGCGTGCTGAGAATTACCTGCTCAGCCAAAATCGTCGATTGCGAGAGCCCGGTTCCCTTGCTATAATCGCGATCCTGTGATTTCACATCGGTGATGGAAGCCTCCGATGAACCCGGATAAAGGAGTTTGAGACGTGTTGAAATTTATGCGAAACACAACCACTAGGAATGTGATCATCGTGCTGGTGGTTATTGCGTTGGCAGCTTATGTCCTCGCAGGGTTTGGCAGTGGAACGCCCAGCTCCCAGGACAGCACCATCGCCTCACTCGGTAGCACCGAAATCAAAAACCGCGATGCTTGGATTCAAAGGGAAAACGTCCGCGACCGTTTTTCTCAGTTTGACGCCACCATGTTGAATCAGCTGGTAACTTCCGGTCTTGTTGCCGACGCCATTTTGTTGGACGGGGCCGATCAGAGCGGTGTCAGTGTTTCCGACGATGAATTGCGCGATATAGTCATTCGCAGCCGCACCACTTCCGACGGGACCTTTGTCGACTCGGAAACTTGGGCACGTTTTGTCGACAACAAATACGGTCTTCAGGTGCAAACCTACGAAAACTACTTAAAAGAGAAAGCTTTGCGTTCTGAGAAATTTCGTCGCCTGTTCTTGGATGGCGCGGTGATTTCCGAGAAAGATATTCTCGATCGTTACAAAGGTGATAACGAAACGGCCCAATTGGAAATGCTGGTTCTGACCACTTTCGATGTCCGTTCCGAGGTTGACCTCAAAGATGACGACAAATTGAAAGCCTTTTACGAAGAAAACATCCCAAATCGCCTTGTCTATCAAAAAGTCATCAGTGAATTTGGCACTGATAATAAAACGATTATTTATCTTAGAGATAAACAACTCTGGACACCAGAATCACTCAAACAATTTCAGGCGCTTCATTTTCAATTGGAAGAGATAAACCATGTTGCGCGGGTAGAAAGCCTGTTTACTTTACATACCATCGAAAATATTGAAGGTAAGATTGACCCACGACCATTGTTTCGACACTTGCCCGCCAGTCTGGATGAGGCACTGCATATCCGTGACACGGCTTTACCCAATCCTCTCTAGATTGGTAGTTTTGTTTCTGATGTCGCCACTGTAACTGCCCTGATTGTTTCTATTACTGATGTCGATGAACACCCCGAATACAGTCTTGAATTTCATGAAGCCTTAGTTCAGACATTAGATAGTCATAGAAAAAACTTTGATGAACTGTTCCAGGTTGGACCTCCCAGGGTACGTGTCGAGTTACAAGAAAGTCTTTATGAAGATTTCCGTTTACTTGGCCCCTTGTCCGCAATCATCCTGGTTATATCGATCCTGTTTTTTATGCGCAGCTTCCTGGCCGCTTTTATTCCTTTAGTGACATCACTGTTGTCTATCATATGGACCTTTGGCATGTTGGGTTGGTTGGGCATCCCCATCAACATTCTCAGTGCCATGTTGCCATCCCTGATCATCGTGATCGGATCAACAGAAGACACTCATATCATGGCCGCGTTTTATCGTGGGCTACAAACCAATGAAGATTCCGAACAACCAACACGCAAAAAAGCCATCGAGTACATGGCCAAACACATTGGTCTTCCATTGGTTTTAACCGTATTCACTACCGCCATGGGTTTTACCTCTTCCAACCACTTCAGTCCAGTGCGAACGTTTGTGCTTCGCTCTGTCTGATGTTTTCCATCGCCTGAAACTCGGACAGGTTTTCGAACCATCGCTTCTTCGGTGAGCAGCGGGGTTGCTTCCAACCAGCTTCCGCAGGGTCAAAGTTGAAGATCATCTTTGCAGGTAAGTGCAGAGGAATTCAAAGAAGGTGTTCGAACCATCGCAAGGTATGTTCAGCTGCTTAGATAGAAAACCGAGACTGTTTGGTGACTTGCAGCAGCTACTAGTCATTCATGAAATCAAACCACCTTAGACCGTTCTCAGGCTCTTTGTCTAGAATACATCGACGGACTTTAGTGTTGCGATTGATGCATACCATATTTCAGCTCCGTAAAGCATTAAAAAATCGACGAGGGCGTCGAAAATCCGCAGTTTTATTAAACAACTGATGTTCAGTTTTCACCAAAAATGAAGGTTCAGCCTACCCATGTCAAAACACGCTTTTGATATCCTTGCTTGCAGCTCAGGGAGAATTGATCAGGTTCACCAGGTGTGTGAACCTTTAGATAATTTCAATGCTAGTTGCTCTGTCTAGACTAACTGGAAAATTAACAGTAGGAGAAGAAGGGTTTTAGCCGTAATTTTCGTTTTATCTCCGTTTATATGAAGTCCCACGCTCGCGGCCTCTTCTCGTCAGATCCGAAGCGCTTTCAGCAACTGATCCACGGAGTCAGCTAGGATGGTATAGTCATAGGCAAAATCAGCATCTGAGATGACGCAATCTCTAAACTTGAACCCAAAACTGAGATGTAAATCTGTCTTTGTTACAATGTGGTCTGTGATGGCATTGAATAGCTCTGGGGCCAGTTTTGGGCATAAGTGCTATCTCAAAATTTTAATTAGACTCGTCTAGTGAAGAGGGGTAGTCGATGGGGGGAGCTATTCCATCACTTTTCACTCTAAAAGGGAACTAGAACTTCCAATTTATAACCAAATGAGCCTCCTTTAAAGTTTATACAACCATCCCTTCCACAAAAATCTTAAAGACGCCCTGGGCATAACTTACAACCCTTGCCCATAGGCTCTTGGGTTTGTTTCAAACCCAAAGGCCTTGTTATATGATATTTTGAATAAAATGGCTATCTCAAAATTTCTAGATATATTTAGGACAATACGACGTTTGTGTGGGGGCGGAGGGGGTAGCTGCTCTCCGATTACTTTCCCTTAAAGAGCAGTACAGCTTCTGATTACCAATCCAATGAACCCCCTTCAAAGTATATATGACCACGCTTTCTATAAAATACCTTAAACCTTAGTTATGCCCCGGGCATAACTTACAACCCTAGCCCTGAGACCATGGGGGATTTATTATCCTCAAAAACGTAATTTACGGACCTTTCAAATACGTTGAACAGAATGACTATCTCAAAATTTAAATTGGAAGTGCTTGGGGAAATGATGGACGTGGGGGGATGGGGGGTTAATTTGCCCTCTGATAACTTCGACTAGTAAAAAGGGCACTACCCCTCTCTATTTAAAATCGAATGAGCATTTTTTGAAGTTTCTACAACATTTTCTAAAAAAAATACAAAAAAAACTCATTTGCCCAAAGAGCATAACTTGCAACCCCTGTCCTAAGGACTGTGGGGGGGGGAGGGTTGTCATCCTCAAAGACATGATTTTCAGACCTTTCAATTATGTTGAATAAAATAGATATTTGTTATAGTTGGATAAAACCATATACTTATAGCATTGGAGAACATATCATTTCAAAACACGGTACTTTCTTTAACCCTCTCGGCATCCCGGACCGAGCGAGAGCTTAAAAATAAAACGACCCATTTTTAGCTTCATAGGCACCGCGGGTCAACCCAAAGCTCATGTTGTTATCATCAACTGGATAGGTAGAGGACATGAAGTTCATATCAGTTGACAAAAAAATCATCCTTGGCATTAGAGTCATCCACACGAGTAACTCTGGGCATGCTGTTATACATTAACCTCGCGTTAAATACTGTCATAAAAATGTTAATGGCAGAGAACGTCTCTCCCGACATTATTCCAAAACTGATAAGGTTCTTAGAGTCTGTCAATAGATTTCAGCAGCATATTTCAAAAATAATTTCTAGCGAGTACTCAAATTGTTGTTGATGAGGAAAGATTCTGTCTCCAAATGAATTCCTGACTTGGCTCAGGAGATTAAAAATGAATCGGGAAATTCACGGCTTGATAAGTAAAAAAATAGGAAGGGTATTAAAAACATCATTTTTATTAGTTTTAATGCTTTCTATTTTTCCTTCCCTTGCGGTTAGCGGAGACTCGGTTTATGAGCCGTTACCAAAAGTAAAAAATCCTTCTAACAATCTGGGTACTGAAGAAAAAATTGAGCTTGGCAAGATGCTTTATTTCGACCCTAGATTATCGGGAAGTAATTGGATTAGTTGTGCGACTTGCCACAACCCGGCTTTGGGTTGGAGCGATGGTCTTCCTAGAACTATTGGCGATGGCCAAAAAGAACTAGGTCGACATTCTCCGACAATCATTAATAGCGGATACTTTGAAATACAAATGCGATCTTGAAGAAATTTGTGCTGTTCGAAATGTTTGATCAACGTATAGCACTGCTTTTATAATTGTTCTGTGTAATGTCTTGAGTCTCACTAGCAGTTTTGTCCAGTTTAAAACACAACCGCGTTGCACTGGTCCAACAAACGATTTACTGTGAAGTTGACAAAGTACTTGGAAAAAAGTTCCTTCGGAACTCAACTAAACACCACACCATGAACACTTGGAGGCCATTTTTGACGGATGTGCTGGTAGCCAAGATCCCACACCACCCATCTAGAACAGCAACATTCCCAACCTTAACTACAATTTTCTGGGAAAAAATCAGTCCACTTCTTTTTGGATAAACCTTGGGTATGCAGCTCATAAAAATCGAACCTCTATTATAATTTGTTTATACAGTAAAGTTAACGGTTTATTATTATTACGTTTGTAACATTTATGAAGAATAACTTGTTGCTCACTAGCCATTGGGATATAGGTCAGTGGATTTGTCGTTGAAAAGGGAATACCTAAAGCCTCAGATCGGGTATTTCTAGGCCTACGCTTTCAAGTTTTCCATGAAATATTTTTCAAAAAGAAAAATAAAGACACCTCAGCAATATATCCAGAACAACTGAGAATAACTTAAGAATTTCTGCCTTAGTTTAGCCAAAAATGAGAAAAAATAAAGTCAAATGATCTTCCAAGCGTAAAACTACCATTTATCAATAAATAAATGAAACGCAAAAGGAATAGAAATTACACTAAATGGCCGAGTCAAACTCAAAACGAGCAAATATTAACATGAGTAGGGCTGATAACCCCCATGCCTTTTCAAGAATAGAACATAATTTGTGTTTTATATTTAAATAAAATCGAGGGACAAAGTGGCAGGAAAGAATTGGCAGACTGGATCACACAGCAGCCACTTGCGGTTCGTGTCGCGGTGAATCGCATTTGGCAGAAACTTTTTGGGGAGGGGCTTGTTCGTACAGTGGACTATTTTGGCCTGCCGGGAGATCGGCCTTCTCATCCCGCTTTGTTGGACTATTTAGCCCGCCGTTTTGTCCACGAAGGCTGGTCGCAGAAACAGTTGATCCGGGAACTGGTGCTCAGCCGGACATACGGGTTAGCCAGTGCCTCTGACGTGGTTGCGGCCGAGCGCGATCCGGAGAATCGACTGTTGTGGCGAATGAACGCGTTTCGTTTGGATGCCGAAGCGTTACGGGATGCCATGATTCAGATTTCGGGCACGCTACTTCCTTCTTTGGGCGGACCGGCGATGCCGTTGGAGTATCCAGAGAACGTGGGTGGTCTGGATCCGAAGGACGTGAATCCCCGCAGTTTCCGTTTCTCGAAATGGCGTCCCAGGCAGATGCACGAGCGAACGGTGTATCTCCCGGTGATTCGTCATGCCGCCCAGCCGGGACCAGCGGGTTTGCGTAATGTATTCGATTTTGCGCAACCCTCCGAATTTACCGGCAAGCGGGCGACCACGGCGGTGCCGACTCAGGCGCTTTATCTCATGAATGGCGATGAGGTGGCTGGTTTCGCCGCAGCGCTTGCCGCGAATTTGGCCCGGCAAGAGGAAGGGGTGCGGGAGCGTGTTCAGCTCCTTTGGTTGACTGTCTTTAACCGGCCGGTGACGTCGGAGGAGCTGGCCGAAGCGGTTGAGTTCTTGGCGGCGCTGGGGGAGGGCGGATGGAAGGAACTGTGTCATGCGGTGTTAGCTAATATGCGTAAATTATCCTCTAGTTCCGCTCTAACATGAACTACCCCTTAAAAGGACATGCAACAAGCTTATCAAATACAGGTTTCAAAAAAATGAAGTCATTTGACCTTGTTTTCCAAGACATACAAGTTGGCTTGGACAACCGTGACCTCTTAAAATACATATGCTTTCCAGGATGGTATGATTATAATCCTTTGGTAGTGCAGTGGCATGATCCCTGCTTGACCAAACGTGGCCAAGGTTTCGATCCCCACGAAAACATTATATTGTTCTTGGTTTTACTTAGAAATATTGGAATATGACAGAATACTACAGCAAAAAATAAAAACTGATGTTCATTTTAGTTTCTTGTCATTGTTTGAAAGCATGCTTTAAAGTATTTATTGTTACCTAGACTTTATGAATTGTATCTGAACTCTTCCCCTGAACCGAATTTACCTTGAAATCGTCTTGACAGCAAAGCTATTCTTATTAACAAAAGTTATAATTAGAAAATCTATTTAGGATCGGAAACAAAAAGTGAAACTAAAAGGTTCGACCTTCTACGCCTTCAATTTCCGGTCTCTCGTCAAGTTTGCCAGTAATTTCTATCGAGGTGATTCGCAAAATTGTAGTGGGATACTTCAGAACTAAAAATAAAAAGAGGAATTTCTGTTAGTCTCCGTCACTTCGTATACTAGAAACGAAACACGCAGTAACCAAAACCCTTTTGATGAACTTTTGAGCAATTATGACATTGTCTATCTTCATCACAGTACATATATCTAGAAAGTACCATCATCTCCTATTTCAACGATTAGACTAAGTCAAACCGCAATACAGCTCCTCTGGAAAGCCTCTAAACCACTCCCCAACAGCTAGTATTTATATAAAAGCCTAAAACCCGTCACACAAGGTTTAGTCTCATGAGCTTCACTGTTGGAAGAAGGAGGGGGGGGGTTATTCACTTCCTGTTCGGACAGCGACTAATTTTGCATCCATAACAATAAGTTAAGAGAACGGAATGACCCAGTTGATTAAACAAATTTTATCCAAAAGCAATTTCTATTAATTTTCTCCTATAATGTTTCCCTGCTATGGATTGTCTATCGTTTTTCTACTCGGTAGTTACTACTATGACAACTGTTAACTACCAAGTGGGAAGTAACAATCTTAACAAGCATTGAGTGTTTCTCCGTGGCTGTTTCTCTATACAATTACTGGTCGGTAGGTTGTAGCAGAAGGATGCAAAATGGAGCTTATTAAGTTGCCAAAGTTTGTTAATCCATGCTTAAGTCTGCTCTCCCCCCTTTTTGGTCAGTTATAACAATGGATAATATTTTATTTCGTAATTTAAACATTTTACGAAAGGATCAGCCCAATAGTGCTGATCCAATAGTAAAAGACACGTCTCGCATTGCTTCACTCTATGTATTTATCGTAGTATTAAGTTCAAACCCACTGAAGAATTAGTGTTTTGGCCAGTTTTTGTTTGAAACGTTTTCTTCAAGAAAGAAACGGTTCAAATGAATTTTAAAAATGAGCTTGGCTTCTGCAGACACAAAAAACTGGCAAACAGCAATATTTTACTGTTCTAAGTGATCGTTGTTTATAGTTTAGACGACTCACTTTTAAACTTAAAATTATAAGCCTTTGACCTTAAGTCAATTGACCTTATTTTAAATAACAAAGCCACTTTATGCCTTGTCTCGCTTTCTCAAGGAAGGCGAGCCGGTTCAATTTCATTCGCCCATGGCCGCTCAGCAGGCGGGCATCGAAACCGTATACCAGAACCTGGCCCTCTCCCCTGCCCTGTCGATTGCCGACAACATGTTTCTCGGCCGCGAGTGGCGCAAGCCGGGGCTGCTCGGGAAGTTCTTCCGTAAGCTTGACCGCTCGAGGATGGAACAGTTCGCCCGTGACAAACTGAGCGAACTCGGATTGCTGACGATCCAGAACATCGGACAAGCCGTTGAAACCCTGTCGGGCGGACAAAGGCAAGGCGTCGCTGTGGCGCGCGCCGCAGCCTTTGGATCCAAGGTCATTATCATGGACGAACCAACAGCCGCGCTTGGGGTCAAGGAATCCCGACGCGTTCTGGATCTGATCCTGGATGTCAAATCGCGGGGAATTCCGATCGTGCTGATTTCGCACAACATGCCGCATGTCTTTGAAGTCGCGGATCGGATCCACGTCCACCGGCTTGGTCGACGGCTTTGCGTCATCGATCCGAAAGAGCACTCGATGTCGGATGCCGTTGCTTACATGACCGGTGCCAAGGAGCCGGAAATAGCCGAAGCCGCATGAATGCGGACTCAGTCGAAGAAGTCGGCCACGCTGTCATCGATGCAGCCGTGGGGCGCACGCGCACCCTGGTCGGAATTGCAGGCCCTCCGGGTGCCGGGAAATCGACCCTCTCCGCCGACCTTCAGACCTGGCTTGAAGATGCCGGACACCGCACCTCGATCGTGCCAATGGACGGCTTTCATCTGAGCAATTCGGTGTTGAGTCAGCGCGGCTTGCTGGAACGCAAAGGAGCGCCAGAGACATTTGATGCACAGGGTTTTGTCGATGGCGTACATGATAGGATGCTGCCGATCAAATTTGTCAAACCATCTCTTACGAGGTCTTCCCCGTGGTTGACGCCCTTCAACGGTCCCTTCGAGCAAGATCGTGAGTAGTCGATTAGGGTCCATTCTCTTGAAGTGCCAAACCAGCGCAGTAGCTGTCTTCTAACTTTGCTTAGGATCTTGTCTCTTGATTTTAGTCGTCTACGGACTTCTTCGTTTGTGACATGGTCATTGTATTTAATCTTTACTATCTGGTGTAAGCATCTCATTTCGAATGCAAGGAGGGTGCACTCGTTTTCGGCTTTTATTGTCCATGTCTCACTCCCATAGAGATCTATGGGTATGATCAGGCTGTTGAAAAGGGGAGCTTTCAGACGGTTCGAAGGTGGCTGGACCTTCATAGATTTGTGAGTCTTCTGAAACTAGAGCTGACAAAGGCTACGCGGCGTTTAATGCTGGCAGTATGGCAATTATCAGCCTTTAATAGCCTGCCAAGATTAAGAAATCGGTCTTCTATTTCCACTTGCTCACCATCAATGGTTTCCTGGTCCTGGTATGATGTAAACATGACTTTAGTATTGTTTGCATTAATCTGCATCCCAAACGACTTCGTTGCTTAAGAGATGCTGTCTGCCTGTATTTGGAGATCTTGGGGTGCCGTAGCTAGCTGGTCGATATGATCAGCTTACGCTAGTTTATCGAGCAGGATCCCCCCTATTTTCGTCCGACACCCAGAAGGTGTCAGGGACAGGATGGCATGCAGGTATAAGTTGAACAGATGCGGGGATAGGATGCATCCCTATAGGACTCTAGTAGTTGTCGAGAACTCATCAGAAAGGCCATCTGTATTCGGATGTAAATCGGTATTAATTTTTAATTTTATTTATATACATCATATTGAAATAATTGGGAATGCCCAGAAAAAGATAGAGAAAAGAAAGAAAAACAAAAACAAAAAAAAACAAGAGAAAAAACAAAACAAATCAAGAAGAACTTTAACATTTGCGAATACGGGACAAACAGAAATGAACAAAGATGGGAACAATCTGTGTATTAGACTTTAAGAAGACAAATTACTAATATGCTTCTCAATAACTCCAGCTGGATTTACCAGTCGATACTTTCCCTGCAAGATGGAGTTATTTATCCCTACTGGGAGGTTTATCAAATACTTTAAAATTTTAAAATAGAATTGTGTCAGATGTCGAATATAAATTGTAATGATAGTAGTCATTTGCCTATTTTTTTTTTGTAAAAACCACTTCGACGCATTTTTGGACAACTGTCCCAGGTATTCTTGCTTTAGTCCAAAAATAACAGTAAGGGACATCGCAGGATCAAAATTCGTGGTTCCTGAAAACATTCTTGCATTTCTACTTCTGGTTTTTGAACTTTTACTGTTCTCCACAACAATTTGAAAATAAATGCAGGCTTTCAGTGGTCACCTCTCTCTTTTTTTTCGTTTTCCATTAGTCCTTAGAAATAAGGTATTACTTCCTACTTCCGGGAAATGTCTCACAATTGTATAAGGCTAAGAGGAACCAAGTGCGCTGCTACTAAAAACCTTAAAAAAAAAGTAGACTTTGTCATATTGCTGAAAGCCTCATAAGACCTTAACTTAGATCTTAGTTCCTTTGCAGCCACTGGTGGCGCGTTGGGTGTTGATGAAGCCTCTTCCCAAAGCGGTGCTGCAGCGGTGACGCCTTCCAATAAATTAAGTTTGATAATAATGCAGCCCATAGAGGGGAAATTTTAGCCCAAAAGTATAATAACGTGATTGTCCCTAATTTGCCAAAAGTTTTGAAGAGATTGATAAATAAATGTGGGATCGAAAAACATATTAGTTTGATAAGACACAGAATGCCTCTTATGGTAGCTTTTAAACGAAGAAGAAGCCCCCCAAGTCGTGAAAGACAAATAGGCCTAATGGGCTAGTTATTGACGGCTTCTATTATTAAAGGTGGGCAACCTGAAAAGGTTGAAATACCTATGAATTACCTACAAAATAATAAAATAAAGTTCTTCCTTGAAATATAACAGACCCCTTTCTATAATTTCCTTTACTTTTTACATTTTTCTACTATCCACCAGATTCAATAGGGCAACCTCTTAAATGTAAACTTTGTTTGGGGAAGCTCATTTTTGTAGGCTATATTTATTTAAAGCACACAACATTATTTTTAGTGGGGCGCTAGCTGGTGCATTACTTCCGCCGCTTGAGAACTTTGCTTTTAAGTTCCTTTACCATATAATGTTTATTCTACAAAAGCTAGCCAAATTCTCAGTCTATGTTTAAGAGAAAACCCCAATGAATATAAAACTATCGAAAAGTAGTTTAGTCAGCTTCCCGCTTATTAAGCTTGTAACTAGGACTTACCGTCTTGCTGTTTAAAGTCAATAAATAAGAACAAAAAAATTAACGAGACAGGATTAAAATAATGACATAATAGTTACTGAAACCTTGACTTGCCAAAATTCTACATACTTCATTTACCAAAAAAAGAGGAAAAAGTCGTTAACGTAATTACACTTAACAGAAAACTAAATGCAAGACTCACTCTGGAAAATTTGGCAAAACCCTGAACAATTGCCAGACAAAAAAAGCAAGCCAAGGGTATTGATACAACTAGATGGTTTAGTGTCAATGTACTTATTTGTAAGGGTTAAGTGTGTCCTAAGCTGAAATTAGAAATGTATTTTAAAAATGTTATTCAGCGGAAATTTTCAGGTGGCAACCCTGTTTCGAGCAGCTTTTGTGTTTCATTTATTAATTTATGACTTAAATCTGTAAGAGTGTCTTTTGAGGTATATGATGTATAGTTTTTAATTCAACGAGTCAAATTGCAAATTGCAAGGGTTGCCGATTATATTTTTAGAACAAGAATTTGAATTTCATAAAGATTCTTCTATTCAAGTTCTCTCGTTCCTTTTAAGTTTCAGGTTAATTTCGTAGCAGGATAGCAATTTGTAATTCGGCTTATTTAATGAGGTTGTATGTGTGGTTTTATCTCTTTTTTTTCAGTTTCTTTGAATTTGGTTTTTGTATTCTAGTCCTCTATGTATAAATCTGTTTGATTTTGTGGAAGTTGAAGTTTTGTTAAAAATGGAATAAATTATTGTTCTTTTCTAAAGTCGACTTATCATAAAGGGATTAATGTTTGGATTAGGGATAGTTAGGAATGGCCAATGGAAAAAGGTTAAGCTGGAATCTTTATTTTGGCAATTATAAAGACAATATAAAGATTAAAGGAAGAGGAAAGAAAGGAATGAGTACTTTCAGGTTTGCCGGGGGGTCAGCACGGGTTGGCACGTGGATAGTCGAGTGGTTGGCACGCTAGGCTTGAAATCATGTAACCGTTAGGTCGGGGGTTCAAATTCTGGTGTTGCTGATTATTTGGTTTGGAACGGGGGAATTGCATATAAATTTATTGAAGCTAGGAAACATTGAATTCCTGTCTGTTTAAAAGAAAATGTATGGACATAAGTAGGTTTTAATACACTAAAGTCCTAGGGTCATGGCAATTAAAAGAAAACAATGAAGATTAACTTTAAAATACTTGACATTACATAAATATAACAGTCACAAAGAAAAACCATTCACAAAATTTTAGTTTTGTGCTCAGTTGCCAACCTGAGCAATTGCCCTAAATTCTTAAACCTTACAAAACATTCACCAGCCATCTCTTAAGACATACACTCTTGTCTATACATCAACAATTCATTGAAAAGGAAGGACCACCTTACTGGCATTTCTTCCTTTGTGCTTATATTTAATGGGTTTAAAAGAAAGTTTCTATGGCTAAGTCAGAAGCCCAGTAAAGGACCAGCTGGTCCTTTAGCCAGGAAGTGCAATAGGAAGCTAGGGGACAGTCATCCTATGCTTTTCCATGCCTTTCCTGATTACTGACCCCAGATTTCTCTAGGAAACCTCTTGAGGTTGGGACAATTCTGGCTGAACTTATAGTCACATTACTGACCTTTGTCCCAAACCAAATGAACTGACAATGTCAGTTCAATTCAAATTAAACCTGTGCCTTTTAGATAAAGGATTCTCAGCCTAGAGTGCCAGCCACTTAGGAAGGAACACAAATGTGACCAGAGAACAAAAATTATTTGAAAAAAGAAAATATTGAAAAAAAAACAACTCAAGTCATAGTTGCTGCCATTTTTCACTGTTGTCCCTAGAAACAATATGTATTTTATTTAGACAAATAAATTTTAAGACAGGTTTCAACAAAACTCCATCAATGATTCCATTAACTTTCTCCTTTTTTTCTTATTTTTCCTTTCCTTTTTCCCCAATGATAAAAGGCTTCCGTATGTGAACTTGAACTTCTATTAGAGTTAGCATAGAAAAGGTCTTTTTTTTTTTGAAAATCACTATCTTGTTAAAACTTCAAAATTTTTCACTACTTTCATTAGTTATAAATGGGAAGGCAGTGCGGTCTAAGCGATAATTCTCCCTTCGATCGTTGGGTAATAATACTTACCACACGAATGGCGGATCAGATAGCTGGAGAACAATCACAAAGCCCAAGCAAACAAGGAGTAATCCAAGGTTGAATAAACACATCAAACAACAAAAAGACTTTGTGTCGGGGCATAACGGATGTGGAGCTCTCGTTGTTTCAATCACGATTCTACCATGGCGGGAAGTCTTTGTTTTTGTTGATGGTGTACTGCGAACTGTGCGGTAAGAACTAGAAGAAGAAAACTAGAATATACAATTATATATTGCGCGTTAATATTCTGAGAAAAAAGTGAAAACAATGCCTTGTTTCCTTTAGTAACTCGCATCAAATTTAGGGCCATATCGGCAATTAGAGAGAAATCCACAAAATCGGTTCTAGGGGAGCAATGCAAATACTTCGTGAGAGGAAACCCGTATTTCAAGGGGAGGATGGACTGATTTTTTTTTTGAACTCAAAACTCTTTTTCTTTTTTAAGAAATAAATCATATTTTATACATATTACAGAATATCGCACCTCTTTGTATACCTTTGGTCTTTATTGAGCTGGTAAAGCAAGTTTAACCTTCCCTCCCCTTCTATGGTCCACCATGTTGGGACAAAAAAATTGGGCTTTAAAAACCTTGACATTACTCTTAGATTGTGTCCCAATCCTTAGGAAAAATTGCTGAATTTTGAAGGAAATATATTGAATTTGTACCTATGCGTGAAAATAGTAGCGATTTTCCGACTCTATGAAAAAGATCTGAAGGTCAGAGAAAAGGTTACTGAATCCAGGACAATTGTACCATCCATCGGAACACTGATGTAGCTCATCATCTGTTGAAATAGTGTGATGTAAACTTCCCGGCACCATAGGACTAACATGTCTTACAGAGAAAAGAGATCGCCTGTCAATAAATAGGGGTTACTGTATTAGCTGTGGTGCTCTGGCTGGCGATACGTGATGTGAAGTAGGTGAAGCCGCCTGAAATCAACACAGTAGCGCAATATCAGTTTCACAGCTGTATTTACTATAGGCTCAAAATATCTTATACATAAGACGATACGATGTCATTATATCAAAATCAGTGACGTCCACAACGTCAGTCTAGAAAGAATAAGTTCTATGCACTCCAAGTGACGTGAACGGGAATTCCTGCACATTGACTAGTAAGATTAAGATTTTAATGGGCAATCCTGGATCCTTTCAAACCTGCTAGTATTCTACGCTTACATTTATGCCAGTAATGAACTTAGCCACGCCTGGTGATTTCAATACTTTGTTTTTTCGTGGTTAAGATTAACTGCTTATTCTCGGTTTCCAATTGAGCTCCTTACAATGCACAAGAAACGAAGAGCACAATATTTCTTTGGCACAAGTATTGCCGATTATGCACTGACGTATTCTCAACAGTGTTTCTTATTTATATTGCACATTTAAAAGTGTGTTTTATTACCCCCCCCCCCCAGATCAGTTTATTTTGATTAGTGGTTAGGTCTTTATTAGTTTTAAGCCGTAAAAATGTGCCAAAATGGCTAAGGTACAGATAATGAGGCAAAATCATAGCATTGTACACCTGGGCTAACAGACAGCAATCAAACTTTTGCTTATTTGCCACTATACAGCTATACACAAAAGAAGATCACTTCTGAAAATGAGAAAGTAGTAACCACTGGGTCTCTAGCATTGGATGTCTAATAGGGAGGCCCAGATATACAATATCATCCACAAGCTAAACAATAGAACCACCATGCTCCAATCTGATTTGAGATAAAAAGCAGCACTTCAGGCTTCTCAGCACCCAACTAGAGTCCAATATGGGCATACTCTTGTTACAACTTGATAAAATTAGCTTCCAGCCCATGCAGAGACTAGATCAGGTTCAGCACATCATCTGCATAACCAATCAAAGACAAATCAATACCATGCAGAATATAAATCATAAGTGACTTTGATTTTGGCCTGACAATACTGTTACAAAATACTGTTGGTGACAAAATAGCACCTTGGCTTACCCTCTTCTTTACTGGGAGAAGGGGATTTCCAAATAGAGAAACAGCAGAATCATACAAGAGACCAGTACACTCCTTAGACAGTAGAGGGAGTCTAGGTCCCCCTTTCAGATTTTCATACATGTTACCAGCAGGGCTAGGATACAGGGGCCAACATTGACCAAAACCAAATCAAATATAATATCTTTTTGGAGAAGTGAATCAAATGTCTATCTTACATCATGGGCAGCTAAAGCAATACTTTCACTGTATTTTTCTGCATCACCTAAAGCAGATACCAAAGCAGAATGGGTACAACCACACCCAAGGCAAGACTGAAAATCAAACTGGTGGGCCTGAACTGTACATTTAGTTCATTCTGGGAGCATATTTCCAAGTTGTAGTTTTCACAATTTTGCTAATTAAGTATTCTATTTTCATCATAGTTTGTTTCTTTTTCATTAGAATTAACCAAACTTCCCTTCTCGAGTGTGTTTTATTTAATAGACAATTACCATGAATTTGTACTCTTACGAAAATTAACATTTTTTGAAATGTAATGCGTTCTGGGAGCATATTTCCAAGTTGTAGTTTTCACAATTTTGCTAATAAAGTATTCTATTTTCATCATATTTTTTTTTAAATTAGTATTAACCGAACTTCATTTCTGTAGTGTGTTTTATATAATACCTGCCAGGAGCTACATAATTGCATATGGACTTATTTTCACTAAAGAATTGAATTTACGAATTTTTAATATATTAGGTTGTGTAATTTTCGACTTGACTAATTCAAGCAATCATTTTTTATTTTCACTATCCCTGGTATAGTACTTAAAAAAAGAAGGAATAGGCGTTGTAACTGCTTAAGATTTTTGTGTACCAATCAATCCTCACTAAACTTTATGATAGTACAACAGTGAGGTAGGGCTGCTGTATCCAGAATTTTCAGTCGAGGGGGGGGGTCTACAAAAAATAAACTTAAAAAACTTGTTTATATACATTTTGTTACGTTTTTAAGAATCGGACAAACACTTTGGGGGGAGGAGGAGCGGTTCGAACCCCCTCCCTGGACACGGCTTGAATCCTGGTACTTGAAAAAGAAAGAAGGAATAGGCGTTATAACTGCTTAACACTTCTATATACCAATTAATCATAACTAAAATTTTGGATCTCGCAACAGTGACAGTAAGGTAGGGCCGTATCCAGGATTTTTGTTTGAGAGGGGGTTCATTGCTGCCACCTACTTGTACTAAGGATATGTCTACCGAAAGCAGAAATCTAATCAAGCCGTTGTTCTATTTGTTTCTTTTTTTGCCAGTGAATTTAATCGCTCACCTTTCGTTCAACTTGTAGTTTATTAATGCTTCAGAAAAAAATTCATAAATTAGTTGCGGCCTGAGCCAAAAATGTAATATGTGTTTTTATTAAATGAACCTTAAATCTTCTAAAGAGCCATGTATAAAGTAAATGATAAATCTAAGCCTCAACACCCCTCCTAATCCCCAGGGACTCCCTGCAAAAAAAGAGCCTTAAAGAGATGTTTGTTTTCAGCCTATACCAGCAATACTTCAAGATTCTTGTCTAAATGGTAAAAATGTATAACATGTAAGTTTTTTAAAATAAAGATCAAATAAAAAACAATTCTTCTCAAATGAAAGTAAGGAGCAACATTAAAACTTATAACGAAAAGAAATTATTACGTATATGAGGGGATTCGTCCCCTCGTTAATACCTCACTCTTTATGCTAAAAATCGAATTTCGTTCCAGTTCTTTGGAATGACTCCCTTAATCACAAAGCCCGTTTATTTAGAATAAATAGCTCTTTTGAAAGCAATAAAAAAAAACATTAGCGTATAGACAGACGTATTGACGAGGTGGCAAACTCCCTTATATACGAAATATTTTTTGTTTCGTTATAAGTTTTATTGTTGCTCCCTAGTTTTGGTTGAAACAATTTGTTTTTTATTTAATTTCTGATCGTTTTTCAAATAATGCTGGGAAATTCAGAACCCCCTTCATGGATGATTCCGTTCCCAATGATAAATTCTTGCATGGGAAGATTGTCCTATGTAACCCCCTTACTATAAAAAAAAAAAAAAATTAACGTAAAAAATCTCCTTTCATGGTAAAAGATAGCTGAGAGGAATAGCTAACAGGCTGTTGAAACAGTCAGCGTACACTAAAAGCTTATGGTAAGCTTCGGCTGAGTGAAAATAGATGAATATCTTCTGTTTCAGTGCAATTTCTCGCCTAATACAAAGCACCGTGGATGCTGATAATGTACTTCCAAGTTATCTGGTCGCAAAAGATGTCCTTATTTTCTAAATAGTAAAATTTATTCTGAACGAGTTTTATTTCTTCTTTTTCTGTTGTACTTTATCTTTGAGCCTATTGGCTTGTTTAGATTAAAAATACAACTCTCATCACTAGTATTATTCTTCAGTATTAGCCCATTCAGTTTCTGATACCTAATATTGGCCATAATTAAATGAATACTCAAACCCCTATATTCAAGTCCTCGGTCTTAGGACAGATTCACCTTGATAAATATCTTAATTTGATAGAACTACCAAATGTATCACAGCTTTTTTGTTTACTATTCAATGAAAATTAATCGCTGCTCAATGGCAAAGATGGTTAAGAGGTTTACTCTCCCAAGAAATAGCCTTGGACCCCCTCTCCCATTATGGAAAATTATCCCAAATGAAACAATATTATTGCAAGAAATCCCCCATGAAAATTTCACCAGACAATACCCTCCACCACAAAGAACACTGCCCCGTGAAAAATGTTCGCATGCTTCCCAATAACAAATACTATCTGCAAGCAATGAACAAGTTACAAAACTTAAAAAAGCACTTGAGCTTCTACAATTTTTTGTAGTTAGGGAGGAAGGGAGATACCTCAAAGGGTGCACTTTGATGCCAAACTCTAATCGCTTTGTGAATTTTTCACAAAAAGGCGCTAGAACTTTTAATTTCTGTTCGAATCAACTCTCTCCCAATATTCTAGGACCTCTGGGTTAATACGATCCCCCTTGGAAGAAAACAGTTAAATAAACTTGCATCCGTGATATGTCTTTTGCCGAGAAATGCAAATTCCACATTGTTACATATAGGAGCTTGAAACCTCGAAAGTAGGCTTTTCGAATATGTTGAGCCTGATGGTGTGATTTTCATGAATATTACATAACTTTTCAAGTCTGAGGCAGCAAAAGCAATATTCTAGAGGATGCTCACATGGTTGGTCATTAATGTTTATAGCATGTTTCAACGACCGCTAGGTCATCAACACATTTCAATCTGTCGGGAAACTTCGTAGCAAATCTATTATTCATAATTGAAAAAAACAGGAGACTAAAAGGTCTTAAAAACTTAAGGGGATTACCTTCTGGCGCTCCAATGTGTAGGGGAAGGGATTGGAATAATGATTGAGGTATTTGACTACTTTTACTGTATTTGATACGAAAGAGCTAACTAATTTCAACAGAAAAATAAACTCAAAATGAATCCAGGACAACTTTCTCGACTATTACGTTGGGATTAATAAGGTCAAATATTTTTTTGGAGACGAGTATAAACTGAATGGCCACAATTTAGGTTTTCAAAGAATATTCTTAATAGAATTGATAAGACAAACAAGGTCGAAAAATTGAAGTAAATTTGAGGTTTCAAAATTACCTCACATCAGTAAGAGATATTTTTTTTCCTTTAGACAGATGCGAGGAACTTGTGTCTTCAGAAGTGAGGAACCCTCAGAAGTGAGGTATCGGCGGTAACCTAAAATACCCCGGCCTTGGATACAGTTTTGCCACTTCTTCATACGTTGGTATTTCTTCTCGATCGAAATCTTCAGATTCTACCAAGTTATAATTAATTTTGATAGTCTTCGAAGTTGGCGAAAGCAAAGGCGGTAATGTGGGAGGAAAGCGCGGGGTCTTTGGACACGATAAAAGCGAGCAAAATGTAGCTAAAATAATAAAAGGCGCGTGCTTTGAAAACATAAAATTTAAGTGACAAAACACCAAAGAAGCTTTAGTCCACTACTTCCGAAATATGCAGAAAGTGGAAAGAGAAACATTGAGTTAAAAGCAGCAATACAAAGCGATTAAGAATGTTTATTAGCAACTTATATACGGTAGAAGTAATGCAGATGATTATATTCTACTATCCTATCAGGCTATTGTTATTTGCCACTATACCAGATCGTATTAATCCTCGTCTTGATTGATATCATTCACCCTGTCAGCAGCAGGCCTGGCTTAAATTGCACAGCCAATAATAGCCGTCAGAATATTCGAAGGCTGTCCAGTTATATTTACTGTCCAAGCACAAAATCATCCAGTTCCAAACTGATCTGCCCACAAAAAAGCTGCTGGCTTTACAATATGTTCATGGGTTGCCAATCAAATTAACCATTTTTTCTTATCCTCCAGCTTCAGAACAGCTCGTCTCTCTATCACAGTGCTTGAGATTTTCATTCTGTGTTTGTCTGTCTCTTTGACCATATTTGTTTGTATTTTTTTGTCTCTCACCGTGCCTGTGCGTTTGAATTTTTGTTTCCCTGTCTCTGTGTCTATATTTGCGTGTTTTTGTGTTTGCTTCTTGTTTCTCTCTCTCTCTCTCTCTCTCTCGTTGAGCTACCTGTTGCTGGAGAGATCTGATCTTGGCTTTGACCTCGGGTTTACCTTCCACATCCTTGAGCTCATCACGCACTTCCTGTTTCGTCATTTTCAGCTGCTTCTTGTGCTGGGCTATCTGAAACGGGATATCCATCATCGCGACCACGATCAGCGCCGCACCCACCAGGACAAAGGCGATGGCTACGTACTCCACCCCCTGTGCAATCGCTCCCTCCACCGGCAAAGCTCCAAGGACCAGAAAACGATCCAGAAACGTCGAAAGCACGGCAACCGTTACGCCGGAGATAAGGACAAACTTGGCGATCGATTTGCCGAGCTCGACCGCCGATTTCGCCGAAAACATGCGTCCAAACCCTTTGATCAAACTCATTCTTTCCAATTTGGGCGTAAACGCTTTGGCAGAAAGCACCATCCCTCCGACCGCGACGCTCGAAGCAATACCGGCAACGAACAATATCAGCGTCAGAGGTAACAAAAACCAGAACGCGCCCAATATGGCGTTGCTCAAGTAAAACGTCAGGGGTTTTGAAGTGGAGGCAGCCTGCTGAAAATACTGGGTGGCAAGCGACATTATCTCCGTGGCGAGCGACGGCACTGTCGCAATAGCGGCGATTGCCCCGAACGTGACAACAGCGACACTGTTCAGCTCTCTCGAGCGTGCAACCTGACCATCATCCTTGGCTTTTTGTAATTTCCGCGGGGTCGCTTCTTCAGTTTTTTCCTGTCCTTGTGTCTCTTCCGCCACGCTACAACTCCACCATGGCGACAACCTGCTCGAAAAACACGGTAACCAGGCGGTGGAACTGGTCACCCCACCCGCTCAACAATATCCAGATAATGGCGTGACAAAAAAAATCTTTTAACAAGAAAAGTCTTAGGAATAAAAGATTGCTAGAAGGTTTAAGATGGCCAGTTACAATTTGGCACGGTGGTGTGAATTGAAATGGCATATCACGGAGGGTTGAGTTTTGAAGACAAGAATCAATGGGCTTCAAGCATAATTTTTAACAAGAAAATATCTGGAAATTGCCTTCGGAATGCTTAAGGGGCCAGAAGGTCAGTCAAAGTGTGGCACAGTAGTGTGAACTGACATTTTGTATCACGTTGAGGGTGTTTTGCAAAAACATGAACAAATGGAATTAATGTATGATTTTCAAAATGAAAATATTAGGAAAACGTCTTAGGAATGGAAAAAAGTGCCAGAGGTTGCAAGAGGGGGCAGTGATTGTGTGGCACGGTGGTTGTATTTGACCTGGTGCATCGTGGAGTGATGGCTTACGAAAACATGAGCCAATGGAAATTTCCTTAGTGTGAACTGACATTGTAAATCAAGTTGGGGGTGGTTTTTAAAAACAAGAACCGATGGATTTAATTATGAATTTCAAAAAGAAAATATCAAGAAAGTGTCTTATGAATGGCGAGGGGTGCCAGAGGGTGCAAGAGAGGGCAGTGATTGTGTGGCTCGATGGTGTGATTTGACATGGTGTATCACGGATGTTGGCTATCAAAAACATGAATCATTTGTCTTAATATATGATTTTTTAACAAGAAAATAAATAGAAAATGTCTTTGGAATGATGAGGGGGATGCTATTGTGTGGCAGAGGGTCAGTAAAAGTGTTTCACGGTGATGTAAACTGTTATGGCAAATCACAGAGGGTCGGATTGTGAAAACATGAGCCGCTGAATTTAATGCGGGGAAGATTCAGCGTGGCTGGGTACCGAAGCCGGTGGGTTGTATCACTACGCCGATGGCCAGTTCGAAAACTTCGGCCCGGGGACGCCGCTGGCCGATCAGACGATCTATCTCATCGAGCCGCTGGATAACGACACGATTGTCGTTGGCGGTGAACAGGGCCTCTATCACTTTGACAATAGGTCGCGCCGCATGACGCGCTACCACTCCCTGGTGGGATTCCTTGGCCTTGAGACCAATGCCCATGCGACGTTTTTCGACAGAAAGGGCAAGCTCTGGATCGGCACGGTGGATGGTGCAACACAAATGGATTCGCTGTTGCCCATGCCCGAGCACGTGCCCCTGGCACCCGAGATTATCAGCGTGGAAACCGCCCTAAGTCGCGAGCCCGTGCTGGAGGGCGACCGTTTAAGCCACGAGGAACGTGGGGTCTTCGTAGATTTTGCCGCCATCTCGCTGCTCGAACCTAAGGGTATCGAATATTCATACATGCTTGAG
>JAAAKM020073195.1:203163765-203180811 GCA_010016025.2 Alatinidae sp. Z8VKAUB7J3
GGGGGCCGGCGACCGTGAACCGTTCGGTTAGCTATTCCAGCGTGGGGCCTGGCGACTATGTGTTTCGCGTCAGAGCTCGGTATCCAGGCAACGATTGGAGCAGTGTCCAGGCACGACGGTCCTTTACTGTGCTGCCACCGCTTTGGCAGCGTACCTGGTTTTTACTGCTGTTGGCTGTCGCCGGCGCCGGTTTGATTGTTGGTTTGACGCGTTATCGCACACGGCAGGTGGCACGCATCAACCAGCGCTTGCGGGCACAGGTGGCGGATCGCACGCGCTCAATCGAAAAAGCAAAGCTCCATCTCGAGACCAGCAATGCCCAGTTGTCCGCTGAGATCAAAGAGTTTTTTCATTACACCAGGGTTCGGAATTTCGGTCTTTTTGTGCTTTTAAATATTAAAAATCAACGTATGTTCCAATGAGTATACATCCACAGAGGAAAAGAGGAAAAGCAAAACTTCGAGAGAGTATAAAGTGAATAGCATAGAATTATGGCAAACCGTTTCCAGAATTTTCGATAGATCATTTTGATTTTTATTATTTTTTTCTTCCGGTATTTGGTCATAAAAAAGAGGACACTTCATATAAAAGACATTTTACGGAGAGACTGAATACTTCCACAACAAATTCTCCTTTTTTGCATATTAAACTTCAGGTGATAAAATAGTGGCATATTATAGCCCATTGGCATTTTGACTGCAAACAAAATAAATTCTATAAAATGCGGTTTTTAATCCGAGGTTCTGACCCCTTCTCCTTCTAAAGTAAATTTGAGACACTCGCATTTAAGCACACTAAAACTATGAAATTTGGGGATGAAATTTGAATTTTGAAACAAATGATTCTTTTGGCTGAGTATATCCTGTCAGTATTGGCAAGAAAAAAGAAATGTGTAATCCAATTTTAAAGAATCTAGTTGTTTTCCCCCTCTGAAATGCATTACAATCAAAACAAATCAGTTGTGATCGTTATTGTTTACATTTGAAGTTATTTGTTGGTGCTATTAAGGGGTTTAGTGATGATATCTACTTTGGGCTAATTTTAGATAACAATCTTTTAGTATTTCATTATGAAATTGCACAGCCTTCTCTGAATTAAGCTCCATAAAAACAAAATGGTTACTTCTTTAGATTCTGAAGAAATCTATGAATATGATTTTCAGAGTTTTCTATGAATCTGATTTTTAGCCTCTTCTTGTTAAAATTCTGTTTTTAATATTTCAGTTACTATTAGGCCGAGTCGCTCCTTACTTACAGTTCGTTATTACGAACTGTTTGAGACTTTAAGCCGGTAGAAAGAACAATAAGTTTTCGAGCTGTAATGTTAAGCAAACACTCTATTCCGTTGTGCATGTACACAGTCTGTCTTAATAGTTCCCCCCCCCCTTCTCTTGTCATCTTCAGGCACATATTATCTATGAAATCCAACCTTAAATAGAAAAAAACGTTTAAAGTCTGTTTTAATCAGATTGTATTTCTGGAAAGACAGAGAGGGGCCTAAGTGAAAGTAGGGAAACTTTCTAACGAAAATTCAATCACCGTGGCAATAGCTCAATAAGATAGTTATATTGCTAAGCGACTAGCTGATTTCAGAAGTAATTAGATCAAGGGCACTTGCTTTTATTGAGCAAATGCTCTTGTAGTAAAGGAGACTTTGCCTGAGATGTATTTACCATTATAATGGCGTAACAGCGGTACCCTAATTCATTAAAGAATTAATGAAACAAACAATCTTTTTTCAACCTGAAGTAAGGAGCAACATTAAAACTTAAAACGAACAAGAATTATTCAGTATATGAGGTGGGATGTCCCTTTTTCAGGCCCTCACTCGTTATGTTAAGGTTTTTTAATGGTTTAATAACCTTAATATTCCAATTCAACGGCCTTTGCCTTTCAGCAGTCGTTGTTAAAGAACTTGGGCAAAAAGTCGGCACAGTGAGTGGGGTTGAGGAAAGGATTAATCCGTCATATACAGAATAGTTTCTGTCCGTTTTAAGTCTTAATGTTGCTCTTTACTTTCAATTGAATAAAATTGTTCTTTTTATTTAAGTAAGTTCACATTAAAACTAGAAAAAAAACTTATGTACCACGACCCACAAGTAACAAAACATTTCCTCTAAAAAAGGAAGAATTACTTGTTACAACTTCAGAGCTGAAACAAGAAAACAAGGTGCTGAAATTAGAAAATAAATTGTTAAAACTGAAACCAACTAAGGTGAAATCCCTGTAAGAGGATTTATATATACAGAAAAATTATTCTGAATTACAGGATTGACGTGTCAGAAAGATCTGAAAATCTTCATGACACAGTAATGAATATATATCTATAAAAATCAGTATAGCAAGTCATGATCACTTGATGTCTTGTATGAAAAAAAAAAGCCACTACGTCTGATATAAATGATAGCTGAAACTACAGGGCAACAGGAAAGAAAAAACTCAGCCTATTTTTCTGCAATTCAACAATTACAATCAATCAATCATTCTTAAAGAATACAGTAAATTGAAGAAAACAGCCTACAGCCTTCCAATTGATTTACTTACTGGGCTGGAAAAACAGATAAAGGAATTAGACTATTGGTTCTCAGCTACAAGCTAAAATTACAAATGGAGCAAAGATGGTCACCAAGACTCGCGTGATCCAGCAAAACTTGGAAACCTGGCTAGAGACAAGGAAGTCAAAAGAGTTATAGCTGTGGTTTTATTTAATATTTATCCATCCTTTGATCACTCTACCCCATACAAATTTTGGCAATAAGCCCAATACAAAATTTGGCAAATTAAGCTTTACAGTGACACATAAGAACCACATAGATGGAGAATCAAGGAGGCATTAGAATATCCCTCTAGTTTTTCATCTACCAGTCTATAAATTTAGGCTTAATACAACAATTTATTAAGATCCTATGAATTATTTGTTTGATTTAGTTTTAAATATTTGGTGTATGACAACTTATACTTACTTACAACGTGACTTCCTGTCCATGAACTATTCTTTGCGGTTGATTGTTTATGGCTATGCTGTTTGACCTATGTAATTGGATAGATGAGTAGGGTTAAGGCCTCATTCAAGTACTGATCTATATTAATTACTAGAGTAGGAAAACAGTCTTCCTTTTCTTCTTCTGTCTTTCTTTTTTGTTTATAAGGTTAATTTTTTTTTATCTTGTGTGTTTATTTCTGTGTTTGTGCTGTTGCATTGGTGATTTCTTTTTTCATTATAGGACTTAACTCAGGCATACTTTGAAATCTGACTTTTTTCCTGGTATGGAAGGGCGACTTCGCTTCTTAACATGACTACAGCTCTTCTAATTTTGCCCATATTGCTAATCATTTTAATGTGTGTTAGGTCTTAAACTAATTTTAAAAGTTTTGAACCAGCATAAGAAGTATATCCATTAGACGGATATATTGTTTCCAATCCTTCCTTTTTAAGGTTTTGGTTACACGATCATGCTAGTTGTGGTTCAGAATTTCTTCTGGACATACATTTTATGGATTTTTTTTTTTACTTTGAGAAAATTGAGCAGGAAGATGCTTTAAAAATAGACCTAAGCGTATAGACTCGTAAATCCCAATGATGGGAGCAGTCCTCACCAGTGAGTGGTAATATTTCGGTGGGTCTTGGGCAGGACGTGAATCCTTTGGCTGACTATACTATTAAGTATCGTCATTTTAGATTATAGTCGTTTTAGTCAAACAAAGATTTTTATTCGAGTAAGCTTACATTCAAATGCTATTAAAGAGCAAAAACTGATAGAAGTGCAAATGACAAGCTTTTGGAAACCCCCATCTATTTCACTCCACTATCGGTCGGATCACAGCTAGAAAAATTTGGGTCGTCTTGGCCTAAGAAGAAGAACGTACATACATAAGAAATATCATCTTCGATAAAAAAAAACATCACGAAAAGTCGGAATCTTGTTTTTCCAAATTGAGTAATCCCTAGAAATCTATACAGAATTCTTAAATCTCAATGTTCGGTGGATATTTTTATAGTCTACGCAAGGTTAAGGTTTTCGATTTAAGACAGTTTCTTTTTTGTCTTACACCGTCTAGTAGTCTAGAAAAGCAATGTACATTTCATTTCATGGAAATTACTGAACATTTTGCAAACTCCAGAGCAACTTTCAATCTCCGTTCCACGATGCCCAAGCCGGAAATTTTCTAAATTTTCCTCCTCCCATTTACGAGCTATTGACAGGGTACTGATCTTTAAAAAAAAACAGGGGTGCTTCTCCACAACAAATAACCAGAGCCACATAACTAGAGCAATGCTTTGAAAATCATAGCAGTGAATCTGATTGATTTAATAATGATTTTCCACCATAAATTCTGTTTCTTTTCATATTATCAATTCGAGAGGGGCATTAATTCTTCATTAAGCCCCTTAATGACACTAAAACTATTTTTCACCCGTATGCAGTCTTTGCTGTTTGTTCAAATTTTCGTTGCGAGAAAACATCTTGTATTCTAAAGAGACTTTGTACTCTGAGACCAAGCTTCCCAAATGACTCACTACTCTTTTTATCTAATAATTCAGATTCAGTGAATGATCCACTGATAAAGGAAGTGTTAAAAAAAACTAACTGAGGATGAGTTTATCCATATCAAACGATAAAACATGCAATAAATGGTGCACTAAAACGCACCATTCAGAGAAAAGAAAAGAAAACAAAAGAAAAAGAAAGAGGAAAAAGAAAACAAAAGCAAAGGAAACGGAGAAAAGGATAAAAACAAGAAGAACACTTAATGAATGAACTGAAAAATAAGTCTTAATAATAAGAATTTTAAGAAGTCATTAAGAAGTCTTAATGATAAACTGAGAATGCATAAAGGTGAATTAGATACCTGGGATAGGTCCAAAATGATCCGGCTTCACGATTGTGCAGATCTTCTGTCGTCCAGCAGTAGCAAAGCCTTGACCCCAGTCCCGGTTGCTTTTCTTCTCATTTTTCTTGGATGCCAAGTTTCTTTTACGGCTTTCTTTTACCTTGTCACCCGCTAAAAAAAAATACTAAGAATTCAGCTTTTGCACAAGAAAATTGATTCCAAAAAAACTATCAAGAGTCCTTATATCGAAAACTATATGTTATTGCATTTATTTTATTTTATTTCTTTTTTTCCATCTGTATCAGAAAAAATACATCAGTTAAATTTGATTTAGATTTTTAAACAGATTCGTGGTACAAAAGAAGAGAAAAAAGGGAGAACAACTATTTAGCGCTTTTAAAATATTATTACAGTAAAATCTGAACTTTTCTACAAAACCTAATGAGTAAAAAAGCATAGATTTATAGGCCACTTTTCTTCCACTATTTTTCTGTGTAAAGAAAGAACATGAAAATTTTAATCGTGGTGCAAAAGAAGAGCCAAGAGCTCATATGGCAATTCTGACGAGGTCGGAAGAGCCAAGAGCTCATATGGTATAAGCTCTAAAATGAAAATCAGAGGCTTGGTGTCACTGGAGTGCGATGCAGTGAGTCAGCTCCCTGTGTTGCTTACGTTAAAGTCAAGTAACCACAGGCATGGCTTTAGTGCACTTACAAGTCTTGCCAAAGGAAAAATGCAATAGTAATGATATTGTGTTTGAAGGAAATTGGAGCGGAGTGATGGTATCTGATATTTATGCTGAACATTTCTGGTTGGCAAAATGCAAAGCTTGTGGATTTACATTCAAACCTTCCACAGATAACCAAAAGCCAGAAGCAATTGATGATAAGAGGAATCATGCATAATTTTAGAATAAAACCTGACTACCATCCTCTTTTTAGACTTGGCCTATATACTAGGCATGGATAAAAGAAATCTTGCAAAAGTATACGAACTAATCTCTCAGAATAAGAAAAACAACTAATCCATAAATATCAAAAATGTATATAATATTGATCAGCCAGGAAGGAAATCTTGCAAGACAGTTGTTCGTTCCCACGACTGTAAGACAACATCGTAGTCTTGCAAGTGCCTAGTATGTGCTACTCCGATCCATTTTCCTTCCTGGTGTCAAATAGAAAAATGTTTAATCTGTTTTTTTTTTTGAATTCTGTAGATAATATTTATGATTTTTTCTGTCTTCAATTAAATTTTAATTCGCATAAGAATTTTTGATTTCTTGTTTTATTTCATTACATGTTTATCTTATTTTTTTATTAAAAATCCCACATTTTCTGAATTTTCTTGATGCCATTCTCGAAACTTTCCAAGTTGATACTGGTATGCTTTTTTGAAGATTCAGACTTTGTTGCCTGATCAAAAATCAACATGCAACTCTGTTTTGGAATGCCAGATGTATTTCCCAGAAATTATAAACTCTCTCCGACTAAAGCTGTGGCTGTTCGACGACAAAGTCCCCTCTGCGCTTTGCTATGGTTCAGGTAGTAAAACCAATATTTAGGAATTGCGGGGCCATTTGTCTTTTTTCTGTGTTTTCTAAAATTTTGAAAAGCCATTTCATTCTTGTTTATTGATTTGTTAATGATGAGAACTTTTTCACACGGAATCAGATCAGCTTTCATCCCAAATGTTATGATTATTTTGTAGTTTTTAGTCTTGTTAACAATACTATAGTCTTGAGTAAATTGCCTGCTTTAATTTTCGGGCATTCAGAAAGAATTGGACAGTGTGTTCCGTGATATTGTTTTCGCGAAATTTTGTCATTTTGATTTTTGGAGGGTGACATTACATTGGGAATAATCTTACCCCTGTGGCCGAGGTGTCCATTGTAGGGGTCATTTCCCCCCACATTTCTTGCCCTTTCCTCTACACTTTGAAAAATATCTGTTTTGGCATTAATATCTAGTTATGTCATTGAAAAATTGCCCCCTCCAGATTTTGAAACTAGAATTTGTCCCTCCACCCTCTACGTTTTCATTAATTGATGCACTTCTCCATGATTGAGCCATTTCTTTTCGGTCCTTTCCTCGATCTTGTTCATGCTAATTATTTGTATTAGGCAATAAGAGATGAATCTAGGTCTGTGTATTATAATTTGTGTTTCTCCGATAAAGATCCAGATTCAGACATCGTAGAACAGGATATTAATTTATTTACTTTTTCAGATGATTGCACACAAGTATGTGATGAGTACAATCACCCTACTTTGTCAGTAAAGCTTCAATTTCTGATGAATAGGGCTCTGAATGTCATTAAGTGTTTTTGTGTAAGAATACAATCAAAAAGAGCAAATTCATATTTTTCATCAAATTCATTGGCACGGAAGAGATTTGACCTAAAATCCTTATTTTATTCAAATCATCATAGAAGGGGGTTCAGAGACACTGGACATGAATTTCACATTTAAATCATTAAGCAAAACCAAAATTGTATACTAACCAACGAACAAGTAACTGTAACAAGTACAAGTAACTATCTTCAACCCTTAAAAATTCGACTCTTTAATATCTTTTCATTCTGATACATTCCGTTGTTTTTAATTTTTTTTTAATCTATACTCGTAAAAACCACCAAGAATCATTTCATCTTTCATATCACGTAGACGATAGGTTACAGGTCTAGTGTCTAAGACACTTGACAATTTTAAAGAGTGCAGTGGACTGTATTGCGGCTGCTGCGGGCACACCTCGTATGATGAAAAAAAATCAGATTGTTCAGGATACAAAAAAAAACTGATTTGTGGGTCCGGTTTTCTACATAAAACACCAAAAAACTCCACGTAACTCGGAAAAAATACCTTCTACGTAAATATAAATTTTAGCTACCATAAGCAGTTTTAGATTGTATAGACAGCTCATACAAGGTTTGTGCTCATCAAATTTCCTTTATGCAAGGTGTGATAGCCAAATTTTTTCAAAAATACAAATAGTAAGCGAAATCTTGATTGGTTTAAGAAGAAAATCAGTTTCTTATACAAACATTTCTTTAACTAAATAATAATAAAAAGCGTGTTAATTGACAACAAAAATTTGTAAGAAAAAACCTTTTCCGCAAAATAACTTTATTATAGAAAAGCAAAGAGATAAATTAATCTTAATATGAGCAGAAATAAATTCAAATCTGACCGCACCGCACGTTTCGCGTGCCATGAGCCGCGCCACAATGCGGCCAATAGTGAGCACCGTAATAATCGGCCCAACCGAGGCCAGCGCCAGGATGCCGAAGCCATCAATGATGCCAGGCACGTTTTCGCCGATACCCAGGCCCATCGCCAAAACCAGCGGTACGGTGATTGGCCCTGTGGTGACGCCAGCGCTATCCCAACCGAAGTTGACGAACTCCTCGGAAGAAACCCAGGTCAGAAGGATCAGGCCCAGATAGGCCGGAGCCAGGAGGTACACCAGGGGAATGTCGTAGGCGATCTTGCAGACACCAGCGGCAATGCCAAGACCCACACCAAAGGCCACCGATTGCATCAGCAGCTTTTTCTTAAACGCGCCGACCGTAATCTTTTCCACCGTATTGCCAAGCGCATTCAGGGCCGGTTCGGCCAGTGTGGCACCATAACCGAGGAAAAAGCCGAAGATCGCGGCGACCAGCTTGCCGGTGTTTTCCGAATCGAACAGTGGCCCCTCGGTGCCCTGCATGCCCCAGGGTGTGATAGCCGCAAAGGTCTCAGGCACGTTGCTACCGAGCTGTGAGCCAAGCGGCGTCAGACCCAGCGAAATGCCCAGCGCAAACAGGCACATGCCGAGCAGCGCAAAACCGATACCAATGGTGATCTCGTCAAGGCGGTGAATTTTCTCGCGCAAAATCAGGCGCAGGGTGAGGAACAGGAAAATACACAGCGGCACGATGGCACGCAGGGCCTCGATGAGTGCTGATACCAGGCCCTCAAGAATGTTCTTCTCACTGTCCCATTGGGCGTCGCCGACCATCAGCGGTCGCTCTTCGGCCTTACGCGACAAGGTGCTCACATAAAAAAATTTCGGCGATTGGTGAAATTAGTATTTACGAAACTAGTTAGTACTGAACACCTTAAACCTTATGTGTCAAACAATGCAGATCAAGTCTATTAGGTGAAATCATATTTCCAAATATAATCTAGCTTTTTAACAACGAAATTTAATGAAGAAGAGAAAAAGGCCGCACTTCATTTTAAATTGATGGTATTCTGTCTATACTAGTGATAATTTCTGGAACTTCTTTAAGCAAAGTTTTAACAGAAGTAAACCCCCTTCACTTATAATTGTAATAGACTATAAACTTTAGCCTATTTTCATGAAGAAGAAGATAAGATTCTTCCAAAATCCCTTCCATACTTTCAGAATCTGTCACTAAATATGGAGATAAATAACCTCTATCGAATTGCATCCCTTCGACCATATCTAACGAAGTTTCCATACCATTGGCTTCTTCCACTGTAATGACGCCATCCTTTCCAACCTTATCCATAGCCTCGGCAATTAAATCTCCAATTGTGGAATCTTGATTTGCGGAAATAGTCCCAATTTGAGAAATTTCAGTTTTATTTTTTATTGGTTTTGCTATTTTTTTTATTTCAGCGACTACTTGGCTCAAGGCATAGTCAATCCCACGTTTAATATCCATAGGATTGGCTCCAGCAGTTACGTTTTTCATTCCTTCTCGATAAATAGCCTGAGCCAATACTGTAGCGGTTGTGGTTCCATCCCCGGCGTCATTGCTTGTTTTACTTGCAACCTCATTAACCAATTGAGCCCCCATGTTTTCAAAGGGATCCTTTAATTCAATTTCTTTGGCAACTGTGACTCCATCCTTAGTAATAAGTGGCGAACCAAATTTTGAGCGGTGCGCGAACTTGACGACTTTCGACGGAGGGTTGGATCTCACCGGGAGGGCAAGGCGTTTTGCCGGCGAGATTAGCCTGCGGTATGGTAGCCGTGCCCGCGTGGCGATCGAAAGGCCGGACGTGGTCCTGGTCCAGGCGTTAATGGAACGGGGGATCAACGTGGTCGACGCGCGTCCCTGTATCGACAAGGCGCGCTCGATCAAGTCGGAGGACGAGATCGCCCTCATCCGTCATGCGATTGATGTCGCCCGGCTTGGAATACGGTCCATGCGGCGCGCGATGGTCCCGGGTGTCCGGGAAACCGAACTTATTGGCATCCTCTCGTCGGTCAACCTCGCCCATGGTGGCCGCTGGTTGGATGGTCGAATGTTGGCGTCCGGTCCGAGAACCAATCCATGGCTTCAGGAAGCTAGTCAAAGGGTCATCGAGGCGGGCGACATCGTCGCCTTCGACACGGACATGGTCGGGCCTCATGGATATTTCGCCGATGTTTCCCGGGCCATGATCTGCGGTGACCGCGGGCCAACGCCAGCGCAATCCGATCTGCTGCGGCGCGCCATCGAGGAAGTCGAGCACAATATCGAACTGCTGCGCCCCGGCGCGAGTTTTCGAGAAATCACGGCGCGTTCCTTCGCGCCGCCGGAGGAGTTCGTCGCCCATCGATACGCCTGTCTGATGCACGGGGCGGGAATGGGCGACGAATGGCCGAAGCTTCCACATCGCCAGGATTGGGACGCCAACGGATATGACGGCGAGATCGAGGCGGGAATGGTTATATGCGTCGAGAGCTTCACCGGATCCGACCGGGGCGGTGAAGGCGTGAAGCTCGAACAGCAGGTGCTTGTTAGCCTGCAGGTGACATATTCAGGACTTTTCTAGTATGTTGATTTGCGCAGAGCATGGAGGGTAAATCGAAGTGTCTATGGGGACAGTGAATAACGATGGAAAGGCTATTTATACGATCACTGGATCCTGGGATCCTGGAGACCCGGCTTTCAGCCAGTTAAACAAGGAGACGCCTAAAGATTCTGATAGGATTTATATGACAGTTGCTGTTGACCTTGTAATTAGTGGTAAGTAGTAAATATAGTAATGGTAAGTAGTAAGTAGTAATGGTAAGTATGGTAAGTAGGAAGTCTATATTCTTCCTGAATTCTTTTTTAATGAAACAAAATAATTTTGAAGATAGAATGAATAGAAGTTCTTCACGAATAAAGTAGATAAATTACCAAACAATTGGCAAAGATCAAAAATCTAAAGATCCTCCGGAGCCATTGTTGGTAAATATAGGGCCGAACCGGTGTTTCAATTACTGGGTCCTTTTCACAAGGACCAGTAGCAAGCTTGTCGCCCAGATAAAACGAATAAAATTTCTTCACGGATAAAGTAGATAAATTACAAAAACTTTGGCAAAGATCAAAAATCTAATGATCCTCCCGAGCCATTGTTGGCACATATGGGGTCAAACCGGCGTTTCATCTGCCTGTTTTTTTTCACAAGGACCAGTAGCAAACTTGTCGCCCAGATAAAACGAATAGAATTTCTTCACGAATAAAATAGATAAATTAAGGTATTAAAAAGGGAGCAAAACCCCTCATATGCGTAATAATTTCCGTTTTTTTAAAGTTTTAATATTGATCCTTACTTTCAGTAAAAAAAAATGTGTTCTTTTATTTAATCTGAACTTCAATATCTAGGTAAAAATTAAAAAAAGAATGAATGCTCCAAGATAATGCAGCATAGAAGCAATACACCCAGTAGCAAAAGCAAAAGTTTTGTTTTTGCCCTATAGTGACATTCATGTAAACAGCTTTTTTTGAAGCAAAGACTTTAGCTTTTCAAATATCACATAATTATATTGTTGCTACTGCTCTCTCTTCTTCAGTGCTACTACTACTCCTTGAAGAGCTGCTACTACTCATCCTGCTATGATACTAGTACTACTAAAGTTGAGGCCATGGGGGTAAAAATTTCAGAGAATATTGAGGGGATATTTGAAGTAAATCAAAGCAAATTATGCGTATGCAGGTTGTCAAAAGAGTGTATCTCAGGAATGGCATAGGTTTTTAAGTTGGGACTTTCAGGGAACGGTTTGGGGATATAGGCAATGTGTGCACGCTAATTCTGCTACTGAATATCAGCAATGGCTTATGGTATTAGGTTGAAACTTTCAGGGAACGATTAAGGGGATGTTGGGGATGAAGACTTTTATGAGCACGTTAGTTCTATTAATAGTGCTACAGCTACTACTGTTATAGTTACTACTACTAAGGTTAAAAGTATCAAGGTGAAAATTTCAGGAAAGGTTGAGGGGGAAGTTGAGCTAAATTAAAACATACTATGTGCAACAGGTTGTCAAAAGAGCATATCAACAATATCTTAGAAACAGCTTAGAGTATTCAGCTGGACCCTCCAGGGCAGTATCAAGGGAATGGTCAACTTACCAAAAGGCTATATATTCATACCGCTACTACTGCTACTACTATCTCAATGACTGCTGCTGCTAAGGCCAAGGGTATGAAGGTGAAAATTTCAGGGAATATCAGGGGAAAGCCACGATCTTCCATTTCCAGCGCGGCGCAAATGGTGTGGGCGATGTCTTCGGATTGCAATTTCGTCGGGTTATAGTCTCGCGCTTCTCTGCCGGAGTTGATGACAAAATCCGTTTGTACTTCGCTGGGATTAATCAAAATAACTCGCACATTATATTTTCGTAATTCCGCCCGCCAGCATTCGGTCATCGCTTTGAGCGCAAATTTGGTTGCAGAATAGGCGGTGCCGTTGGCAAATCCTTTGGTGCCAGCAGTGGAACTGATGTTAATAATATTCCCGGAATTCTGCGCTTTAAAGAATTTAACCGCTTCTCGCGCCATCATCATTGCGCCGGTGACATTGGTGGCAAACACCCGGTTGAAATTCTCCGTGTCTATTTCTTCCAGCAAACCCAAATAGCCGTAGCCGGCATTGTTCACCAAGACATCCAATTTACCGAATTTATCGGAAATAACCCGGTAGATTTTTTTTACATCATCTTCGCTGGCAACATCACCCTGGATGGTTTCCAGGCCGAATTCTTTTCCAACCGCTTCTAATTTTTCCTTATTGCGGGCATTGATAATCACCTGCGCGCCCTTCGATTTTAGCAATTTGGCGGCAGCTAATCCAATACCGGCACTGCCGCCGGTTACCAGGATAATTTTGTCTTTTAAATCCACGCTTTGCTCCTTCGTTTTATTTCGCCCTTTTCACGTAGTGACCACTTGCATGGCAGGCTTGTTTAAATTCACATTTTAGCTTCCCAGGGCAATGCCCTGGGCTTTGTTATTTTTCCCTTTCAGGGAATTTTGAATTGTAATTTTTTCGCACAAACCGGAACACTCGAACGCACTCGAATACTTTATAGATATTACAGCCAATGTAAAAGAAATTCATTAGAACATACGCACTTTAATGTAAAAAGATATTACGTAATATTAATAATTACAACGGTAGGATGATTATCATAAACTGCAAGAGAAAGCGAAGAGGGTTAACGTCTGACCCTTTTCTTCCAAAAATTTAGGGATTCCTGCTTCAAATCAAAGGTGCATTTGTATTTTCGCAGAGAAAAAAAAACTATGACAAGAACATTGACATAAACTAAAAACTTTAAAGGCAAAACAGTCAAATATATAAATGTAAAACCAAAGAAAGCTAGCCCAAACCGAATAAAGTATACAATCCAATAAAAAGAAAGAGACGAGTGAAAGATAAATTCTAAGATAGAACAGCTTACAAGAATGGTGGGTCCAGCCATTTGGTTGCTTTGCTTTATTCTCCGCTTATCTTATTAGGCATAGAATCAGTTTCAGTTTCTTTTTTTAAGAACTTTCCAGTTTTCTAGCTTCTCACAGTTTCCTTGCGTTGATTTTGCTTTAGTTTCTTCTCCTATTTCTCCTGCTCCAAAGACGACCTGATGGAAGCCCTTGATAGGAATCAAAGCATCTCTTCCTTCTTTTTTCCCCAGCTCTGAACTTTAATTGTTTTCCTTTCTTATCGTTTTTATAGTAACTACCAGGAAGGCCAGTGTTAGAACTAATTTCTAGGCTAACAGTGCAACCGTGCCTCGCAACAATGCATCAGTAAAACATATTAAGAAATTCGACATGATATGATGGCAATACAACAAAAGGAAACGTGAAATGAACAATGTAAAAAAAGAGACATAAGGAAAAAAACCAAAAACCAAATAAAAAATTGAAGATAATTAATACGCAATTCTTCAAAAAAAGTTTGCTCTCTTTTGTAGGATTTCAATAATTAAAGCGGAAGGTCAGGCTCATGCATCATTTTCCAATTTACTATTCTACAAAAGCATTTTTTATATTTTTAAGAAGATTAAAATAAATTATTATTATTATTGTATTGGCATGAATATTCTTCCACTTATTTCTTGGATTCTTTTTACCCGGCCCTTTTGCAATGGTTGGTCAGCCCATTATTCTAATGGTTTAGTACTAGAGAAACATGGATAGTAATGGACCTTCGGTCAAGCTGTACCAAGCTGATAGAGTACCCCGGAAATGTAAATATTGGTGATAGAAGAGAGAAAAAGAATGTAAAAAGTAAATCACTCAAAACAAATAGTCTTCACATAATGAGAAACAGATGATGGCATAAAAATTTTACGTTTTTGGCAAGTAGAAGACCACAAAAAAAGAGAGATGGACTATTGCAATTCAGCTTAAGAAACTATTTAAATGAGGTGTTACCAGAAACATTTTGAAAAACATAATACTTGTGTGATAGCCATTAAACAAAATTAATAGTTATTACGCAACGGGAAAGGGACGATGAGTTAAAAATTGCTCGTTTTTGGCAAATTGAAGGAGACTAACTTCTAAAACAGAAAAGAGGTAATTAGCTGCAATCTAACTTGAAAGAGTTTTAAAATAGGAGAACGTTCGTAAAAATAGGAGAACGTTCGTAAAATAGGACAACAAGGATATTGTTGGTTGAGGATATTGTAGAAAGAGGATATTGTAGGTGGAGGATAACGACCGGGGTCAGACTTGCCATGCAAAATTTATGACTATTCCTGAATAATACACGAATTATAGGTAGCGGGGTGCATGGGGCACTGTTGTTAGGAAATAGAGAAGTATTTGTTGGATAAGGAGCAGCACCAGGGTATGGACCACCTGTTGCGTGAGGTACACCTGGTTGATGGGACGTCATAGTAATTTGGTGTGATTTGTGCTCCGCCTTACTGTGCTTTCCTGAATGCGGCTGATGCTGACCATGATGTGCACTGTTATGCTGTGTTGGATTTGGATGATCTCCTGAACGATGAGCTAAAAACACGGTTAAGAATGCTTTTAAAATGAATTATAATCTAATAGGGGTAATTTTTGTGCTTCTGAATTTAGACATATTGAAAACTTACTAAATACCGTAGTTTTAAACTTTTTTTTAAAGATCTTTTATAAGCTACCTCTCCAGTAACTTCTTCCTTTTTTGGATAGTTTAATACACCTCTCTTTTTGATCCTATAGACCATGGCCATGCATTCAAGCTGGTTTTGTTTCCTTATTCGTTTTTCTTTTCTTTCCTTTGTCAAAGAATGTGACCTGTCAAATAAACAGAGACAGCATAATCATTCATCACCTGACTTTTACCTTTTAGTAATAATTGAATCAGCCCTATTATTTTACCAAAACCAAAAGGAAAGAGAGAATGCAATTTCCTATCTTCTGTCCCATCATTTAAAAAAAAACATATTAGAAGGGGTGAGGAATCCAGTGATATTTTGTTGAATGACAGCCCTGTCTATGAAAACCACTTGTAGATGAAACTCAATTTTTTTATATCGCAAATTTTAATTCTATAAAACCCAATGCAATGTTGCTCATTAATCTATAAATTGACTGACCTTATCACTTTGATGGTTAGTTCTAGTCTTTTTTCTCCTGTATTGCCAGGAACGCGCTGAACACGATGGTCAGCAGCGAGAACGCGATCAGCAGCCGCAGCGGGTCGCCCCGGCTGAGCTTCATGATCTTGACGCTCGTGAACGCGAACAGGCCGCTGCGGGAGATCAGCTCGACGAAGACCGTGGAGCCGATGATGATCCCGATCGTGCCCCAGTCGATCATCGCGATGTACTGCGGGATCTTCCAATGCTCGACCTCGGCCGTCGCGTGCAGGCCCCCCTCGGCCACGGCCAGGAACAGGCACAGCCCGGCGGCGAGCATCAGCAGCACGACCTTGTTCAGCTTCTCCGAGGCCAGCACGCCGAGGGTCAGGGCCAGCAGCCCCATGAACAGGTAGCGGGCGTCGACCCAGTGGAAGTGCAGCGCGAGGATGCTCAGCAGGGCCACGACGCAGAACCCGACCAGGACGACGACCGGGTCGTGCTTCTTGTGTCCCGCGGGCTTCTTCTCGGCGGGCGCCTCGCTCGTCTCGGGCTCGCTCATGGCTCAGAGGGCGAGCAGGGGGACGCCCGTGATCTCCTTCAGCAGGGTGTAGGCCTCCGGCGGGATCGCCGGCTCGGGCCGGGACTCGCTCTCGACCACGAGCAGGCTGGTCCCGGCGTTGACGATGTGCACGGCGACCTTCTGCACCGGATCGCCCTCGGTCACCAGGCTCCGGCACGTGAAGGGCTGCTCGCGCACCTCGCTCACGGCGGCCTCGAGCAGCGCCGTCATCGAGCGCTCGATCCCCTCGATCATCGCGCGGGCCTGGGACTCCTCGGCGTCGCCGTCCTGGGTCACGCCGAAGGCCGCCGCGTAGCGATGCACCTCCGCGTCGTTGACCACGTGCATCAGCTCTTCGTTACCACGAACTGTTTGATATACGTAATAACTTATTTTCGCTTAAAGTTTTAATGTTATTCCTTATTTTCAGTTGGAAAAACCTTGTTTTTTTTTATATAATAACAACCACAAGCCAAAGATATGCAGTATCTTTGGTTTATCATCACATAAAAATCATAGTTATGATACTGTTTAAGGTAAAATTAAATGCTAAAAATGGCCAGAAAATAACACAAACAAATTATTGCTTATATCGGCCATCATTTAAAAAAAATTTGAGCATCAGCGTAAAGAGCAAGGTATTAACGAGAGGGTGAACTTCCTTATATACACAAAATGAGGGGGTTCATCCCTCGTTAATACCTCACTATTTACGCTAAAATTCAAATTTGTTTCAAATTCTTTAAGAATGACCCCTAAATGAAAAAGGTCGTTTAATTAGAATGAATAATATAGAATGTAGAATATAAATAGAATGAATTAATGCATGTTTTGATTTAGGCTCTCCGCACATAAATAATTAAAACAA
>JAAAKM020073195.1:203202008-203214991 GCA_010016025.2 Alatinidae sp. Z8VKAUB7J3
TGTTTCTCATTTACGTATTAATTACTGTCCGTTTAAAGTTTTAATGTTGCTTCTCACTTTAGTTTACCAAATCTCTTTAATATAATTAAAAAAGAGAATCAAGAATTTTTAACTAAACCCCACTTATAAGCGAATACGCCAGAAAAGGAATGGGATATACATCTTCCAGAGTCATTGATGGCGCATAGTGCATCGAATCGAAGTTCCAAGTGATGGCTCTTTTACAAGGACAATTGCAAGCCTGTTGCCCAACTTTGCGGTAGCAGGACTCGATTCCTGGGCCCAGTATACCAGTATTACGGTAATACTGGGCCCAGTATTACCGAGTAGATCATCAATCTACTCTGCTACCTCCGGGTCTTCTATGAGTTTTGGGTTTTAAAATTCATCCTGATATTTTCAAAAATAAAAAGTAATTTTCTAACATTTTTCTATTTATCGCGTGACGCCGACGCATCTGTTGACCGATGGCAAGGACAACGACAACGACGGCGATGACGACGAACCCGATGAGGACGTCTACCAGGTCGAAGTCGTCGGCCGGTATCGCGACGCGCGCCGCCGGATCGCGGGCTACTTCGGCACGGTGCCGTCGCTGCCGCTCAACTTCAACACCGCGCTCGGCACCCAGAACCCCAACCCCACGGTGATCCTCAGCGGGACTCCGCTGATCTCGGGGCACAACACGCTGATGAGCGGTGCCGCGGGTACCGGCAGTGTCGCCGGCATGTCGATCGTGGCGGGGGCGGAGCCGGCGCTGGCGGCCGAGCTGTCGCCGAGCGAGGAACCCAAGGTCACCGGGTTGGGTGGAGCGCCGAGCTTGGGCACCCTGCCGACCATGAACCTGACGACCGTCGTCGCCCAGCTGCAGAACATGGCCAACATCGTTCTGACTGGCGACAAGTACTCGAGCTACAACTTCGGGCACGGCCCGAACGGGATCGCGAACATCACCTATCGCAACGGCGACGTGCGGTTTGGCGGGAACAGCCGTGGGGCCGGGATCCTCATCGTCACGGGTGATCTCGAGGTGCGCGGCACGTTCCGCTTCGACGGTGTCGTGATCGTGCTCGGAGACATCGTCAACAGCGCGGGCACGGCCGACATCTACGGTTCGGTTCTGCAGGGGCCGGCGGGTGGCAAGATCGAGATCAAGGGCACGATGGGAGTGCACTACTCGTCCGAGGCGATTCAGGTTGCCAACTCGATGCAGGGCAGCACGGTCGCGTTCAACGGTTGGCAGGAGTTGGCGCGCTGATGGCAGGAGCGACGCGACGTGGTGCGCGACCGGGGAACGGCGGTTAGCCTGTGATTCGCCGGCAAAGGCGGCTTTCAAATTTTCTTCGGTTTTCGAACCTTTCAGTTCCATGGTTTTCTCCGGTGGGTGGCTGGAAATATTTTAGGCTAAGGTGCGGCGCCAACCGAAATTGACGCTCACTATGGTCTTGATAGAAGTTATCTATGGCAGGTGCCGTTGATCGGTCTCTAAGCAGCCGGGCGCGCCCGAAGCTGCCCCTTTTCCCCGCTCACCTGAAGCACCTCACCATTGATCTTCAGGCTATTGGTGGCACCAAGAATCTCAAAGACCCGGCGCTCCTGCGCCCGGGGCGGATCCACGAGACCCGCCACGTTCCGGAACCCACCGAGGCGTCGCGGCGCATGATCCTCGAGTTCTACGTCGAGAAGCTGAAGCTGAAGCTCACCGACGAGGAGGCCGACTCCTTCATGGCCTGCAGCGATGGCTTCTCGCCCGCCGACGTGCGTGAGTTCTGCGATACGGCCTACGTCATGGGCGTGGAGATGGCGCTGGGCGAGATCGAGCGCATCAAGTCGCAGCGCAGGCTCTACGCTGGCGACCGCTGCAAGGAGTTCAACGAGCAGAAGCAGGGATCAGGAGACTAGGTCAGGCCTTGGCGGGCGCGCCTGCGCGCAGCTCGGCGGCGTAGCCTTGGTTCCAGTCGGCGCTGATGGCCTGCGTGGTGGCCGCGATGTCCGTGCTGATCGCGCGGGTCAGGGCGCAGCGGTATTCTGCGCTGCCGGCGGTGGACAGCTGCGGGTCATAGAGCAGGTATTCCAGCGCGTAGAAGCCGCGGGCGGCGATCGAGTAGCTGGCGAAACCGGCGGGTTCCTTGATGCCTGCGTCTTAGCTATGTTGCCCTCAGGTGGCTTGGTGATACAGTGAGCTATTAGTAGTATTAGTAGACTCTCTCCGGGGGATATTTTGGCAGTGATCAGAATCTCATCATGTCGTCACTTTACCTAAGATTAAAGGCCATTATCAAATAAAAGCAAACAATCCCAGAATCCTGAATGGAAACCCTGACAGACCAGAAGACGAGACAAGGGTATGGGGAGCACCTAAACGAACGACTAACAAAAATTATTCACGGAATACCTGACCCATTGAGCTGAATTGGCATTTATCAGCTTGTGTTGCAAAATAGCATGGCTATAAATTAGACAATGAAGCTTGTCTTCGGTCGTAAATTGGCTGGAGAGAGGGTATGGATTACTCACTGAGATGCGCAACGAAAAACAAACCTTCCAAACAAGCAAGATATTTTAAACTCGCCACCCATTTAAAAACATGGTAGCCGATGTCGACAGTGCGAAGATGAACTACAAAAGGGTTACTCATGCTTCATGTTTAAACGTGCTAAAGATCTGACCAATAGCAAAGTTACGAAGTGCTTGGATCTCTTGGATAAAAATGGGCACAAAATTATCACTCGGGCTGGAATACAAGACTGTTGGAAAGAACATTTTCAGGAAAAGCTTATTCTTGCAGTAAACCCAGACCGTGAAGGTCTTCAGAATTTTCTAGCGTAAAGAATGAGGAACCTCCACTAAGATCAGAAGCATAGTCATCCTAAAATTCTTTTAACTAATAAAACACCCGAAATAGGCAGCATTCAAGCAGAAATTCTCAAAGTAGAATCTAATGTTTTCATTGATTCATACCACAGAATGGTAACAGCTGTGTGGAACCCAAAATACGACAGGCATGGCTCTCGTCAAGCATAAAAAACATTCCATGTAAAATAAAAAGTCTCTGTAGACAATATTTACTATTACAACTACTGAATACTCATCAATGCATCCGGCTGCGAGCACACGTTAATATACGTAAATACCAACGTAAATACACACGTACATACGTCAATACCTACACACGTTCCTCCTTTGTCCTACCCTCTTCCTGTCCGAACTGCAAAACAGTCACTTAAGTTGGTAAGAAAAAAAATATAAATAACCCATTTTCACCCTGCTTTTGACATTGAACTTGCTCTGTAAAAGTAGAAGATGTTGGACCAAGCGACAAGGAATTGGTTTGAAAGGTTTCCTCTATATGTTTTCTCAGACTTATCTCGCAGATAGGAATACTATTGTTTCATGCTTGCATTTTTTCTCTCATTAAAACACATTTCCCCTTAAAATTTCAGTCTGACTAGTCAAATATTTGTTTCTCTCTCAAAAATTGAAAATTACTCGTCACAGAAAAAATTTCTGTGCTGAGTACATTTTGCTGCTCTAGTCGTGCATGATATTGATTAAGTAATAAAAAAAAACAAGTTTTAAAATAGAACCAAGTATTAAATCATTTTTTGGATTTAATTTCTGATCATTTTTAAATAATGCCAGGAAATTTAGATACTCTTCCGCGGAAAAATTCCTTCTCCCCAAGTATTTTATCCTCTATACAATTCAATCCTGGTGAAAATTTACCCCGGACAACTACCCTTAACGGTTGAAATTAAGACGGACAAGAGAAAGCAAGACAAGAAGAATTTTGTATAGTAGTTCTGGCAAATTCACCCAGTATAAAATTTCCATGAAAAATTCACCTCCTACAACTTCCACTACTACAACTAGGCAAAGTCACCTTTAGGCGAATTGTAGTAGACGTGCTTACGGGCACTATATTCGCTACTCTACTAAACAGAATTGTTCCACTCTTTCCCAAATAAAAAGCTACGACCAATTTAGAACCAATGCTAGGGTATTAGATCTTTCTGCATATCTAGGATGTGAACATACAACCCATCCGAGCCTCTCTTTCATTATCCATATAGTTGATGAGGCATTTCAGATTCAGCTAACTGGAATCTACCACAGCAGCAGCATGAATTGTCATAAATGTACTTTTATTCATTCCCTGAGCCGAATAGGGGGTATCGTCTCCTGTGATCCCTGAACTCTCTAAAAGATTGTCTTTACTCGAGTTCTTGGCACCTATCTCCCTCCCTAGTGTAGGTTCTAGTTAAACACCCGAAACATCCAAGAAATTCAAAACTTTATTTCGGCTCGCACATATTTTGATTGGAACCAGAACCCCTTCCTTGAAGCTCAGAGACAACAATTTGTCAAGCTCGAATTTATCAAGAATTTCGTTTAAAGATCTATAACTCTTGGTTACTACAACAGTGAGAGCTGCTTCCCCCCAGACAAAAAATAAACATTATGACTCCCTTCTTTGTAATTTCGGTGGTATAATTGTGTTTTGTTGTTAATCTAACAAATACAATACTGACTACTAAAGCAATTATTGTAAATAATATAAAACAAATAACTTCAACTTGAGCTTATGCTGATTGTTGGTCTAAACATGGGTTTTAAGCTCTTCAAATTTTTTCTTCGAAATCCGAGAAACAGACATCAAGGATGAAATGGGTAGAAGAGGCCTACAAGGTGTGATGATCAGGGGGCATTTGGATCCGAGTGGGCGCGTATCTCGGTGTACTATTGGATTTAAAAACCACTCCTCTGGTTTTGTTAGATACAAGCAGGACCATGATTAACCATTCGTACGAGACACATGACGTTATTTGAGCATCCAGCGATAAGGATACTTCCAGGAATCGCTTACCAGATGCTATGTCTCGGGGACATCAGCTTTTAGATGCATGTGAACAGGTGCACAGTACCCATCTGGTAAGTATCACATGATTATTGGTATAAAAGTTTGATGATGAGCTTGTTACTATCATAGTTCCAAATAGACACTGGATTAGTTTACAGCCATTCAAGTTAAAAAAAAACGTTCTAACATTTTAAAAATGCGGGGTTTTACACTGTCGCAGCTTGAAAGAGTTGAGAGTGACGATACAAGGACAAGAGCCCCCAATGTACGTAAAAATTGGAAAAGATTGTCGACTAACATTTGAGTGAGATGAGATGTTTAATAGATATATTATTTCTTTGAGTAAATTTAAGTTGGAAGAACAATTATGTTTCGCAGTAAAAATGAATATAATGCATGTATCCAGACTACAACGTGGATTGAATGCAATCGTGAGGCAAATTAAGGACAATGGATTAACTCACCTCATTAAAAATGAGTGAAATGTATATTATTCTATTATTAGACTTCCGACAAAAATGTTTTATAATTATTTTTTGTTAGATATTTTAATTGATCGTTTATTCCTTTCTCTCTCTCTCTCTCTCTCTCTCTCTCTCTCTCTCTCTCTCTCTCTCTCTCCCTCTCTCTCCTCCCCCCCCCCCCTCCCTCCCCTTCCCCCCCCCCCCCCCCCTCCCCCCCTCCCTTCCCCTGAAGGTGTTTTAGGAATTTTTTCGGGGAGGGGGCTGAAATCTGATACCCAATAAGCTATGCTAAATAAATAACTTCCATAAAAAAAGCATTGCGTAGGTCACGTTAGAATATTAATACAATGTAGCAATCAGGTACATCTAATTGGGCAAAAATTAATAGCTTTGTTGGGTACTTGCGAGGCTTGGGGACAATTGTTGAGAAACATGCGATCCATAGATTTTGTTAAACTTTTCCCTTGGAAAGTATTCCTCGAATCATTATATATTAGGAAGGTTTTCTCGGTCCAGCTGTCTAGTGCTCCATTCTGTTGAGGGGAGATCTCTTTCCATTTCTAAAGCGGACAAAAATCTTTGGAATCCAAAGTTTCCCTGATAAAAAAAATCTTGAAGAAAAACACGCATTGAAGAAAAAAAACGGCTTGAAATAAAAGAATGAAATATTGAAGAAAAAAACATCTGTTAATATTACGTATCATCCCACATGTGCACCATCCTCAGTTACAACCGGATATTCCTTACTTGATTGGTGGGTCCTGATCTCTAAGAAATCAGGCGAGTTGGCGTCATCCTTAACATAAGTGAGCAATCTCCTATTACGCAAAATACAGGTGTACTCTAGTACTACGTAACAAACACCTGCATCTCGAAGATAATTGATTACACCTGCTGATTTATAGGGTCCGCTTGAACTCGCTGCTAGGGTCTCGGCGTCTTGAAGTTCTTCCTATTACGCAACAGTTTGGCGTACTATACCATTACATAACAAACAAGTGTGCTATAGTATTGCATAAGACCGAGGTGTGCGTAATAGCATCTTGAGGGGTTAGTAGCTCCACTAGTGCGCCCCAATGGGTTCTAGTTCTATTAATTTTTGAATGGGGTGCTCCAGGGTAAAAAAAAAATTTAAAGGTTACGGAATTTGAAAAAGGTTGGGAACCACTGCTGTATCTTACAATAGTGGTGACAGTTCAGAAAAATGTGGGAAGTGAGGGTAAAATGTGTTTTTGAAGATCTAGGGGGATGGGGAAACTTTTTCGATATTGTTCAATGACAAATACCAAAAAAGTGCAAAAAGATTGTGTTTTCCCAAATTTGAGATTAGTGCCAAATACATTCCTCCCCTTCCCGTTGACGCCAGTGTCTTACAGACTGTTCCCTCTGACAAATTATTCCATTTACTCGAATTATTGAATTGGTTATCATTTTGTCTCTAAGGGGTGCGTTTCCTTCCCAAAAATTTTTGACTTTTTGATTTTCTTGCGGAAAGAGGCTTGAGTGTCCGAATTGTTTATTTTTAATATGTCTTTGATAGCTAGTTTTTGTTTACCTCGACTTTCATCATGATTAATCGTTCAAAACTTTATGATCTCTGACATGGCCGGAAAATTTAATTAGCAAACATTTAGTAAACAGAACAAAAAAGATCTGCTACGGTGTAAAAAAAATCAAAAAGTTGAAGGGTTTCTAAAATTAAATGGCAAGACAATGTCCCAGAGTAATCTTTTCTATGCTAGGCAAAGATGTCACAAAATGAAAAAAGTTTAGAATTTGACTTGGGTAATCTTTTACAAAGATTGGCAAATATTTTGCTGGTAAGTTAATGCAAGTGGAACAAACTATTAGAAATCAAATTCATTGTTGGGGAATCAGTTTCCTAACAACACTCTTGATATGTTCGTGGTCAGTTGCTGAGAAAATATGTTCAATTTTCTTTTAACACATATTTCTTTTTCTTATATTTACCTTCTGTTTTAAGATCCTCTCTGTCCCAGGACTGCAGGATATAGGTTCCGAGCTTGTCGGAACAAAAGTTCGTCGGCCTTTTTAAGGATATTGATCAAATGTCTTGGCGCTATTTGGAGGGGTTAAAATGGGCACATTAGGGAGGGGCTGTTAACCTCCAGGCACTTGGGACACTCAAAAAGAGCCCTAGAACTGTTTCTGTGCAATCAAATGAGCCCTCTCCAAAGAATCCGTGACTGCCTCATCTCTACAAATTCACCAGGGAAAATAATAAACAAAACGTAGAAGATACCTGGCTCTCTATTTATGCAGTGCGACGACAGTACCTCTAATTCTTCCCTTCGACAATAGTATCGAAAATGAAAATCTTGTTTGGATATCTCAAATAATTTACGGTGTAAAGTCTATCATAAGGAGTTAAATGCAGGGATAGTAATACTTCTCTATTCCTCTATCCCAGAACTTCTTGGGGTCAAATGTCTCATTAGAGGAAATTAAAGATTTATGATTAGTGCTCACATTTGTGCAGTAGCGAAATTTATTTTTTTTAGTAAGAAATCCTAGGACCTAATCTTCTCTTGGGTGGATTCGAGAAAACCTTTTTTTTTTATCGGGCACAGGGTCGCAGTCCCTCTCACCTAGAAAGTCATTTCTCTTTTTTGTCAGATTTTGATTCAGTTCTTTACTTTTATTCAGCAAACATGGTTTTTTTCAGTCAGATATTATTTAAAATATACTCTTATTCCGACACTAAATTAAAGTCTTAGCTTTATTTATCTTATACATCAGAAGCAACGGTAACACATTGCTGGGCTTCAAAAATTTTACTTTCGTCATTCAGAATCTGACCCAGAAACAGCTGCCAGAAATCTTGGTTCTTTAACTCTCTTAGTACTGGCGCACTTTGCCAAGCAGGAAAACGCATTCTATTCAGCTGGGCGTTGGATGAACCACGGCATCATCGATCCGCGCGATACGCGCAGAGTGCTTGGCATGTGTCTTGAAACCTGCTTGGAAGCCCGCGCCAGAACGGTGCACCCCAACACGTTTGGCGTAGCCCGTATCTAGACCGGCCAAGGAACTAAATTGAACACCAAAAAAATCAACAAAATCCTGGTAGCACATCGTGGTGAAATCGCTTGCCGCGTGATTCGCACAGCAACTGAGCTTGGTTTGGAAACCGTGGCGATCTATTCGGATGCGGACAGGCATGCGCAACATGTTCAGGCTGCAACGCAGGCGGTTCGAGTAGGTCCGGCGCCCGTGGCCGAGTCGTACCTCGCCCTCGAGGCAATCGTCACAGCAGCCAAGGAGACAGGCTGCGATGCTGTGCATCCTGGCTATGGCTTCCTTTCAGAAAACACGGCTTTTGCCGCCGCATGCGAAAACGCTGACATACGCTTCATCGGACCCTCGGCTTATGCGGTGGAACTCATGGGCGATAAGGCACGTTCCAAACGCGCCATGATCGAGGCCGACGTACCCTGCATTCCAGGATATCAGGGTGAAGATCAAGCAACCGAAGTGCTGATCAAGGAAGCTGGTGAACTCGGGTTCCCACTGATGATCAAGGCTGCTGCGGGCGGTGGTGGCCGGGGTATGCGCCTGGTGCATAGCATCGACGAAGTCGCCAACGCCATTGAGACGGCCCGGTCGGAAGCACTGATCGACTTACCGGCTGCGTGCAACACCGCGCAGTGGGACAAGGAAACGGCATTCCAGCTGGAGATGGTGCGCGCGAGAGAATTCAAACATTTCTGCCCGTTTTCAGGCGAAGAATTGTCTGCCATTGCGGGCTTCTGGTTTCATCATCAATTATTGGCCTACTATTTTCGCGGGATACAACCTTTCTTTGTATTTATTTCTACCATCCGCACCAGACGGACGGTGATCTATGTGCCATCTGCGAAAACGCTATTGGTTTATTATCCCAATGATTGGAGAAAGCCGGAGGACACGGTCGCCACTCTCCAGGAATTCTTAGTAAAGAATTGGAATTCGGCGCACCGATACTTTTCGAGTAACGATCGAGTTCTGACTTAACACGCCGGCTTTTGTTGGAGTATCGCACATAACCTTCATGACGATCTGGGCGGGCTGCAAGCGGTGGTGGATGCGGGACTAGCCGACAGAATTGACAAAATCGTTGTTGGGCGAAATAACCACTTTGGAAAAATTGAAGAAATATTTTCAGACATTCCAGCGCATCAATTCCAACATCTGGAAAAATCTGAGACTTATTCAGAACTCTCCGTTCGTTATCTAAAGGAACGTTACTTTCCAATTCGCGTATTTGGCACTCAGGTGCCAAGTAATCTCGCCGAAAAAGTTGTTCTCCATTGTTTGAGTAGGTGTGCCGATGAGACAAAAAGAAAAATCCAGAATGCCGTTCGCCGATGCTATCCGCTGATCTGTATTACAATAAGAACACGTAGTAGGACCTGGGTCGATCAGGGCAACGGCATCAATTACCTCGTGCGCTCCATTGCGTCAGACTTACCCAATGGCGGCGTTGTTGAGGATTCACGAAAGATCATTTCCCTTCATAAACATTGCAGAAACAAGGGTCCAGAGAGAAATCATAAGGTAGAAATCAAGGTAGAAATCATTAAGGTAGAAATCGGTAGCAATTATTAAGGTAGAAATCGGTAGTATTAAGGTAGAAATCAAGATAGATTTGAAACTTAGAAATGAATCACATGTTAAATGATGGATATAAAAAGTTTGCCTACATGTCCTCCCACCCAGATTACTCATCTGTCTTGCGGGGTGTGGTTATATGGAAGAAAAATTGATTTGCTGGCTGCTGGTTATATGCCACAAAGAGTTTGCCGTGGTAACACGGACATGAAAAGGAAATTTGAAGTCAACAAGATTGTTTCATATTGATGTTTGTTGCAGTTTTCGGTCGAAGATTTCCAAGGGCAGGGAATGTCTGCTTTATGAAACTGCGCTTCTACAAACAACAATTAATCTAATTGAAGCAGAGAGTAATTCTTCAAAGCTGCAGTATTGTTGAAGCTAATTTGGAAGTGACAAAGTGTTCTCCGCGAATGGATATAAAATCAAATTGCAGGATTATTTGGGATAGATTTCAAAATCTACTTTTACTGGAAAATTTATGTTTCAGTTGGTGTTTATGATGTTATTGCAAACTTTGATATGACTGTTGACGCAGTGAAAAAATCCCTTAGAAATTGTGAAGTAGCACAAAAACATTTCACATAAAAACATTGGCTTACTTTGACAGCACCAGAATATAGTTGCAGAAAATAACAAGAAATGAGCCTCAAAACTTTCAACAAACAAATTTAGGAGTAGAGGGCAGTCCAACAATGACAAGAAAATGATTTTAGAGGCTGAAAGTTACAGATCAATGACATGCCAATGCTAGGTGAAGGCACGGTCACCCCTGATGTGACCATTCATCAACGCCAAGAAATGCTGATGGCTATTGATGAAGGAATAGGGCGTTTATTGGATGAACTGGAAGCGCGCGAACGCGAAGCCACCGGCATCGCCAACCTCAAGGTGGGTTACAACCGAGTACACGGTTATTACCTTGAGATCAGCCGCCACCTCGCGGACAAGGTCCCAACGCATTACACGCGCCGACAAACCCTGAAGGCTGCCGAACGTTATATCACCGACGAGTTGAAGGGCTTCGAAGAAAACCGTGGCACGCGACGACCGATGGGGGCCGAACATGGCGCGCAGAAAAACCGCCAAAGCTGGAAGGAAAAGCGCGAGGCCGAGGCGGCCGAGCTGGGGTATGACAAACAGCCCTATACGGTGATCATCGGCGGCGGTCAGGGCGGCATCGCGCCACCAGCAGTTCCTGTCGAATAAGGCCACGGGCAGAACCGTTGCCTTGTGCTGGTTATGAAAGCGCGAGGTGACCCATTGCGTTGCGTCCCGCCACAGAACGTTCCCGGCATCTTCCGGCGTTTCCACCTCATAGACGGCAAGGTCCAACGCGCCTTTCGCCAATAGTTCAGGAAACTGTGCGCTGAGATCACAGATAACCTCCAGCTCAACCGAAGGGTGCGACTGGCAAAACGCGCCGATGATCGGGGCCAGCGTGTCGCTGCTGTGATCGTCGGGTATTCCCAGTCGGATGCGCCCGGTCAGGGTGTCCGATGTCATCTCGCGCAACGTCCGGTCCAGCGTGGTGGTAACCTGGTGGGCAGTGGGCAACAAGCGTTCGCCGAGAGGGGTCAGACATGGGTGGTAAAGTTTCTATTGTAAACGACAGTGTATCAAAGAGGAATATGATCTTAAACATAAATAAAAAGACTTTATACTTGCTATATACCTAAACCAGCAGACTTTTTACAATCGGAATAATCAGTGGATTCATTATAGCTTGATAGTGAAAGGGAATTACCTCTGTCGTTGAAGCCATTTCATACATTGACTGGATGCAAAAGGAATAAAACTGAAACCAGGCTTTTGTCTCCCCAATCCGGTTATATCAAAGATAAATCTGAATTAAATTACTTGCCAATATTCCTATTATGCGTATTCAAAGGAGGACGATTTTAATTCTGCTGTCTTACACCTAACTTGCAGTAATTTTACATAGATTCGTTGAAGAGCATTCTAAGCTTTAATTTATCCGTCTAAAACCCCTCCCCCAAAAGGCCCAAGCTCGTCTGAAATTTTGCGTGCGAATTATCTTATTTTAGTTAATTGATACTTGATAAATTGCGAAAAAAAATCTTTCATGGAATTAAAGATACATAGAAAATTTCTATACGGCTTAAAACTGTGCTCAGTCTTTGTTATCAAAAGATTAGACTAGACAGATTGGATATAATTGTCATGTAATCCGAATGCAATGCAGAGGTTTTGCTCCTTTACCCCAAATACATTTTAGCTAGTGATGTCTTGTGCTGTGTAGTCTGTGATGCTCCTAAGTTATAGCTAACAAAGGAAATGTTAAAATTAATGTTTTAGAATCAAGGTTGAAGACGATGAAAATGCAAATAATTGAACGCCAATACCTTTTCGAACACTTACATTGACTGAGTCGGGGCTATGGCATAAAGAAAGAGCCATGTATTAGCCTTCAACAGCCCTTGTGTTTCAGAAGTCATTCTTAAGAAAACGGACAAACAGCCAGACTTTACCGTAAAGCGCAAGGTATTGAGGTGGAAGGCAGCGCCTTCATTTACGAAATAATTTATGTTCTTTTCAAATATTGCCAGGAAGTCTGCCTTATCTTTCATAAAAAAATCTCCTCCCCTCATATGAAACTCCTCCATGGAATGGTCTTCCCCCTGAAAATAAATTCCACTCCCCCTTAAAATTTCTTTGGGACATTCCATCCTCGCTGAAAATCCCCTCCCCCTCTATAAAATTTCTTGACGAAGATTCAGCCTGAAAAATTCTCCTAACCTTACTTTCATTTTACAAAGACTTCAAGTTCGGATCATTTTTTCAATCATTTCGGAAATCCCCCTTTCCGTGGAAATAATTTCTCGGAAATCCAAACACGCTGTAAATTTCTTCAGAACATCCCCACATGCAAAATTGAGTTGGCAAAGAGAAAGTAAGAAAAATAAAAATAATTTTGTATAGGAATTCTATAAAATCCCCCCAGTGTAAATTGTCCCCTGGAAAGTTCACCTCTGGAAATTTCACTCCACACGGAGAATGATCCCCATAGAAACCCACCCCAAGCA
>JAAAKM020073195.1:203215001-203267887 GCA_010016025.2 Alatinidae sp. Z8VKAUB7J3
ATGACTGCATACTTCCTAACAACAAATACTATACGCAAGCAATAGGCAAATTTAATAACTCAATGGCCTATTCCCATGGGCTGAGGGGGACATGTTATCTCCAAAGGCATATTTTTGGGCTTTTTCAACTATTCTGAACAAAATGGTTATCTAAATTTTTGATAAGACGTTATTAGGAAGATAGGGGCGTGGAAGGAGGATTTAGTGCTCTGCAGTCTTTTTGGTCAGGTCCGAACGCTGGCTTGCCGACGACTTGCTGGACAGCGATCCGACGCTGGAGATTCACGAGATTGGCGATGCGGTGGCGCCCCGCCTGACGCCGGCGGCAACCTACGAAGGACGTGCTTTGGGCCGACTGCTGTGACCCGCAGTCGGTGCGCCAGGGGCCACAGGTCGACACGCTTTTGTTGCATTACAGCCGACGCGAAATCGGTAAAGACGCGGCTTGCAATCCCTTGGTGGGGCAGATAGCTGATCAGTCACCATGCGCTTTCTGACCGCCAATTCGACCCTGCTGGCCTATGTCTGCCTGACCTTCACCTCGCTTTGCTGGGGGGCGAACGCCGTGTTTGGGCGCTCGGCGGTTGGCGAGGTCTCGCCGATGATGCTCGTGGCCATGCGCTGGGTCGGGGTTTTGATCCTGGTCCTGCTGTTCACCCGGCGCGACCTGCAGCGCGATTGGCCGGTCCTGCGACAGCATCTTGGGTTTCTGGCGGCTCTGGGCCTGTTGGGTTTCACGCTCTTCAACGCACTGTTTTATGTCGCCGCCCATCATACGACGGCGCTGAACATTGGCATTCTGCAGGGTTCAATCCCGGTTTTTGTCCTGCTTGGCGCCTTCATTGCCTATCGAACGCCGGTCAGCGGTCGCCAGATGCTGGGCGTCACGGTGACCATCGTCGGGGTCGTCGTGGTGACGGTGGGCGGTGAGCTCGACCGGCTGCTCGGCCTGGTTTTCAATCTGGGTGACCTTTTGATGGTGATCGCCTGTTTCCTCTATGCGCTCTACACGATCGGCATGAAGCGCCGGCCGCCGGTATCCGCATTGGCCATGTTCGCGGTGATGGCCTGCGCCGCCATCAACACCCAGAGGTGCGTGCAAGCAATTTGCCTGTCGCCGGAAAGGCCGCTCTAATGCGGATTTACGCCGGAATTCTCCCGAGACACACTTTCAACCTCGACGGTCGACTCTTGTGCCTGGTCTTCCGCCAGGCGCGGACTTGGCATCCGTTCGAGCGCGATCTCGAGTACCTCGTCCATCCATTTGACGATATGAATCTCGAGGTTTGCCTTAACGTTGTCCGGTATCTCCTTAAGATCCTTCTCATTTTCCGATGGAATAACCACGTGTTTGATACCGCCGCGATGAGCTGCCAACAGCTTTTCTTTTAAGCCGCCGATCGGCAATACCTGGCCCCGCAGCGTGATTTCGCCGGTCATCGCAACATCCGCCCGCACCGGAATACCTGTCACAACAGACACGACAGCCGTACACATACCAATCCCCGCACTGGGACCATCTTTCGGCGTGGCACCCTCAGGCACGTGAATGTGCAAATCGAACTTCTCGTGAAAATCTTCAGGCAAACCGAGTGCAACTGAACGGCTCCGCACAAATGTGAGGGCGGCCTGAATCGATTCCTGCATCACATCCCCGAGAGAGCCGGTTTTGGTCTGACGACCCTTACCCGGCACTGAAACGGCTTCGATGTTTAGCAATTCACCACCCGCCTGCGTCCAGGCCAGACCGGTCACAATACCGATCTGATTTTCTTCTTCGGCAAGCCCGTAAGAGAATTTTCTGACTCCTGAATACTCTTCCAACTCGTCGGCATCGATCACCATGGGGGACCCGCTGTCCTCACCATTCAGGGCCTGCGCTTTCACGACCTTACGCGCCAGTTTTGCAACTTCGCGCTCTAGTCCGCGCACCGGCCGTCCGAGCGAGCTGCATGGAGGTGAAAGTGAGCAATCACCTCGGCCAAACCGAACACTTCGCTGGTCGTCAACGAACCGTGTTCGAGACGTTCGCTTAGCAGCGCGTCATCGGGGAAACGCCGCATCTTCACGGCAAATTCGACAGGTGTTCCCTGGCCGTCAACGGTCAGCCTTCCGTTGCTTTGCGTGATTGGAACAACTTTCAAATACATGTTGTCCGCAAACCGTCCATCGAGCCGAAGTTCTTCGCGACAGAAGTATTCACGACGCTCTGACGAACTGTAGTACAGGAAACTCGTTTTGATGGGCTTTTTGATCTTGTAGGCATGCTTGCCAGTGAGCAAAACCCAGGAAATGTGGGTCTCAATCACCTGAAACCCTTCCACGGGATGCGGATACAGGGCCGGGTTCTGCAATGCGGCAATCAGGGCTTGGCTCACGTTCGATCCTTGTTCTAGACGCTGTTCGAGCTGGGCATTATGGCCGCTGTGAGCTGCTCTGCAAACTGTCCGGGCGACGCTGCTGGCCCCTATCTAAAGTGCGTATAATTCCGCCATGACTCGAAAACGTTCTCCCCGCTCAAAGAAAAAGTCCCGCTCATCCGCTCTGCGTCCCTGGTTCGCCTGGGGTGTCAAGCTCGGCTTGGTCGGTCTGGTCATCCTGGCCGGTTTTGCCGTCTATCTCGATGCCGTCGTGCAGGAGAAGTTCTCCGGCAAGCGCTGGACGGTGCCGGCGAAGGTCTATGCCCGACCGCTGGAGCTGTTCGTCGGGCAGAAACTGGCCAAGAACGACTTCCTGCGCGAACTCGATGCGCTGGGCTATCGCCGTGAAAGCGTGGTCAACGGTAAGAATCTGAACTGGAGTCATTAAATTTTGCCCTAATAACTTGAAATAAAAAAGAAAAGTAAGATAGATAATAAACACTAAAACCATAAAATATTTAGAAAACAATGATATTACTGATCATCATTGTCCTTCCATTGTTAATCCACTTTTTGAATAATACTTTGGTAAATAGGCTATTGCACTCAATCACAAACGAAGATACAGGCTGCTTAAAAATCGGGTTGAACGAAGAACCTATAGTGCATGACTAGATTGTACTAATAGAGAAATACATTATTTGGGCCATATATTACACCATCAGGGGAGGGGGGATGGAGCATTGTCACAGTAACGACTATTATACTGAAAAGTAATATAAAATAAGGAATTTAATGGTACTACTGTTATTTTATTAAGATTTTTCCTTCAGACGAGTGTTAACTTTGGACTTTTATATCATTTTTATATGATCTTCCAAAAAAAGATTGTTTTAAAATTCGTATTGTGTTTTAGAGTAAGGCAACTGCTACCCTAGTTGTTTGTTGTTTTTTTTTCCAGTAGCTCCATAAAAAGATAGAAATAAACATAATCTTTTTTTTATTTGGGGAATCGTGAAATGAAGAAGAAAAGCTCTTTAGTAATTTGAAAAATTCAACGAAAACAAAAAAGAATTCTAGCCTACTAAGTAGTGCATACCAGAATACAAACGCAACTATCATAGCGGCAAAAGTAAACGTCTTAGGGATCAGGCAATGTCAGATTTGTTAAAAATTATACATCTCTTCTAGATTTCTGTAAAACAGTTCTGGGAAAGTACGAACACAAAAAAGAATTCTAGCCTACTAAGTAGTGCATACCAGGATACAAACGCAAGCCCCTTCTGTCTGCTGCCACTCAGATGATGTATCACCGAATGTCGTCGACTCGTCTGGTTTTCCAGGAGCACTAGTTGACGGGGAGGACGTACCGGCAAAGCCGCGGAAAGCCAGCAAGCCCAATTGACGAGGAGCAAGTTGGCTGTGCACAAGAACAGAATCCGATCCATAATAAAGAGCTTGTTGTAATCCAATATCCAATCCAGCCAAAAACAGTAACATTACCGTGACAACGTGCATCCAACTGCCAATTGCGTTAATTACGCGTTTCTTTTTTTTCTTTTGTGTGGGGAGACCTTTCTGTTCCGAAGATGGACCAGCTGCTGCTTCAGAAGCCTTTTGTTGTTGCTTTTCCTTGATCATGCGACGGCGCATCTTGGCCACACCAACGTACTTCTTTTTCGTGCTGGTTTCTTCGTCTGTCACAGCAGCAACAGCGTCCTTTCTTGTGTTCTTGGCTCTGCTATCCGCTATGATGATATAGAAAGCAGTGAGTGCATGTGCCATCTTTCACATCATAGAGTCGATCGTACTTCCTCACCGTCCTTCTACACTACGTTACGCTTTCATTTTTGTCTGTTACCCCTTTTTACCATCAGCTTATTGTTGTTGTGCTACTGTACAGCGGCGGCGCTGCTTTTGTTGGTTCTTCGAAGAAGAAGAAGAAGAAGAAGAAGAAGAAGAACGATAGAGACGGCACCAAGCAGGAGAAAAACACAGAGAGAGGCAACAGCAACTAGCGCAGACACTAATAATAACAAAAATCATGGTTTCGACTGATCCAGATGTAGGAACGGCCTTCGGTTATACCATTATGGCTGCATTGGCTATGCCCCTTGGAGGATCCATTACTATTTATTCTATGGCCTATGTGATTTAGGGGTCGTTGTGAAAGAGTTAGAACTAATTTCGAACAAACTTTATTCTAATTGGTTGCTGTACAATGCATATTTTTGTCAAAAATTCCTCAATTATTGATGACTGTGAAGTATATAAACTCCTTGGGTAATGTATCAAAACTGATAGCACCCAAATCCTCAGGAGCAAACCCCAAAGTGGTCAGCGCATGTCTAATTAACAAATTTAAATTAAGTATTTAGATACACCACCCTAGAAGTCTGAACTTCCTACCATTATCCAAGGCTCACTGTATATATTTCAATTAAAATGATAATCCACGGTAATTTGTTTTATTTTCTTATCATAGGTGTTGCCTATGATACTGCTTATATGCCCTTGTGAAAACTTGCATGCATAAAGTTTTTTCGTTTGATTGGAACTCCTCCTAAACGTTCCCTGAAAGATTCACATTACTAGCCTTAGCCTCATTAGTTATAGTAAGTATAGTGGTTGCATTAAAATTATGCACATATTGCCTTCTGGCTAATTCAAAAATACCCCACAACTTACACTTAGCGGTCTAACCGAATAATGTAATTTGTTCTTCAGATATTGCTTTGTCACCTTTTTAAAAGCCCACATGCTCATATTTTATTTTGATTTAGCTCAACATTCGCCTAAATATTCCTTAATAGTTTCACCTTAATACCCCTTAGCTTGCGCAAAAGCAACATTTGTAGCAGCATTAGTGGCAGTATGCGCATAGCATCTTTGGTTTCTTCAACATGCCCTTGAACACACGCTGAAAGTTTCAGCTTAACACCAACAACCGTTCCTTAAGCATTTTTGATGCGTCCACTTGCCTGAAGGGAAACATAAACATTCTAGCGTAGGACATGATGGCTTGTCCCCAAGCCCTTCTATTAAGGTGCTTAGTTTTGCAGGGGGTGAAATAAGAAAGTCTTCCATATCAAAAATTCATTATGTTTTTGGGAGTTATGTTTCGGGGCGTAGCTAATCTTTTATTGTACATGGAAGGAATAAAATCCTTGTTTGAGTTGAATGAGGAGGTAAATTCTAGTCCTCCCCCCTTTTCTATTTGAGCTCCTACCCTCCCAAGGAATTTTAGTTCCTCAGAGAAGATAAATCCTTCTCCCTTCATAGAAAAATGATTATTTTCCAAATAAAAAAAAGCTTCTATAAAACCAAAGAACTCTTCGGGTGGAGATAAGTTTATTCCTATAAATTTATCTGGCATCAAGTTTACACTACAGAAAGGGTAAAGAGAATTGACATCATACTTGAATACTGGGAATCTATGTTTCCCTCTATATCAAGTTTGAATTGATGTTGTTCCTTCGATTCAACTTCACCCTGGGTCCGTATCTGATAACTCTCAGGATGAGCGAGGTAGAGAGAGCCTACTGCCCCCGGGGCCACAATCCAAAGACCCCTCTATATTCCAAGTTAAACTCATGGGCTTTTTTAGGTTAAAGTTCATAGACTAGTAGGGCTCGTACTGAAATATAATTCGATCTAAGTCAGGGTTAAAAGAATAGAGTGAAAGAAGTCTATTATAACTCGCTACTATAAGAGAGACGGAATCAGTTCTAGGGGGATCCAGGAAGAAAAGGTTTGTCAAACTATAGTATTGACCCTCAATATTTCTTAGAGTTATCCTTAGACAGATTCGAGAGCTGCCACAGGAGAGAAATTTTACGTCCATTCCCTTGATACTGGGATCTTGCATTGCGAGATAATTGTTGCACTGATAAGATGGTAATATGATACTACTCCTAACACTTCATTTATTTGTATCAATGTAAGATTCCCATTTTAAGCCAAAGGCATTCGGATTTCCCCTTTTACATCTGTTCCCTTGGTATTGGGAATCCTACTTTACGAGATAAGTATGGCAGTGATAAGGTTGTGATATAGTACTCATCTTTACACTCTACAGACTCATATCAGTGTAAGATTCCCATGTTAAACCAAAAGCATACGGATTTCTATTTTACGTCCATTCCCTTGATACTGGGATCTTGCATTGCGAGATAATTGTTGCACTGATAAGATGGTAACATGATACTACTCCTAACACTTCATTTATTTGTATCAATGTAAGATTCCCATGTTAAGCCAAAGGCATACGTATTTCCGTTTTACATCTGTTCCCTTGGTATTGGGAATCTTACTTTACGAGATAAGTATAGCAGTGATAAGGTGGTAGTATGATATTACTCCTAACACTTTACGTATTCGCATCCGTGTAAGATTCCCATGTTAAGCCAAAGGCATACGTATTTCCGTTTTACATCTGTTCCCTTGGTATTGGGAATCTTACTTTACGAGATAAGTATAGCAGTGATAAGGTGGTAGTATGATACTACTCCTAACACTTTACGTATTCGCATCGGTGTAAGATTCCCATGTTAAGCCAAAGGCATATGTATTTCCGTTTTACATCTGTTCCCTTGGTATTGGGAATCTTACTTTACGAGATAAGTATAGCAGTGATAAGGTGGTAGTATGATACTACTCCTAACACTTTACGTATTCGCATCAACTATGAAAAGTTGGTGAGAGGGCTTTTTTATGCCCTACCAAGAACTTGGGTGTAACAATCAAGATACATTTCCTATTTGGTCACCTTAAACAGTTTCCAGATAATCTGTGTGGCTACAGTAATGAACAAGGTGAGAGATTTCATCAGGACCTGAAGGTGACGTGGGAACGTTATAAGGGAAGATGGAACATCAGTATGCTTGCTGACTGCTGTTGGAGTATCTAAAGAGATAGGCCATAGAAGAAACACAGACGAGTTTCAAGAAAGGGAAGATGTTTTGCCTTCGTATTATGAACATCAATGAACAAATTAAAGTTTCATAGGTTATTAGATTTCACTACGATTTAGGTTTGGTTTGTCTATAAAGCTATTAATGCTCATTTATTTATTTGATTGTCTTTTTAGTTCTTTCAATATTTTGATTTTAATTGGTGATGAAAGGGGAAATATGGGCAGTCTAATAATAGCATTTAGGATGGTCCGAATTATTGACAATTTGACCAGTGTATCTGTAACAAACTTCGCAAAGTTTTGTAACCCTACCTTTGCTAATATTCAACTACTCATAACCTGATTGAATAAAGATACAAAGTTCATGTTTGGACAATTTCTGAAAGTTTCATAGTCCAGCGTAGTCCACCATTTAAAATGAACAGCCTTTACAGGTCAAGGTGTACTAACAATGGGTAAATGTAGAATATGATCACATGATTAAAACTCGACCACTGCACCAACCGGGCTGTATTTTGGCAACCAAATTTGTTTGATATAGGGTGCGTGTGATAAATCTCAGAGCCATTTCACTAGTTCCTAAGATATATAAGAGGGGAGAATACAGCCCCTGGACATTTCACCAACTGCTGCACACAAATCTGGTCGTGTTGCTGTCATTGCATACACTAAACTTCCAATAGCAGACTGGTATTGCTTAAGACAATAAACTTCTTCCCCTTCAGGTAAAGGATCGAATCTCTTTCCACTTTCTAAGGGTGTGCCTATAGGCTTGCAATTCTGCATCCCATATTTTCTCAAAATTCCCTGTAAATACGATTTTTGGGAAATGCTGAGAACACGATTTGTTCTATCTCTCGTAATAGACATGCCAAGTATGTAATGAATTTCACCTTGATCGTCCATTTCAAATTCGTCTTTCAGTGCTTTCTTTTCCACTTCAAGATGATCTTTCGAATTGGATGCAATCAATAAATCATCCACATAAACAGAGATAAATAACAACTCGCCATTTGTTGCACGTTTCACATAAATACAGTTATCTGCTGTACTCGGTACATAGCCTCTCTGTATTAAGTACATGTGTATTCGTCGATTCCAGCACCTAGCAGATTGTTTTAATCCATAGATTGCTTTGTTGAGTTTGCACACGTGATCTGGGCGTTCTGGGTCCTCGTACCCCTCTGGCTGTTTCATATATATCTCGGTATCAACATCGCCATTCAAAAAAGCGGTCTTAACGTCCATTTGGTGAAGCTCTAGGTTTAATTCATTGGAAATGGCAAGCAAAATTCTAATAGAATTTAATCTGGCAACCGGAGAAAAAATTTCCTCATAATCAATTCCCTCCTTCTGGGAATACCCCTTTGCTACTAACCTAGCCTTCATTCTAGTCACCTCACCATCTGGTCCACGTTTTGGCTTAAAAACCCACTTACTACCAACTACATTCTTTCCAGCAGGCAATGAGATATTATTTTATTTTCTTAGTTTACTTGATGACTGTCAAAATGCTTATATAGTATTAGACATTACTTTATCTTCTTAGTTAGACTTAGTATTTATTTAGTTTACTTTATTTTCTTAGTTAGACTCAGTATTTATTTAGTTTACTTGATGACAATCAAAATGCTTTTATAGTATTAGACATTATTTTCTTTTCTTAGTTAGGCTTAGTGTACTTGATGACAATCAAAATGCTTATATAATATTAGACATTACTTTATCTTCTTAGTTAGACTTAGTATTTATTTAGTTTACTTTATTTTCTTAGTTAGACTCAGTATTTATTTCGTTTACTTGATGACAATCAAAATGCTTTTATAGTATTAGATCTTAGTTTACTTGATGACTATCAAAATGCTTATATATTATTAGATATTACTTTATCTTCTTAGTTAGACTTAGTATTTATTTAGTTTACTTTATTTTCTTAGTTAGACTCAGTATTTATTTCGTTTACTTGATGACAATCAAAATGCTTTTATAGTATTAGATATCATTTTATTTTCTTAGTTTACTTGATGACAATCAAAATGCTTATATAGTATTAGATATTATTATATTTTCTTAGTTAGACTTAGTATTTATTTAGTTTACTTTATTTTCTTAGTTAGACTCAGTATTTATTTAGTTTACTTGATGACAATCAAAATGCTTTTATAGTATTAGACATTATTTTCTTTTCTTAGTTAGGCTTAGTGTACTTGATGACAATCAAAATGCTTATATAGTAGTAGATATTGTTTTATTTTCTTAGTTAGATTTTGCGTGTATTTAGTTAACTTGGTGACAATTAAAATGCTTATATAGTATTAGAATAAAAGATCTGAGTTGCAAGATCCTTCTAAATATGAGATTTCATTAAGATTCGATCACTCCTTCGTAACTTAAAAACACCTCATTTTTTCGAATTAACCGTCACTCCACTCCCCCCCCCCACAGACGGTCGAATCGGATAAATGACTATTTCTAATTTAATCTTGTCTGGTACTGATTTTTCTCATTTTTCAGAATTAACCCTCCCCCCAACTTCTCCAAAGAGAGCGGACCCGTTCCGAATATGTCAATCACGTATCTAGGATTTGTGCTCATTTTTACCACCAAGTTTCATCCCGGTCTTTTTTTTCGAATTAACCTTCTCCCCACTCCCCCCAGATGATCGAATTGGGGAAACGACTATTTCTAATTTAATCTAGTCTGGTTCCTGATACGCCTGCCAAATCTCATCGTCCTAGCTTATCTGGAAGTGCCTAAACTAGTAAAACAGGGAAAGACAGACAGACAGACCGACAGAATTTATGATCACTATATGTCACTTCGTAAATACAAAGTGCCACAAAAACTTGTTAATACCACAGAAATTTACGAAACTTTTTCTAAGACCTTTTAAGCCCTGAAAGCAAGAGATAAATTATGGTCTAACTCGGTGTCTTCAAGTATCGCCCCGATTTACGAACAATTAGCTACAACTGAAGCCCAGCTGGAGAAAATAAAAAGTCATCTGCTGGAAAATATAACCAATCAAACAGTTCGTGGTAACGAACTGTAGTAAGAAGCGACCCGGCTCAATAGCAACCGAAACTCTATAAAATGGAATTTTGATACCAATAGTTACATCAAAAGAATCGCATTTTAATGTTGATTTTAAATATATAAGTTTCATCAAGATTTGAATTCACGGCGAAATAAGTGATTTTGTGGTATTTGGATAGTATGTGCAGTATGAGAGGGAGTTGATTGTTGACTGTCGGATGGAAGATGAGAAGTCAACCCACTGGCTTGACAAAATTCCCAACCCGTTAGCTAACTCACGAGCCTGCTCGAGATTTAACTCCACAAGACGATCGTCCACTGTTTTCTCCAAGCAGTCTAACTCCGCCATCTTGAATCGGTCTGGGCTGGACCAGGTCTAGCCCAAAAAGTCACGTGATCTTCGGATCACCAGAACAGCGTGTTTCAATTCAACTAGGCAACAAGACGACATTTCCCTTCCCAAATCATCGTAACAGCCAGTAATAACAAGTATCAAAGTCGGATAATATTATAGTTCAACAAATGGACAACGTTCTACTAATAAGTTGCAACATGTCTGAGCGAATATGACACCATGGTTTGGACGTGACATCGGCAGTTCAAAGCATCAATACGAGAGTCATCGGACTGAACATGATCGGATAATTATCCACTTCTCCGGCCCGAAGAGAAGACAACAGCAAAATAAATCAGTCAGGGCCAAGTAAGTAACACATTTACTTTCACGTTGGGCGCCAAAATGTCAATCCCGGCAAGTTGACATTAGTATCATCCTGTATATCTGACTAGTAATCATGACATACCGGTAGATATAAGATAAACAAATAAATTGAACGAACTCACCAAATATATATATGAAGAAGTTGAGATGATACCATGACGAAGAAATTAGCTTTTCACCATATAATAAACCATAGAACCAGTGTGTAACTTACAATGTTCCGAATAAGACTAAGAAAACTCGACTATCTGCTATGAAGGTACCTTCCCTTACATCTTATCATCAGAAAATTTGAGGAGATAGCTGATTGATATCTTTACATAAAAATTTGGCGAGTGTGTCTCAAACGTCCTCCCAAAATTGTGCCAATTGCTTAGAAAACTGTTTTGAAATTCGAACACATCAGCCTTGCAATGCAATGTCCCTAATTCCACTCTGTAAATTTATTATGAACAATTTTTTCGTTTTGGATGTCGTCAAAACAGTCTTTGATACTGTATTTCCCGTTGTGTTTCTTCATTGAAATCGGCTTGTTTGCCATCCATCTGGAAAGCGGAAATGAAATTTCATTTCCGGAACGCTCAGACTGCAAACGACCTATTGTTAAGAAACAAGGAACCAATCACAAGGTCCATACAAACAAAGAAATCGCTGTGGGAAAATACCTTGAAGTCGTGCGGAATCTCGTCCGCTCGACATCCGGTTTTTGCTTGATTCGAGACTGCATCTTTCATTATGAGGCATGCTTGCTTCTGATTTCAGCAAAGCGTCCTCTTGGAAATGACAACAGATGCAAATGACAACAAATGCAAGTCCTTACCTAAGAAGGGAACAAGGGGAGTTTCAGGGGGCGGGGCATTGCCCGTCTGATAAAATTTGGTTCCCCCCATTTAAAATTCTGCTTAAATACTTTTTCGCTTTAATTTTCATTATTAGGTAATGCCTAGATGACGCCAGTTATTGTAAATGAATCTTTAAATATTATTACTGTCTTACATTGTCATACACTATCCACAATAACAACAATTACTACTTAATTGATGTTTCGCCAGAAATTGCCAAGTCCCTTAACTTAGGCGCTCGCTGGACTTCTCTTAGTGAGTTGTGGAATAAGTCAACTTGATATTGTCCGACTAGGACTGGCGCCGTCGGAATCCAATTTGAAAAGATAAGAGAACGTCTGAGTAACTACTGATTAGAACTCCATAATTCTTCTCTTGAAAATGAAACCCGCCGATCCAACTACAACTCTCAAAATTAAACATTGCTTACTTTAACATCACGAGCTGAGGCTTGTAGAATATTATGTCCAGAAAAATGTCGTTTTCTGATTTTATCCTTTGATTCCGGAGCTATCATGACTTAGTTATGAACATGATGTCCGTAACAAATGTGCAAGAGCAATGAGTAGAGAACAGGACCAGCCTTTCGAGACCTATCTCATGGCCATATATTTTATTACTGTAGACAGAATTAATATCCCGGTGTAAAAAAGTCCCGATGTAATATCGTATTGCTTTATTAAATCACTTAAACAGTAAAAATCATACTTGCATATGATTTATTAAAATAACAATGCAGCAGATAGAACTCCAATAACACTAATTGTTGAGTTGCCTGACACTTAAAGAGAAATGGACTTTATTCTGAACTCCTAATTCTACTCTTCGTATTCGCAGTGTTTATCTCGTGGCATTTGCACCCCTGTGCATTTTAGTAAATTTGCAAATGGTTAAATGCTTCTCATAAATATATATAATTCTCGAATATTTTGACTTCACTTCAAAGTGGTTGGTACTTGAGCCGCTTTTGCAAGAACAATTACTCTATCATCGAGAAGAGAGGATTTGAAAAGTTAGTTAAAAAAGAACACTAGAGAAATAGAAAATCATGATACTTTCTAACTTTAATGGGCTTTGGATTGATGACGGGCCAGACGGCAGTTCTTCCTTGGTCAAGTCACATGGAACGAGCTTGCACTTGGGAAACGTTTTAAGCAAATCTCATTTACTTTCATAGCATGTGCTCTTCTATTGAAGGATAGTTTAATGTCACATTCAGTACTGGAAACTGTCTTTCCGTCTGTCTATCTGTAGGTACCAAACCAGACTGGGTTTGGGTTAGGCTTTTAAACGTTGTTTCTGATCTGAAAACATGGCGTGACTTTTGGTAGTTTGTGTTATAAAACACATCTTTGCTTAAGGCCTATTTTGATCGGATCGAAACTTGACATATTAGTATCGCGGAACTTTCATTTCCATTAACGGAATATGCTGCTGGATAATCTTAATGAAAGTGTTGCACGTTTTACAAGTCACTATAGAAGTCAATGATATCTCGAGGATACTTTCTAACTTTCAATAGGGTTTGGACAGCATGACGGGCTGGATTGTAGTCCTTTCTTGGTCAAGTCACATCGCGCAGAGAGGCTGATCTCTAATCGAGCTGGATGTCGATGTCCACCGGTAGATGATCTGCAGCTAAAGTGGCTGTTAGAGAAATAGAGTATGTTAACATCGGAGGTCATCCAGCTTAGGTGGTTGAGTATCTTACCGCGATAGCGTGGGTCAAAGGTTCGATGTCTGGTGGTAACATATTTTCTATTTTTCTCCAGTGTCTTTTCAATACTGACACAACGGGTGTGTTGGATAGATTTCCTAAAAATGTTGCTGGTTTTATGAGCTCCTGAAGAGGTACTAGATACATCTCACAAAATGATTTTACAAGCCACTGGAGAACGCGAGGAAAAGGATTTCTTTAGACAGTTCAGTTTAAGGCGGCTAAAAGAAGACTAAGGCGAGGTAAGTCATTCCAGCTCAATGTCTTTAAAGTAGAGCCTGAGATTTGTGTTAGGTTTGCGTACTATTTACTACAACTTGCTGTATCACATTAAAGTTAGAGACACAGCGTAGAATTTGTGTTTAACTTTAAAGACGTAACAGTCATTTCGTGTTATTACAACAACAGCCGAGGTCTTCTCCTTTGAATAAAAGAGATGGTAAATATGGTTTTCTCATTCATTTAAACAGTATTTGGTCCACGTTTCGTAATGACAATAAACCTACGCAATTCCATAGAACAGCATTAGTATAAAAGCTTTTCTGTACTATTTCTCGCCAACTTGTGAAGCTTTTGGAGGTGAATATGTAAATATCCTGCTAAAATGAAGTTATACACAACAAACAAAAGAACGCTGGTCCTTTCCTAACAATTAACCGAATATTTTACGTTTGCTCGTGAAAGATAAACAGATGACGCAGTTCGATGACATTTTTAACTTCGGAAGAAATTGGCAATGTCTACAAACCTTGTACTTTCGATATTGTATTTAAATCAACGTAAGCATTTCAAGAGCATTTCAAGAGTTTCAAGAAAAGCAGGAGCATATAACTACAGAAAGTAGCAAATTTTTCATCAAATATATAGAATCTGATACACAATCATCAGTTAGAAGTTCTGTCTTAAGGGTCGGTTTATCCCCTCCGCATCTCAAAAAGGGAGTAAGAGGTTCAATTGGCTCTCATACCCCTTGTAGTTGGCGCCCTTGCATATAAATATCTAACAAGGGGTAGTACGATAGCTACGATGTTGAAACGCACAAAAAAATGCTGTGACCCTAGCTTAAAAATGTCAAAAGCCTAACAAATCCAGGCTGGCAAAAACAGCATCATTTGTTTGATCTAGGGTGTGTGTGATAAATCTCAGAGCTATTTGACTAGTTCCTAAGATATAAAAGAGGGGAGAATTCAGCCACTGGACATGGAGTACTTTCAAAATCCCGGGTAAGGTAAAGTTAAATGTGGATTTAAGGCTTGATTCGACTGAGTACGCTGATCCTATAGAGGGGGGTGGGGGTGAAGGTTGATAATTTTTCCACAAAACCAAAAGTACCTTAGGTACTTTTGATCAAGTTTTTGGGGGTGGTCGTCCTTCTAGTCAAATTTTTCCTCAAGACCAAAAGTACCCACTTTTTTTGCCCATGTATTGACCAAAAGTACCTCCCCCTCCCCTTGATTAAGTAACTATGAGCAAAGATGTTGACTGTGTCTGGTAAAGTAAAAGATAACTGTCGCATAAGACCGAACATCCCACCTGTCTCTGTACATGTGAGCGCGGTGGGTTGTAAGAGCGGTAGTCTTGTTATTCGTAACAATGAAAACTGGATCGAACCCAAATCGTTCGTGTGCTTTCGTATCAGCATTTAAATTTGAAGAAAGCTCTTCATCTACAAATCTGAAATCTGTGCCCTATTGCGTATCTGACTAGTCTCTTCCACGTTGGCATGTAATGAAGGCAATGAGATCAACAACGAAACGGCATTCAACAAAGCTATTCGTAACGGCATTCATTATGAGTGTAGAATCTTGAATATTTGAATCGTCCAACAATCTCACATCACCTGTGAGAATTCACTAGCGTACTCCGCCCCCCCCCCCCCCCCCCCCCCCCCCCCCCACCCCCCCCCCCCCCCGCTTCTTTTGTGTTTTTTTCCACCCCCCCCCCCACCCTCTTTCTGCCTCTTGCTGTGAATGCATGTATTGTTGTTGCCTCACTATCCATAACAGCCTCTTCTCCTTTCCACAGCCTTGCTTTATAAGTTTGCTCACAGTAGTGTGTACCTTAGAGGCCTAGACTCTGTTACTTGCTTGATTTCTCTTTCACGTCTAGATTTCTTTTTTCGATCATCAAAGAGTCTGCTAGCAAGCATTACTGGTTGTTTGTGTGATCTCTTTTGTCAATTGCCTCTTCTCCAGCTGCGTTGTTACATTCTCGCATGACACCCAATCTTTTACGCGTGAATTCTAACTCAGCTTTGACAATATGGCTGATATAAAGTTTTGCTATTTCTTGGTCTTTAGGATTCCAGTTACAAAAGGCGTGGTTCTTTTTTCTTTACAAATATCCCTTGAAGTCTTAAGGCCAATCTCGATTAGGCGATTTTGAGAGCGCTCGACCTCGGTGCTCGCCGCGCTCAATCTCCACCTCCAGTCGTCGAGCTCGTTCGCCAACGTTTTGGCGCCAAAATTAAATTTCAGAACAGAAAAAATGGGCAAGAAGAAAAATCTTTTGATCTTACTCTCCTTCTTGAACAAAAAGCAAAGAAACAAGAAGGCTGCGAAAAGAATGTGGGTTAGAAAATTTATTCAGGACCCAGAAATTAGAGGAGACTATTCCAACCTTGACTGACGTACGACAATCTATCAACCTAAACTTAAATGAATTTTAGAAGTCGTAAAATCGGATTTATATCTATTAACTGACTAGTTAAAATGACCGATTTACGTCATTTTTAGAAATAGACATGATATTCTGCTTGGTATAGTATTTTACCTGCTATTTACGGAATTCCCCTATAAGTCGCCGTTTTAGTCTCTTGTAAGTATCGTATCTGAAGCAGTCCAACTTTGTTTTTATTTCCTCAGAGTGTTCCAGGAGTCGTTGAAATGATTAAAGTCGTAACTGAAGAGAAGTCGGAAAGGATAGCCAAGTTCGCCTTCGACTTTGCAATACGTAATAAGCGAAAGAAGGTGACAGCCGTGCACAAAGCAAATATAATGTAAGAGCTGAGCTGCATTTCATTAAAAAATTTTCATAATTTACTGAACCTTATGGTAATTACATATTATTAGACGATGATCAAAGAGTACATGTAGATGCTACCGATCATCTTTGTTGGTGCAGGTTGACCGCAATGGATTAAAGTGCTGAGATAAACAAATAAAAGTTGTTCATCACAAAACACGGAGTTTCTTGTTTCGTCACATTTCGTCATAAAATTTAGATTTCTTTCAAGTAAGGAAACAGAATTCTTGATTTGGAGGGATGAGAACGGTACGGCAAAATTACATATGTACGTAAACAGTGATTTTAGAGTAGGAGAAAGGATATGAAGTAGGTCACCACCGGATCTTGTGGAAATGTTGCCAGAATGTTTGTTAAAAGAAAAAATTATATATCATGGAGAGATATTATTATGAAGATAGATTAGACTCTTATTGACATGAATTAGAGTACTGAACTGTGGCTGAAAATAAAAGTATGCCGTCTTCAAAAGGGAGTTATTTACCACCAACCACGACATTCAAGAAAGATATAAGTGCTGTTTCCTAAGAACAGAGATCTGGCAGCACATAGACTAAAACCTTACTCTTGCCTAACTCCACACCCTGTTCCATCATTAGTGCAGACAGCAAGGTGAATCAAATCCACGATTGATATATGGCCTACATTTTGCACGTTAAAAGCGCACTGAATCCAAGAACCAAGCAATGATATAACCATGATCTCCGCTCCATCAGTAATATATGCTACTCCAAATACCAAAATAATCGCTGCCTGAAAACGTCCCAAGCCAATCTCTTGTAAAGCTTCTTCACAAGTAAATGCCATGATACTGATACTGTGTATTTTGATGCTAAATTATTCACTTATTGTAGTAACAGAGGGAAGAGGCTTGTAAATCAGGATACTTGTTGTGAATTACCTCTATCTCATTGTGAGGTACCTCTACCGTGAATGACATCTACTTTTACTGTCTCAGTGAAGCGAGACGCTAATGCTCAGTTAAGTGGAAACTCAAAACTCAGCCCGACTTTGAATGCCACAATAAGCTCAGTCCCTTTCTTGTTTTTCAGATTTCTCTTTGAAGGCTCATTTCTTTGTTTTGATTTAGCTCGTTCCATTAGGCCAAGTGGTTGTTCACAGCCCAGTTATTTCAAGATCGTTACACTCTCAGGATGATGTGATGAATACATCCATGGCATTATTATCTCAATATCGCGTATATAATATCTATTCAACATGTACATATGCTTATTTTTTTTGTTCTCCTCGTTATGACAAAATGACGATTATCGCTTGATCAATTGGTTCCAGATGAAAGGAGAATGAGTTTTATTTCAAAGGATGTATGGTTTTGTTCTCACTCCTTTTCCTAACAATTGCATGATGATGAAAGGAAACTTCCCTGAAAAACTATGCAAGAGCTACTACTATTAGTGGACTCAGATGGTGTTAACTTCTCAATGGTATTAGGTAACGTTGATTCGCTTTGTAACTTTCCATGGAAGCATAGAGGTTTTAAGTTTACCTCACAAAGGCTCAAGACAGTATAATCTCAAGTACCATGACGCACAACCTTGCTTATACTATGCGTTTTGTGTACAAATTGAGCAAAAGGAAGGTCTTTTCAATTCAAATCTTTCGCTAGTCTATAACTTAAGGACCCACCTAAAGTATTTTGAGAGAGCCTTCGTTGCCTGTATTACAGATAAGCGGTGTCTACGATCGCAAATCTCACAGATGGACGTGTTATTAAGGGTAGCCTACTGCTTGCTCTAGCTCCGACACGTTTACGTCAAGTAAATTTTCATCTCCGGTCAGGAGAACAAAGAAGGTACAGAAACAAGAAAGGAAAGAGGAGAGGGGGAATCCCATGGAAAGTCATAATTGTGAAAAGATGCAAACCCTCTGTGAGGATCGAATTGAATTAAGGAAACGAAATCTTTGGTTACGTGTCTGCTTCCCCCTTTTCATCTGTTTCTTTTCAATACTGAATTCCTTAATTGGAGCATATCCTTTTTCGTAAAAAAATTAAAAATGATCTGACATAGCGTCACACACAAGTTTAAGTTTAAAGCTTTTTGTTTTCTGTTCAAAATCGTACGCCAAATTTAAATACGATGAGGTTTTAATCCTTAAATGATTTACTGTAACAACTAAATTTTAAAAGGCCTACTATTACATTTGATAGTCAAAGAAAATTAAAATCATCTACAAACAATTAGAATAAATGTATACTTGCTACTGTATTGATGGAAAGATACCTAAAATATCGATATAAAAAATGATAGATAAATCTAAAGTCTAAATTTTTCTGACGGCATCAAATAGAGTTGCGTAATCTAATAGTAACTACCCTCAGACTCGGGACTTGTTTTGTATCTTCTTCAATTACCATTCCAGGCTTTATCATTGCGCTAACTTCCGGGAGTAAGATTTTGTAGAAAGGGTCGCAAAGCTTGTTTCTGTAGTGTGTTTTAAAAACTAAATACGCAGGAAGTTTAACCACTTTGCCACAGCATCCTACGATGAAGAACAAAATATCATTATCATGGTTATTAGAATTATTTCCGTAAAAATCTTTACAATAGTTATCGTCATTCTTATTATCACGGTCCCGTAGCCGCGTTAGAAAATGGGGGGATATTATTAATTAGGAAGGGCTATTCGAATTTAGGGAAATTAACATTACAAATGCTTAAGCAGGTGCTTGAATCTTGACATTTTTGTTTTGAAGGGTTTCCCTTGACATCCCTCGGTGGCTATGGCAGGCATTATCGCCGGCCCCATTGTAACTAAAGTTTCCGTTAAAGAATCTCTACTTTGCATCGTATTATATCTTATAACAGCTTAGTGTTCTTCCATTAATCTTCCCTTCAGATATCGATAAAGTTTTACGAAGATACCACACCATGATTCCAAGTTATGAGACCGACTTCCTTGGCGCAGTTGGAGCAGTGTTTCGCCTTCAGGATACATTTGGATACACTGCCAAAGAAATCTCGGAGGGAACGATAAAAGGTTGGCTGCCGTAAGTTGATCTCTAATAAAAATCAGGGAAACCAAAGCCGGCAATCAATCTAGATGTAGAACATAATTTAATTCGAGTGTTAGGTGCTTTCGAGGATTGTGCATTATTGTGTATCTCTTGTAGCAAACCACGAATGCCAACTGTATCTCCGAAAGAAAACTCGTACAAAACAAATTTTTGCATCACGGTTGAACAACAGCTTAGCTGGTGTAAACTTGGTCATGCTGTGAGGAGTTGAGCGATATAGATGCAAGAGGCTTGGAAGACTACTTTCCAATCTTTGCCTTCAGCTAAGTGTGTTTTTACGTGTTTCATAAGAACACAGTTGAATCGTTCTACGTGTCCATTAGCACGTGGCCAATATGGTGTGACATTCTTTAAGGTTATGCCCCAGTGTTAAAGTTGAGTGCGAAATTCAGCTGAGAGAAAATAAGATGCATTATCGGATTTGATTTCTTGTGGAAAGCCATGGGTTGCAAAAGTAACATTGAGCCAGCGGAGAATAGTTGATGAATTAACATGTTTTAAAATTGTTGCACATGGCCATCGGGAATAGTAATCTGTTAAGACAACGACTGACTCTCCGGTGGGGAATGGTCCACATACATCTATGGCCAAATGTGTCCAAGGTTGGTCTGGCAAGACTGTTGGTTGGATTAGTTCTGGTGGATCAGGTGTGCTGTTTACTTGACAGGCATGACATGAGCGAATAAAATGCTTTGTATCTTGATCGATACCAGGCCACCAGACTTTCGTGCGTAGACGGTCTTTACAACAAGTTATTCCTGCATGGTCCTCATGGACAATTTGTAATGCTCTTGTTTGAAGAAATTTGGGCAGGATGAGTCGGTTACCTCGAAGAAGTAGGGTGTCTGTAGAGCTCATCATGAAGTTTCCGATATTGAGAAGGAAGTGCTGATATGTTATTGGTGGTAAGACCGGTCATGACTTGTTGAAGATCATGATCCTCCTTGGTGGCACCTTGAATTTCAACCGTTGTCATAGCTCGTGGTGTAAGGTGCTGGGCTAACAAGTCGAAAGAGTTCAGAAACATATCCCTCGTAGAGAGTAGAATCTGAATAAGCGTCGAAAGAGTTCAGAAACATATCCCTTGTAGAGAGTAGAATCTGAATAAGCATCGAAAGAGTTCAAAAAACATATCTCTCGTAGAGAGCACAATCTGAATAAGCGTCGAAACAGTTCAGAAACATATCCCTCGTAGAGAGTAGAATCTGAATAAGCATCGAAAGAGTTCAGAAACATATCCCTCTTAGAGAGCACAATCTGAATAAGCGTCGAAAGAGTTCAGAAACATATCCGTCGTAGAGAGTAGAATCTGAATAAGCATCGAAAGAGTTCAGAAACATATCCCTTGTAGAGAGTAGAATCTGAATAAGCATCGAAAGAGTTCAGAAACATATCCCTTGTAGAGAGTAGAATCTGAATAAGCGTCGAAAGAGTTCAGAGAACATATCCCTCGTAATTTTTGTGTATTAGCTTCACAACCTTTCCATATGATAACACACGTTCTGGATTTAGAGGAATCATACTTGGTACCTATTACTGGCCCTGACCAAACAATTCCCAACCTATATGATAAGGCTACTGGTTTACCCGGTTGGTCTTTCACTATATTTCCATCCATTGAATGCCAGTAAAAGTCTGCTCTAATTAATAAGTTCACTGGCAAATCAGATGGTCAACCACTACTATAACCCAGCCCATGCATATTTTGGAAAACATCCTGAGTCCTCTATACTTTGTCCACTCACTGGTTAGCATATACTCCTGGGTGCCCAATAGACGGGAGGGGAGGTTGGAATAAACGGGGGAGGGGGTTGGAAAAATCCCAAATACTTAATAAACGGGGTTGGGGGGTTGGGGGATTATGGCTGTCGTAACAATGCCTTCAGAGCAATTCGCCAATAATGCCGTTGCAAATTCACGCGTATGATTCTGCCTTGGCTTCTCTATTTTACTATATTCTAATATATATATAATGAAATTCAGTTGTTATTTGCATTAAACGAAATTGATTTAACGAGGGTGTATGCAGACTCCAGAGTACAGAAATCATTTGGAATCAGTTGCATGAATTCTTTGGTTGGGACGAGAAATCGTCTATCACTGTTCACATGCGGTCTTGATACCTTTTTTCTTTTGTACCGAACCATTTCACTCCCCCTGATCAATTTAAGTGCAGTAAAAACTTTCTTTTTCAAAATATACACTTTATAGTAAATATACATCATACAAATTAGTAAGTGGACTAAAATTAAAGTGTGACTACCTGCATCTCCTCTATTCCAAAGAATCAGGTCAGCTTCAACATTTAAATTGACGATTCTTTCTCATGATTTTTTAAACGTGTCTTAAAAGAGCTAGGTCTGAGAACGTTGATTTGGAATTTAAAACCAATTGTGAACTGTATTCAAGAATTAAACCGTCTTTCCTCTACTCAATGTACATTTAAACTTCGATTAAATAACGACAACAAGTCCTCAAGACAAATCTTTAATTCAAAAATCTAATAAATTAAGCTTGACATAAGCCCGAAAATAAAGATAAAGTGCGACAAACGTTGTTCAAAACCGTTTCGCTAAGAATAAATCAACAATAAAAGACATACAGGAAAATTTTCTAGAACTGCGACATGTAAACACATTTGATTTTCCTCAGCATCGTCCAATTTTTAACATTACTTTGGAGTCTACAGAATTACACAAAACGTTTTCTGCCTACTCTCAAGTATCTTTGAGAGTGTCTTTATGTCCAACATGAAATTGTGTACTGATGCAGACACTCGTGTTACGATAAGCTCTTCTCCTACAAACTAGAGTGTGTCCGCGGCCACAGAGGTATAGGCAATAAAAAGCACTTTTGCGGTGCTTTAACTAATAAAACTTCAACTTCCTCTAATATCGAGGAGTATAATCTTGTTATTATCATGACAGAAATTATTGGCTTAGAAGAGAATACTCCATTGCCAGAACAGTCGAACAAAACATCCAATGCAGATAAGTTGACGTTTTGTCACTGAATAAAAGTCCCTTAAAAGAAGCAATAGATGCGTAAAGATTAGTAAGGGTACAAGGCTCACGGCGCTAACTTGTGGAGGAGAAAGAGAGCGAGGCAAGACAAACAGGTTCATTGTCTTTTCATTAGAGGACGTACCAGTGCTGGCAATGCTTCATCAAGGTCTCTTTGTGCATCGTCTGCAATTGCCTGCGTTTCTTCTGCTTTCTTTGCTGCTTCGGCTTCCTCCTTTTGCACGATTTCTTTAGTCTCATTCGCTACCACCTAAAGCACAATAAGAAGATGACAGAGAAATGATAAGGAATGAGAGTGACAGATAGATAGCCTTTGCGTAAATGCTGCAGATTCTTTACTTCCATGGTAGACACGTAAACTGTGAGTAGAGTCACGACCACAGCCCTTCATCATTTACAAATGAAAGTTTACAGATGCCATAACTACGTGCGACAGTTGTCGCTCATGTTTTATAACAAAAGGAATGAATAAAGACCAATATGCTCTATGCTTCTAAAGATGTTGCCAAGCTTCACATTCTGTAAAGGAACGTTTAAAACAGCGTTGTCTCTTTGTAATTGCTACCTTATTTTTTAATCCATTTATACATAATTATCCTTCCACAGTATCCATATCCTTTCTTTGCACTGTTTCTCCTCGATCTTTCCAGTCAGTACTAGGTTTCTTTGCTTACTTCTTCTTAAATTATATCTCATACCTTAGCAGAAGACTGCTGATGATAAGTGACAAGTTATCTGTCACTTATTTCCTTCTTGTAGGTGCCACAACCAACGTCGCTGTTAATCGCGGAGTACCTCTGCTCCCTGTCTTTAGCCATCTTAAACGGAACTATCTTTTGGTTATTTCTATATTTTTTTCCAGTCGATTTATTTGAAATATCGTTTTATACGTATCCGCAGCCTTCCTCTATTCCTCTTCTCTGCAATATTTTCAGTCAGTCTTAGGTTCTTCATCGCATCCCCTCTGAAAGTATGTAAAACACTATCCTTGAATATTACTTTTTAGCTTCCAATGTTTTGACAGAGTAGTGAAATACTGGTCTTGAAATAGATTTGTTGAGTTTCGTCACACTTTCAGCAAATTTGGATATTCATTGTTTTGGTTTAGTAGTGGTATCATCGCAAATACTGGTCTTTAAAAAGACTCAATAAATATTTCCACATTTGTAGAGCACTTTGATGTTTCATTGTTTTTCTTGAGCAATGGTAACATTGTTAACACTTGTCTTTAAAAAGACTGGTTAGTTTTTTCGTATTTGAACGGTAACATTGCAAATACTGGTCTTTAAAAAGACTCGATAAATATTTCCACATTTGCAGAGCACTTTGATGTTTCATTGTTTTGGTTTAGCAATCGTAACATCGTTAACACTTGTTTTTAAAAAGAATGGGGACCTGTGGAATTTTGTTTGTTTGTAATTTGAAAAAAAGACAAACTTGCCTACCTTGAGTTTTGAAATAAAAGTATGTTATCTTGGATGAGTTTGGATCAGTAGTGGACACTTCAGGGGTGTATGTGTGGTCAACCCCCTTAATAATTTTTCTTCAAAATTAGAAAGATTAATAATTCATGCAAATATTCAATTTCAGCAACAGTATGTAATTGCATATTATTGAGTTGTTGAGATGTTGCTCCTAATTTGATAATGTAGTGTATATAACTGGCCTTTCGGGGAAGGTCAAAATGTGCTGTTGCCCCCTCCCTCTAATTTGATAAGAGTTTGCCCTTGGTGTGTGCTTTAAGAATATAGAATTTTAGATTTGGATTAGACATGTGGCAATAAGCAGTAGGGTAATGGTTTGGGTGGAATGTAAAGGTGTGGAGGGTGCTGGGTGCTGGGTAAAACATGTTTGTCTGAAGCCTCATCTGACACATAACTTTAAAGGGATTAAAACTGACTTGATAGAGTCAAAAACTAAAACCAGTGACACCTTGAAGAAGCATTTTGGCAGTACCAGCTTTGGATATTCACAATGTTCAGGGTTGAAATAAAAATTTCAAAATGCACCGTGAGAATTTGTATTGGAGGTGAAGAGATTATGGTTAAACTGCTGTTTTATGATCAGAGTCTTGCATTGCACTGCATTACAAAAATGTTGAAATGTGTCAGATGTTCCCTGGGAAAATTAAAAAATACACTGTAAAATGCAATTCACAGTTCTGTTATTAAAATGCTGATGTTACCATTTCCTTATGTTCAAACAAAAATACTTCTTTGCCAGTATTAGCAACATTAAAAGCTCCTTTGATCTCTGCGATAGGACTGCATAAAGCAAGTGACGATTTCATCTGATATCTCACACCACTCTTCTACCACCACAACCCACTTTTTATATTCACATCTATTCTTAGCATTAATTTTCCTTTCAAAGCAACCAACACGATCCCCTCCCCCCTCCCAATTATGAACTAATAGAAATATTTCTTAATCTCTCAACCATTTTTTTACGTAAACCTGGAGGTCTGCAACATCCAAAACCGTCTGCAACATCCAAAACCGATTTCATCTCACATCAATGAAGTTTTAACATTTTGCTGAACATAAGATGAAAATCCACGAATCGATTGATCTAATAGACTATCTATTTTCACTCCTATCTCAATATAAATTCGATATTTTTAAAGAGTAACAACGAATAATCTCTACGCTAGTTCTTCGAATCCTTGGGATCTCTATGATGAACCAACTACGCGATTAGTTTCCTATGAGCGGCATCTCCGAAAGGTGTTGCGTGAAGTTCAAATCAATCTGAGATTATTTTTATAAAACTTTACATAACGTCACCTTCTTGATATGCCTAAGGAGTGGTGTCGACACTTCAGTACAAAAAAACTATCCTATGACCATATTTGGAACATAAGGTTCCATATCCCATAATTCTCTACGCGGTATGACTTTTTTCTGAGCTCCCGGAACACAATAGTGAAAACAATAATCCTACTTCATGCGTGTATTTTAGGTTTACCTTTAGTATGTACTCAAGCGAAGAAACATAATCGTGCTCCGTATCGATCATTTCTTCGACGATGAATTTTAACCGTCTGAAAAAAGAAAGAAATAACATTTAGAAAAGGCAATACAATGATCAAAATGATGTCTGTGAAGTTACTGGTTTACAGCTGACACTTTAAAGTTAAACCTATACAGTATCATACAATCCATAGTAAAAATTATTCAACCACTTGTGATACCTGTGATATGTAGCATATTTGTCATTTTTTCATTAGATCAACCAGCCTGCTGAAGAAAATGCCAATGCCAAAGTGAAACTCACAAGAATGTGCAGATGTGGACAATATTTGATCAACAACACGTGACCCTGCAAAGTTGATTAGTGGTAGAAATTTTGAATAATTGTTGAATAATCATTCAATAACACCAGTGGCAGAAAGGGTGTCACTCTTGCCACTGTATTTTCCTATGTGTTATTATCTTCCCGTTTCCTTTAAATTCATTGTAAAAACTTTCTCACTTCATTCCATATGATTGCTGTATGGCAAAAACATTAAGCAAAATGAACCCATTACTTACCAGCAGGCAGGTCAATTAAAGAGGAATGATTTTATTCAGCAAGTCAGAAACAGCATTTAGTGAATTAAGTTTTGGAAAATGGCAAAAGGCAATGGAGAAAGGAAGAGGATTTGATAGACAGCAGCTTTCTGATAGTCATAGAGAAGCTGTTGCTATTGATTTTAAACAAGATTTATTACCTAGCATGCCAATCAATACCAATTAAGGGCAGTTGGAATAAAGACACTAAGAGAGAAGAGATTTCAAATTTATTTCAATTGATTAAGGAAGACTTTAACAGAATACCTGAACTTAAAGAATGGATGGAGGAGAGGAAATAAAATTACTCTAGGAAAATCAAATAAAAACTCCTCTTGGAACTTATCAATTTTATTTCCAAATAACTTGGAAGCTAAAACTACACAGTTGGGATTCGCAGCCTGGGAGACCTTCTTACAGTAAGTTAATAGAATCCCACAATCAATGACAAGGGTACCAATTAAGGGAGAGGCGGGCAGGGAAACCCTTGACCCCTATACCGTGAAAACAGGGCCGGATAAAGGGCAATTGGAACGATTGGGTCCAATCGGGCCCAAACAAAAAAAAAAGAATAAATTTAAATCAAATTGAGTTGACGATAATGGATAAATTAAGAATTATTCAAACAATCGAACAAATAATTTATAAATCTTTAAAAGTAAGCCAAAAATTAAACTGTGTACCCGCAAATTGAAGCAACTGTGACGAAATCAAGATATTAGAAACAATAGTATTAAAAATAGGTGATAGAAATGAACTTCCCCTTCAAAAGTCTTCCAAAATATAATATTCTTACTTTAAAAAATTGTAGCCCCCTACTCCTAATTAATGAGGCCAAATTTAGCTATAGACACTATACAAAGTCAGAGAAAAGGGGATTCAAACGGAAGCAACCCCAAAAATATGATTCATGAAAAGGGACTCTGCTTATATCTGTGTTTGAAGATAAGCCAAACAGTTTGAGGAAATGAAGTGTAAGTAATGAACGACTTGAATTATTCGTAACGAAAACTCAAAAAAAGGAATTTTGACAACAACTAAAAATTTTGATAACAACTATATTTCTAAAATTCATCACGTTTAATGTAACCAGAAGTCACGAGCCTCAGAAAATGTGTGTGGCATTCGAAAAAGGGGTTAAACCCCCCAAATTTAAGGGATCTTTTTGAAAATAACACCATCAGATTCACAATATAAGAAAACCCTATTGTAGAGGTTTCTAGCTCCTATCCAGAAAAATAGACTTTTGGGCGCAAAGGAAACATTTTTGGAGAGAGCACATAGCAAATATGTAGCTACGAGTTTAGAAATTCATGTCGTATTTTCTCAGAGTTTTCCACACAATATTCATCTATCTTTTCCTTATCTGATTTTAAAATATTTCAGGTGTAGTCGTACAGCAATATCTTTTGGAATAATATTCAGCATATTCAGCCGAGAATAATATCAGAGATTTGAAGAATGAAAGAAATGGCTATAAGCAGGGCCCATGAGATACAGAGGGGTAGCCGGGGCAATTGCCGTGGGGTCTGGGGCCTGGGCCAAGTAATTAGCTTGTAGAATTGAAACCCACCTTTGCACAGTATATTGCAAATGCTATATTTACAGTAGACTTTTAAAATCAATCTTTCTTCTTTTCCATCGCATCTTCTTGTTCTTTTCTTTGCCACACCTTCCTTTTGAGGCACGTAGGGATCTTCCCGACGGACTATCTTTTTCTGCTTTAGTATAACCACGCGCTCACAGTAAACCTTTCAATGCAGTTTCTAATAGACGATGAATTGCTTGGTTTAAAATGTTTTGCTGGTGGTCCAAAAACGTACTTCTTTGAACTCAGTGTTTAATTAATTAGCTTGCTACAATTAAAGATTTGACATGTGCCGTCTTACTCATGCTTACGCACTCATTAATACAGAGCTCTAATGTAAGCAAAAAACATAGAGTAACAATGTCTATTCTTTTAATCCTATCCCTTCTATAATAAGGCTCTGTACATTTGCACATTGAGCACAATATGTATTAGTGTTTGACATCACACACTTGGATACCTATATCAGCAATATATCATATATTAACATGTATATTTGATATTCTCATTGATGACAGATGCTTTCCATAATCCGCGAGAGGCGGTCCTACTGGGCGGTTGAGCCTGCCTTGTGGCTTGCTTCTCTGCCCGGTAGCACAAATTATTTATTATTTAGCCTGTTTGATGGTTTTTCTGTTTATTTAGGGCAGTTTCAATGATGGGCCCACTGCTCATCAGGGGTCTTTAATTGAGAGATTGTCATTAGCCATGCTGTTCAAAAATCGCTTATTGCCGCTTCGTATTAAGCTTTTACCGCAAAGGAGGCAAAAGGCGGAAACCAGGCGAAAACTTGGGGCTGAGAACAAGAGACACTGCCGTAATAGCAGGGACGGGGGAACAAGGGGGCAGAGGGGGGGGGCATGCCCCGCAATATTTGCCAAATCTCAATTTTTTTGCGTGACCACTTTTCAGCTTTATCAAAATTGAAATTGATTGTGACAGTTATTGTGCCTCATTCACAGCAAGATATGCATATCAGCACGAAACACCCCTTTCCACACAATTACCAATGGCACCTTAGTGGAATGTTAAAAAATAATTTAAACCGGGCCTACTTGCCCCCTTCCCCTCCCCCAATCCGCCTTACCTTCCCCCGTCGCTGAATAGGCACACCAATATTCACTACTGCTTGCAGTTTTTACGGGAATATGTTCATGTCAAGAATATTGCCTAAAAATTATACTAGGTCATGCGTGGTTTTGATATTTGTTGGTTTTCTTAATCACGAGAAATTGACAAACAAGAAAACCAACAACAACAATAACAACAGTCTCTTACTTAGATGCACATATTTTTGTCGTCGCAAACTGTTTAGCTTTGCTGCCTCGTTCTCGCGCTGAAGCATTGGATACGAATTCTTGTTTTGAGAGTGTCTCTTCAGTAATCCTTTTTGTTTGTTGAGGTTTAAGACCTGATTTTTTGTTTTGTGCCATCACTTCGTGAGGTTCCAGGCACCTAAAAAAATGCTTGGCAAAGCTATTTTGGCTGGTTAGGGACCCCCTCATAATGGTCCCTAACAATGGTCTTAACCTTTCCTATTGTTCAAGTGCTATGCTAGTCTTGTGTTTTTCAACATCACTGCTAGACTTTCTAAAAACCGGCCGTTGCTATGTGAAATCAAGCTTGCAGTTTCGTCATACATTTAGACAATAATTTGATTGCATCTTCCTAGTTTTAGACATTTTCTGATTCAAAATGTGTCAAAGACGGATCTGCTGGTAAATGCAGCCCAAGACAACCTCTGGTTGCTCGCAACAGCATATCATCTATGGTAGAATGATAGAAGCGTACAAATTCACATTACTTTCTTGATTCAATGAGTCACTGTATCAGTATTGGCTCCCATTATTTCAGGCGTCACAAGAATAGCAATAAAGCGGTTATTAAAAATAAGTACTGCCAGTCAGCCAGTATAGTGAATGACATTATGGTCATTGATCAGGGTACTTGCCCCATGGCAATTAAGCTCCTGCATTCGTCGAAGCTAAGTCTCCACACGAAATACCGTGTTGAAAAATGCGCAACATCTTGACCGATATTTAACCCCCAATGCATGCGAAAGGCAGTGCAACCCTTACCGGCGAACTTATGGTGCAAGTGTTCGGCATTAACATTAGTATAGTGTAGCACCATGTTGAGTAGCTAAGTCATAACTGGCATAATGACAAATGTCAAGATCTGAGTACATTCTATCTGTGTTTGTAGAAAGAAAGACAATAAACTGGCTTTAGTTCTTACATACCACCCAGCACTTAGCTCTAAGGTGCACAAAATCATTAGAGGCAATCATGTCTTGTTAATTTGTGACGAAGAGCACAAGAAAACCTTTCCTGAAATTCCCCTAGTATAGAAGCGTTAAAAGTTTAAAGAACACTTTAATACGCGCTAAATTACCGCAAGCAGGCGGGAATATGGGATGTTCGAAAAAGTACGGACAAAGATCTAACTGCGTGGTTTGCCCAATGATTATAAAGGTAACGAGGACTTTCAACAGCAAAAAAAACCACTCGTTCTTACAAAATTCGCAAGGGTCCTCTACACTTTAACTCAAAGTTAGTAGTCTATTTATTAGAATGTAAAACTTGTGGGATACAGTATGTCGGCAGTACAAAAACAGCATTTCGCTATTGTGTAAAAAATTATAATTCGGCTTTTAGGACGTTTTCGAAAAATCCTACACATAGCATGCCACAAAGCAATGTACACTCGCATTTTACAGCCCAGGACCATTTCGGTATAGAAGACTGATCTTTTACTCTCATAGATAGCACAGATAACGAAAACCAGCTACGCTGTAAAGAATCATTTTGGCAGTACCAGCTAAAAACTTTGGCACTGTTAGGTTTGAATGAGTGTGACGTTAGTATTTCTTTGTAAACAAAACAACGGCGCGGCCTGCGTTAGTAACTTGTACATGCCAACTTCAATTGCTGGGGCTTGTCGCTCCCAGGGCCTTGAGTTGCCATCTCCTTCAGCCACGTCCTTTGCGATGTAATCAGCTTTACAGGAATGGAGGGTTCTGGGAAGGTCAAGCCTCTTTTGACTTAGTGGCGCCGTATCAATTGAGCAATCCTTTTTAGTTTGGAGTTAGTTTGTTAGTTCCATTAAAAAAACATTTCCTACCATGTGGCCAGGTACAACTTTTAATTAGATATCGTGCCCATGTAAATTATAAGATAGAGTGTCTGTTATTGTGTATACCTACCTCATGATCCACCATGCTCATTGTATTTTGTGTCCACTATATCATCGTATACCATTCACACAACCATAAGAATTGCATAGGTTAGGGTAGAGAACGATTTTATTAGCGAGAACCAAATTAAGACCAGCATGAGCCTAACTCATGATCTGGACTGCGGGTTCTTAACACATTAGGGTAATTAAGAGTCTAATTCAGTCATAGATATCGACTCCAACATAGCAGGGGTCGAAATAACCGTCCGGCTACGGCTAAAGCCGGCTCAAATTGTCGTTTAGCCGGTTCGACAAGGTATTAAATTTCAGAAAAAAGCCGGCTCAACATTACATTGGGTATGGAAATTAATCTCTGATGCAGTTGTTTACTAAAACATAGTTTATCGTGATTTACATCACACCTCGATAAACAGCAGAAAAACCCCTTTGTAAACAGAAATTCTTCAATGACGCAATGTCTGGGCATTGCGAATGCATTGACTCTTGAGTTGCGGAGTTTGTCAGTTTGTTTGATTAGTTAATTTATTTCGACATAGATAAACAAATGAAATCAGGGCGAAAACGAAATAAAAGTTTATTTGAACGTTTAAGAAGCCATCTAAAAGCACAAAGACGTTCGGAAATGTCAGAGATTCGTCTGCCAGCGTCAGTTACGTCAGTTCTCTCCATAATGCATTGGTTAAGAGGCAATGAAATCGCTGAAAATGGTATACCTAAATTGAATTTAAAACATATATCAACTGAGTAAATTATACAATATCATCTATTTAAACAGAAACTGCACTTTATAAAAGGAATGTTCATGAAGGAAAGAGACCAAATTGTTCTGTATTTGTTTGTCTAATTAGAGAACTTTAGCCTGAGTCGATAACCTACGGCCTAAGCCAAACACGTTGAATTTGCCTTTGGCTCCCTAAAAGTGTTGATAGTTGAGTACCCTTCCAATCAAAGAGAAACAGATAAGCGAGCCATTACCCAGGTCCTCACATACCAAGCTGATCATGTGATGCGAACAAAGACTATCCTAATTGGCCGAGAAGCAACTGTGCGATGTGGCACGATTTTGAAAAATGGTTAGGTCCGTTTCTCGAGTGGCATAGAAGTAGCACGTCGCATTTGCCACGTGGCGTGCCACTTCAGTGTGAAAGGTGTAGTGCTTTTGTATAGGTTCATTCCAAAGTGACATGCCGCGTCGCATCCACGTCGCATTTGCCACTTTGGTGTCTAAGCTCCCTCAGTGAAAGCCTTCTTGCAGGCTGATTTTGCCAATGTTTGTCTGAGTTTTTGAATTTGATATTGTTCTAAGAAGAAGGGAACTGTGATCGGTGTATTGCTCAGCCGATATATCTGTTAGTAAGTTTCTTGGAGCCCGTCTTGGGTAGGTGCTCTTACTAAGGATATCAATAAAAGGTTGTTAATTTGATGTAATGAGGTTAAGGAAGTACTGAAGAAATTGTATCGATTTGCAAAATTAGATTACCTGATGCGCAAATTTTATGGCAGATGGAAATGGCACAGGTGATTTACCAGCAATCCCTCTTTAACCATCTATTGATTTAATATTTGTAATGGCAAGTTGCAATCCTATTCTAAAAATTCTTTTCTTATAGAGAAATTGTTTTCTATATTTCTTTAGACAACAGTTACGACTAGTACCTGACTAAAACGTTTGACAATAATGAATCCGTTAGGCACATTTGAACTCTTTGTCCCTCAAATCAAGTTCTTTTCTATTCTAAGTGATATTTTTTTACTAGATTTTTGTCCATTCTATTCTTTATATCCTATTCAAGTTTTTTTTAAATTTACTAACCTTTTGCGTCAAATGCATACCTGATCAACAGGTATCCTTAGTAGCCTCACTTATTCTCGGTCGCTTTAATCAATCGAATTATTCGAAGATATTCTGAGATTGGCTCTCTTTCCTATTATTTTCATAGATAGAGATAACCTATGGCAGTAATGACCAAACGTTTCCTCTTGTATCATGAGACCACGAAGGAGTTTGCCTAAAACAAGCAATAAATCCATATAACAATGTAGAATTATGTCTGTCCGTTTTTGACAGTACTTATAAAAACAGCGTGCATTGGCATCAAGCAGTTCCGTTGTGTAATGTAATGTCTGTGAGCTTTCCATTATTTTCCCATCCTTTTACCCTTTTTAAAGTGCACTCCCTCTGCCACAAGCTGACCATGGCACAAGTATCGAGCAATTTGAGAAGGATGAAAGGGCACTTGAAAGTGCCATGAGTATACGCTCTGCGCTCAACATACCAGCATCGGCAGTTGCTGGAATTATTGGAAAAGATGCCGAAGTGTTTGTGCCAGGTTTGTAAAGATTATTTGGTTTTGTTTAATTTTACTTTTACCGTAAAGACCCATGAAGATTCGAAAAGACGAATCTGGTAAAGAAAAATATGAAAATTGGCATCAAACATTAATACTACATAAAAGATTTTATTTAATGTCACGAATATTTTGAATTATTTTGGCTGCATTATTTTTGTAGCATGCAATTGCCATAGCATATAATTAACGATTTAGTTTAAATTTTGCTTGACTCGCGGTATGTAATGGGAAAAAGACCTGGTATTTGGTCTTACCATAAAAACTTATAAACTTTCTATGTTGCAATCATGATCTTGTGTTTTATTCAAAATATTATAAGAGACACTGCACCAAAGGTAAATTAGTCTAACTGATAGCATTTGCAATGAGTTGAAAGTTGTATACTGCTAATTTCAACAATTTAACTACATGTATAGTGAAATTGAGCAATTTTTATATGTTTGTGAAAGCATATTATTGATATACACATACACAACATGTTCACTATTAATAAATTAATATTTGTGGAAATTGTCTGCTTTCTCTATTTGTAAAAAAAACAATCATCTAATGTTTAATTAAATTTTATATTTTCTTTTTTCGATGTACTATCCATGGCGGCATTTTAGGAAAACACTAAAATAATAAAACCAAACATATAATTATTTTACAAAAGCTTAATGCATCTATGTTTGAAACCACCTGATTTTAGAATCCGTATTTTTAATCTTTGTGACTACATTGATAACGTCCCTCCTTTCATGCACCCATTCTATTGTAATGCTAATCTATTTTCCCTAATTCACCTTTTCTACAAAGAAAAATCAGCAAAAAGTGACCAGGCTGAAGTGCCTCTAGCGGTAGTGAACAATCAGACAGTTTCAGAGAGTAACAGACATGGTAAGAAAGGCATCAGGCTTCTCTTCCGTCTTGCCGGAAGAGTTCTGATAAAAAGAAGGGCATCAAGGCTTCGAACCGTTTTTTATACCGCAGTACAAAACCAGATTCAACAAGTGAAACACAACTAGTGCGTGAAATGCATGGAAGTATTTCACGTCAGAAAGTATTAAACATCAGAAAGTATTAAACATCAGAGAGTATTACACGTCAGAAAGTATATGTTCTATATCAACCAGCAAATCAACAGCAACCTTTACCAAGTTATGAAAAGTGCGGGGACCAAATTAATTGGTTTGGGAAAGTAGGGGGGCATTGCTTGAGTCCATCTCGCTTCCAGTGTATCTGATCTTAGCGGAAGGTCGTAAGAAGAGGGGCTTCAATAACCCAGCCATTCTTTGGTAAAGCCATGAAATTGAACCTCGTCTTTAGCCCATGGGGTCCTGTTTGGAACTTTCTCTACAAGGGATACCTCTGAAGCACTAGAAGAGTAAGATGTAATCACAGCAAGGAAGCTATGTAGCAAAGAAGATTTCATGACCAGCGAGTTCTGTTTCGTAAGCAGTGTATGATAATACGCAGGTAGTTCATCAATAGCCATGGGTCCTCAAAGGGAACTCAATTTGCGCATCTCATTCATAAAACGAAAAAATATTCTTTTCTTCTCTCCAGATATACTGTTGCCTTAGGGTCTAAGAAGAATTTAGAATAAGTGCAAATAGAAAAACCCGTTAATATCTAGAATCTGAAGGTATAGGTATAATACGTCACCGTCATTAGCTGATGTTACAATTTCTAAATCCTTTACATAAGAAGGAGTATGTATGTTGTTATGTTCTTCAGGTTTTTATTTGCATGAAGTAGCTAAAGTTCGATTCACTAATCTAAATTTTGGCACAAATCAACCTTTCAAAAATTAGCGCTACGTTGAAATTAACGTTTCAAAAATTAACGTCAGCATCTAAGTAACGTGGATTTAATTAAAGTTTTTTAATTCCAAAAACGTTAATTAATGTTCAACGTTAATTTGTGTATTAAGGTAGCTGCATCAGAGTCACTCAGTTTTGGATAAATCGAACTGTTCTTTGGCCTTTTTAGGTTTCAAGTGTTCTCGTTTCAAAATAGATAATTTCGCAACATCGATAGAATGGCCAGACACGATATCTACAGAGTGAAAGGATCGACAGTTTTTCAATACCTTCTTTCAGCTTTGTTGTATGACTATGTAGTCTAGTTGGTGATGAACTTTACTATCAGGAGAAACTCAGGTTAATCGTCTTAATTTTTTGTGTCTGAACACGGTGTTACGAAAAAAGAGATTTGTTATGTGCACCAAATTGCAACAGTTTCCGTTCTCCAAAACTTTCCATGTCAAAAACGTCTTTCGTGGACAGTTTGATAGTTATACTAATCAGTCTCTCTGAGCTAAGATTGTAAGACACCACATGATTACTTAGTTCTAATTCGGTAACAATAGCAACACCTTGAAAGCTTTTCTGTTTCGACCGACCAGTGTGTTTCCGCTACACCAATGATATGAATACTTTGGTCTTTTAAAATATTAGTCAGCAGACTTATCTTATGATCATTTAGTTTGAATATTCCATGTAGCAATTTGCAAGTATGATGGACACTTCTTTAGGCAGATAAAGCCCTCTCCCTTAAGCCCTGTACAAACGGGCTCGACTTTCAACTAGACTTCACTCGACTTTGTATAGTGTTGTATAGCATTGTCGAGTTCAAAATAGGCTAATAAGGCATATTTGATATAGTTTGCATACACTAGATGCGTACATTCCATGGTGCACAAAGCGGTCACAATAGGCTGATAAGGCATATTTGACATAGTTTGTTTACACTAGATGCGTACATCTCATGGTGCACAAAGCGATAAAAATAGGCTAATAAGGCATATTTGACATAATTTGCATCCACTAGATGCGTACATTCCAAGGTTTAGAAAGCGTCTAGATAGGCTTATTATGAATATTTAATATAATTTGCATACACTAGATGTGTACATTCAGTAGTTTACAACGCTTTCAAAATAGACTGTTAAGGCATATTTGACATAGTTTCCATACACTAGATGCGTACATTCATGGTGCACAAAGCGTTCAAAATAGGCTAATGACGCATATTTTAGATAGTTTTGATAAACTAGATGCGTACATTCCACGGTGCACAAAGCGTACAAAATGGGCTAATATGGCATATTTGACATAGTTTGCATACACTAGATGCGTAGATTCCATGGTGCTCAAAGCGTTCAAAATAGGCTAAGAAGGCATATTTGACATAGTTTGCATACACTAGATGCGTAGATTCCATGGTGCTCAAAGCGTTCAAAATAGGCTAAGAAGGCATATTTGACATAGTTTGCATAGACTAGATGCGTACATTCCATTGTGCACAAAGCGTTCAGAATAGGCTAATGACGCATATTTTAGATAGTTTTGATAAACTTGACCCGTACATTCCATGGTGCACAAAGCGTTCAAAATAGGCTAATAAGGCATATTTGACATAGTTTGCATACACGAGTTGCGTACATTCCATAGTGCACAAAGCGTTCAACATAGGCTGATTTGGGATGTGAAACAAGTATTGTTATTTGAATTTATTGTTGTGGGATATCCTTCACGGGCTGAAACGGCATCCAGATATGTAACTGTAGAAGTGATGCTTTGTGTAAAGAAAATTTATGGCCAGCAGCTGAGCAGATCGGTTAAAACAACTATGAAGAAACAGTCAGGAGGTGCATCATTTTGGAGACCAGGAGTGTCAACAACATTTTTGCTTCGAGGTGTAGAAGGAAGTAATACTTGCTGTGAAGGAGGTTTTATAGGTTAACGACTTTTGTTATTTGAAGCATCTGATGAAGGTATAGATCTGAGAACTAGAAACACAATTTTTTGTATATTCAGGGGACTAAACTTTGGGCCCCTTTGCATTAGTAGCTCCCTCAACTGCATGTACATAACAAGATTTAGAATTGCACACTTCCGCAAAATGTCCCTATTCCTTTAGTACCTGCATTATAAGCTGAAGTAGGACAGTTCTTCAAATTAGCGACGTGTGTGAGTTTTCCACAGAAAGGATTATTAGAATGAGGCTGGAACAGAGTTTTGGCAGGTATGCAGAAACTGCGAGAGCAAACGACGATCTGAAGTTTGTTATATCACAGAGGCAATTTGAAGGACCTGAAGTAGAAGAAGTCTGAAAAGACTTTGTAGAAAGAATTTCAGCATCTTTTTGTGCATATTTCAAGCATTGTCAGATTTCCACACCCTCTTTGTAAAGCGAGCTTGACCTCTGAAGGTAAACAGAGCAAAAACTTGTATTTATTATACTCACACGTTAAAGAAAGTGGATGTAAGAAAGGAATGAATTTGTCAAACAATTTGCCAGGTACTTGAGTCGTGTGCTTAAAACGGAACAGTTTTTCTTCAAAAACTGTATATGCTCTTTTTTTTCTGAAAACATTGTTCTGGAAATTAAAGACCCCCTCTAATTATAGACCCAACTTTTGGTACCCTCAATTAATTATAGACGGGTCTATAATTAGAGGAAATACGGTACTGATTGTGAGGTGTTCAAGTGTGCATCAAGCAGCTGGCCGACTCCTCTTTCGTGAGTGTCAGCCCCTGAGTTGAGAACGCTGTCAAATGATATTGGACGTTGCAATTGAAGAAATTCTGATATCAAAACCATAATTAAAGCGTCATAACGCCTGCACATATGGCAACCTATTTGTGAGTACCAAAACAGTTGGTTTTCTAATACAGCGTCTGGAAAATAGCGCTTTTTCTTGGCTTATCTGATTTGTATTGGGATCGTCTGTTAAGTAACGCTTCGCTTTGATGCAGTGACACAAATCTCCTTTCTATTTATTGTAAGCTAAATCCAATGTTGTTGTCTGCGATGAATTATTTATTGGTATATCTGTACTGTCGATACCGATTAGTTCTTCTTTTTCAGAATTTAGATTCAGAAAATGAAACTTGTATATTATATCAGGGCACATAAAATGATAAGCTCCTGCAAATAAATAATCGTATTTTCACAATTTTAAAGCACAATACAACGGCCAATTTTGCTATGATGTGCTGGCTGCAAATAAAACCAGATGGATTACAGCGAATTTCCTACGTCTTGGTGAAGCATCATGCTGCTGTGAGAATACTGAAGTTCCTAGAAGCTGCATCTGAAAATCTAATGTTTACATGGGAAGAGAAGCTTAAACAAACATTGTTTTGATTTATAACCGTAGAAACTGGTTAGTTTGCTGCTCTTTTCTTAAATAGCTGTCAGCTGCTTTTACTACAATAAAAACTGACGTTGAAGGAACTACCAATCGGCCATAGTACTTAAAAGCAAGCAGAGTGTTACCCTTTGTGTACTCATGGTCATCAACATCGGAGTTTGGTACAATGCAGAAACACAACGGGAACAGGTAAAAATTTTGACCAGCATCCTTGCCACGTACCCACTTATATAGTGTAGAACTGTGGCGCTCCATAAGGATGATGTGTGAAGCATGGCACTCACTTCAGGATCCGTTTTAGATGCTGTGTTAGATGCACTTGAACCGGAGTTATCAGCCTGAGTTGGATCTATGCAGTTTGCTGCAGGCGAGGGAACTACACTGTTTTTTAACAGAAGAGACCTTAAAGCGTACTTAAACTGCAACACGTTTGGATTATTGTTCCAACCGAGCCTGCTTCGAATCTTGCTAAAATACATTTCTAATATGTCTTGAGAAAAGCGGTATGCTAGAACGTATTCAAATTTTCCTGTAGGTCTGTCAAACAGACGGGCACTTTTGTCAAGCACTGACTTTGCTGAAGTAAAGAACCCAACAATAAACATTTTTCTTGGTCCTATGTTGAGTGGATGTCCAGTTCCATCTTTCAATTGCATAACATAGTATTTTGCTTCAGCTATGTAATTCCTGTAAGTCTTCGAGATTCTCTGGACTAACAGCAGCTTTAAATAGTTTTGAGTTCAAGATATCAAATAGGTTGTTTATTATGTCACTTAACTTGGCCGTTTGGTCACTGCCTCTAAATGTTGGTAGTTTTAAATGCCTCAGGAAGTTTATTGCAGATGCCACAGAATTGCTCAATGTTTGAGCAGCCCTGGTAATCAGCAGTCATCTAGGCTCTTCACGAGTTTAAAGCCAGCAGTACATATATCTGGTTCTAGGCATGATGTGTGATAAATAAGAGAATTAATATCATAAATCCTATGTATCATGCATGTGGGTCTTGAAAACACACAATGTAGCAATTCTGGCATATTTTATGTGTGTAATAGAAATTGATGGCAGTTCTTGCTAAGGACATTAGACTGATCAGTTTTCTTTTTGTGACACAAACATTTATCATAACAATTATCAATTGGTGAATAATACCACATATTAGGCAGCTATTAATAAAACTGCCTCCTGAGAGATTTTGAAGAAGTGTTAGCAAAGGAAGTAGTTAAACACTTTTAAAATCTAGTTAAAACAATGGAGAAATCATCAAGGTTTAACCAGTTAGAATCTTTGTGCTATTTATCCCATTTTATCCCCATTCATCTTTGTATTTGTGAAGTTAATTATAATTACTGTAATGATTCTTTTCTAGTGTTCAGAACTGCATCATCTGAATGACTCACAGACTTGCAATTTTGTGAAGAACACACATGATTGTAAATTGGAAGGTGGATTTTTCCAGTATCTTCAATTTCCATATTGTGTATTTGATGACCCATTTAGTTACATAGGATTTGTTGTTCTGGTAAGTATCATAAGTATTGACAAAATCAATACATAAATACTAGTAGGAGCATTGGTACTATGCCTGAACTGTTAATAGTAGATTTTAATAGAGTTTTGCCATTTGCAACACTGTTGACACCACTTTTCATGTGCTTATATTTAAGAAGTATAGCTTTCCACTACTACTACTAGTCAGTGAAAGCACCAATGCAGCAGGAAATATTCACCTTTACAAGATTTATGTATTTTCGAAAATCATCTGATCACCACAAAAGTTTCGAGTTTTCTATTTCATTTCATTTCAATCCTTACACTCCATTCACAGACGGCTATTCCATACATATTCAATTCCATGATGTCATTCAGTGAGACATCATTCCCTTCTGACTAAAGTCTAATGAAATCCATTGCTTTGAACTGACTTCAGTCGCATTACACTATCTTCCCACTCTTTTCATTGACATCTACCCCATTCCAATGCTTTTTATTCGACTGTATTCCATTCCATTAGAATGCATTCTGTTGACAAAGCAAATTCATTTGATCCTTTGATTCCTCTGAGGCGACTCCCCTTGAATACTATCAGCACCTCAAAATTGCCCCAGACGTCCCTCATACATACCCGCAAGTCCCCACTGGAGAGGATACTCTTTCTTAACGAAAAGGTTTCCCTGCAAGGGAGATTATGCCTGCTACAAATACCATTATTCGTTGTTAATGAAATTTATAGAATTTTCTGATTTATTATATTTTATCAATGCTTCTAATTTCAAACATGTTGGTAAAATGTTTTAGCACGTAAAAGAGGCCTGTCCAAGCAAATAATGAAACTGGTGGATAAGATACATTGCTACAGCAGGTAACTTCGGTCAGTTTTCACCGATAGCTCGGAAGAAAAGAGAAAATCGATGAAAATTTCAGTGGCAGCTTCGATGTTAAGGCAAACAATGATTAAAAGTCTTCGTACCTATATCATATTATATCATATTATATCAGATTATATAGATTATATCAGATTATATCAGATTATATCAGATTATATCAGATTGTATCAGATTATATCAGAATCTGGTAATTACCAATTAATAGGTCGTATTAAGAGGTATTTTAATGTGTTTGCTGAACCAAAAGCACATAACAGGTAGAGTTGATAAGTTCATCACTGCTATACCCAAACTTTTTTGCTTAATCTCGATTGCTCCAAAGGCCACCACGGGCAACAGTTCGGTGAAATAAAATCAAAGATGCTATCATTTGTCCATGTAGCATTCCAACATTTTTTACTTTCAATAATTTGTCCGCTTTTTATGTTAGAATTTCTATAGCTGACCCAATAACCAGAGTTTAACTCAGTAATATAAGCATTTGTAACTATTTACTAAATTTGTGTACGTCTTTTCCCACAAAAACCTTTGCTATATATGTACTATGAAAACCTTAAACTATAGAGAATTTATACTTTCAACCTCAAGTTACTTAATTAAAAAGTAAATATTTGTAATTCGCCGGGAAAATAGCGAAGTCTACGAATACTAAGAATGCTTAGGCTTCTCTGTGTATTGTAAGCAATTATTGGAGAAGTTTATCATTCACCTGCTATCGATTCTATGTACGAACCCCCGAAAATTATGGAACGAAAGAAGATATCCGTAAAACTCACAATGACTTTATTGGCGTTTCTTAATTTGAAGTTGATTATGTTCATAAATAATTTGTTTCTTTCATTAAATTCTAATACTTTCCTCCAACTGTCAGATCCTTCCTGTTTGTTTCATTATTCTATTTACGGTAGATGAGGAAAGACAAAGAACTATAAGGTGTAAGGCTGCTTTTTAAATTTATTTCCCGCACAGTACAGAGAGGTAATCCTGAAGTTTCAAGAATGGACTCCACGAACTATTATCAAAAGAAGACGAAGTCACCGGGTTAAGACAGCAATTCTGCGTACATGTATCAAGGTTCATTTTCTTATAGAGGATGACGCGAATCAAAGGAAAAGAATTTGAGATATCGTATTTCCCTAATAGTACGTAAGTTTGTCACTTTCACCGAGCAGGTGTAGCTTTAGGGAGTTTTTTAATTTCATAAGAGAAGTGGATGTTTTTGACAGATATGTTGGTAAGTCAATTCTATAAACGAGGGCTGCTGTATTCTAAGCTATACTGCTTGGTTTTGGTTTTTCCTAAGCTTCAGCTTAAGTTTAAATCTGAGAAGCGAGTGGTATATTTATGCTGTATATTTTTAACAATAATAGGTTAATAGGGTAAAAGGTTATTTCTGATACGGAATATTGTAACTAAGATTTGATATATATTTATCTGATAGATGTTAAGAATTTTTTGGTCCTTCATAAGTGGTCCAGTATTTGCTATTATGTCAGCTTCACATATAGTTCTAATTGCTTTCTTTTGGAGTTTATGTATTTGTTTAGTTTTGTCTTTGGGACACTGGCCCAAGCAACGTTTGCATAACTAAGGTAAGTATGAATGAATGTAAAGGAGAGACATCTTAAGGCGTAGTGGTTAAGATATTTCCTCACCTTTTTCATTAATCCTATTTTTATTGACAACTTATGTTCCATATTGTTGATATGTGCCTGCCAGTTTAGCTTTTCATCTAGAATTGTACCTAAAATTTTATTGAGCTTTTTCTTTGTATTTTGTTTGTGCCTATTTGTAAAAGAGGCAGGTTCATTGAGTAATTGGTTCTGGGTGATGAAAATAATACATAATTTGTTTTGCTTGTGTTGAGAGTGAGTTTGTTAGCTCTGAACCACTGAGTAATGACATCAGTCCTGGAAATCGTCGTTTCAGAAAGACTTAGTGCTTTCGAATACATATTGACACATGGATTTCAACATAATCCTCTTGATTCGTGTTCTCTTTGCGTGATAGACTGCCTCTTCTGGGCAATTCTTGGTACATTGATCAGCGCACTGGCTCAGAATTTCCATACTTAAGTCATATGTTTATGAAACTTAAAAGGTTAGTAATAGGTCTACCTCTGGTTAAAAACAGATGTCGGTAATACTGAACAAAAACACTGGTCCCAAGATGGCCTACAAAAGTGCTGACTAGAAGTAAAACGTACAGTGTTTATCTATTACCACTGAATGCCATATCAAGAAGGGATAGCGATAGCGTTAGATTGACTTAAATGAAACATGTAGATAAAACACTATCATAAAATGATTTTGTTTCAAGAACACTCTCTGACTTTGTCAGAATTTCAAAGACAAACACCATAAACTCTGAAGCTTTAGCAAATTCTTCAAACAGAGTTTTTATTTCTAGTAATTGGCACCTATAGAAGTTAAATATGGTACGATAAAGTTTTGGCATCTAAAGGAGAGAGAAAAATGAATTGTGTAGATGGAAATTTCGAGAACGATAGCAAGTGGTCGATCCACTACGAGTTCGAAAAACATTTCATTGCAATATTTGCCTACTTGAGAGGATACACACAGTGCTGTTAATTAATGGAAATTATTTCGTTGCTCTTAATTGCAAAAGGAAACCATGAACTTGATGATATTGAAGAGATCTTTCTTGTCACAGTAAGTGGTGCAGACTACACTCGCAAGTTCAACAGCCCTAAAAGTTCAGGTCCCTACCACTAAAGCCTGGTTCTGCATCTGCGACAAAATGATTTGATTTACATCTAGGACATATGTCAAGTTAAGAATTCCAGACGAGGAAAGGAACAACTTGAGATCAATTTGAAAAGTAACAACAGATCCAGTGTTCATTGGATGCATCCTCAGAATTTAAAAGAACTCTTGGATATTTGTAAGGAATTCGAATCTACAAAGATGCATATTCTTGCCGGTAACACTGGTTTGGGCATTTACAAGAGAAAAACCAAAGCTGACATTATTGTAAACATACAGAAAGTGGCGGAAATGAGAAATATAGAAGTACGTACTCATGGTCTACATCTCCTGTTAAATATGCAATACAAATTAGCTTTTTCACAATGAAGTTGTTAAATATTTTATTGTTTACCTTAACCACATTATAGGCATGTATCTGCTTGTTTGCTATTCATAAAATGGTAATAGTATTGTTTACGTGTTACAAATGGCGCATATTGTACGCAAAACTCATGGTATAGTTGACACTTATACTGCTCTACTCTTTTATATTGCAATACAATTGTGTATCTAGATTTCCTTTAAAGTGCAAATGTAATTTAATGTATTCGATAAGGAATATACAATCCCAGGAAATGACACGACGTTTGAGAGACATCTCGGTACATATCTTCCAAGCTTTCGATGCTACGGAGAAATTTTACAATGCTACTAAAAATAGGGTTTTTAGAAAGATAAAATAACAAAGTAACACAAAAGAGGTCTAATGAGAATAATTACGAAACAAAGAAGGAAAAAATACAATAAAGGTTCTTCTGGGAAGAAGCGTATTTAGGTCAGACAATACGTCAATTTCATAGACGGTTGTCGGATCATTTGGGCGTCTCATTTATACTTGGACAACCTCTAACTAAAGGACAACCGACGCACAAGAAATTCCTGAGTGTCAACTGGGCGCACACTTTATACTTGGTGGTACCTTTTGAATAATATCTTAAGAAAAAATTACCTGATGCCACAACCGTATTCGACCATAGTGTGTTTTCTACACTGAGAGGAATTTCAGCTTTTTCTCCGTCATTCTAAACAATCGAGAAAACAAGAAATATCTACTAATATAAAAAAGGGATAATTAACGAAGCTAAAGGCGCATCCTACTCAACCCTAGAGATCAACTGATTGTTTAACGCCTTTTGTACACTGTTAAAAATTCTAACTCATCCGTTATCGTCAGTGAATTACGACCATCACATTTTGTAGACGGGGCTGTACTGAGTGAGACCGTCATTACCTATACAACTACTTATTTTAGTCGTATAGCACAACTATTTACTCTCTCCGGCCCGCTCCTCCATTGAGCACTACCACTTTCAGTCCTGATTGGCCAGATAGTGTTTTCAAGTTGACAGAAAAAGCCAGTTCAACGTATCGGCCTCTGCTAGCCAGGCCACTCTTGTTTAAAGCATGCTATCTAGCCCACATTACTTCCCCCAAACCCAATTGTCCATTGGCAAGGTAAAACTTGCAAGCGCACATTGACTCTTCAAGATTTCTACACAAAACTTCTTTATCTAACAGGGCAAGGACATACGCATGGTGCTAAATGATTTTTCCGATTTACTAGTCTGTCATCTTAATACTATTACTGAAGCTGGTAGAATACTATTTTTAATACTGAACGTTTGTAAACATTCCCTGTGCATTGATAAATGTCTCTTCTCATTCTATTCCAAACCATTTACATTCAACTGTTCAGTGTTACCATAACTTGGTTAAAAGCCTTAAAACCTGCTGTATATATACAACATGAGAAATTCAAGATTACTTAACTAGGTGTGCTTGTTGTATACAAGTTTAGAGCGGATATCTGCAGCCAGTGTGATAAAATTACAATGTTGTAACCAACTGGTGATCTATGTTTCTCTTGGGTGCCTAATAGACGTCCCCACACTAATTATTTTTTCGAAAATTTTTCACCCAGTACATTCTTATTCCAACCCCCCGCCTATTAATTTTGACGTAATCTCACCCATGACAATTTTTTGAGGAGGTACTTTGGCGGGTAAGTAGAAAATGTCTTCATTAATATATGAAAATCACACATTACAAATATGAAGGTGGCCTTTTACGAGGGTCGAAAAAGTGTGAAGACGCACATTACTTATGTTAGCAATAATACTGTCATTGAGCAGGAGGACATTTATAAAATCTTGGAAGGCATTTAGGAGACTGCCATGACTTCGAATAACTGACTATTGTTTGTGTTGTATTATCTTACGTTTAGGGAGTGGCAGTTGATTCTAAACATTGCTTCTTGACTTCCTTTTTGGTCATTTTCCAACCCCATCGTTTATTAAGTTTTGGGGATTTTTCCAACCCCCCCTTTATTCCAACCCCTCCGTCTATTAGGTACCCAAGAGTATGTTATGATTGTACCTCATTGGCCATTGATTGAAGCAATGTCTATTGCAATTTTCGTTAAAGTGTGTGCACGTTGTCCTAACTAATACTTCGAAACATGCTAATCAGCACGTAAAAGTACGTAAGGACGAACATTATGCAATGCTGTTTTAATGTATGGTAATCATTGATTAGCCAACAATGTAATTGAACGTGTTAATGATCCCAATATTTCTAAAGGCATTGTTCACTATTTAGCTCATCATCCCAGGGACCAATCAGCTTCTACGCGCATGCGCATTGTGTATGACGGATCCGCAAAGGTTCTTTGTCACTTAGTGATTGTTTGTTTACCGATCCTTCTTTAATTAAAGACTTGGTTCATGTCCTTCTTCGTTTTCGCATGTACTCTGTTGTGTTATTGGGTGATATCGAGAAGGCCTTTCTTCAAATTTCTTTAGCTGAAGAGGATAGAGATGCTACACGCTTTTTCTGGGAAAGCCCAGAAACTCAAAAGAGGGAAGTTTATCGTTTCTGTCGTGTTTTATTCTTGCTCCAAGTCCCTTTCTTTTAAATGCTGTTCTGCAGCAACACATGAAGTGTTTTTTGATTACTGATCCAATCATAGCATGCAAGTTGCTTAACTCTTTTTATGCTGATGATTTTGTTAGTGGGACAGACACACCCCAAGAATCCATAGAACTTGCTGCTAAGGCTAGACACATGCTCCTTCAGGCAGGCATGAAACTGCGAAAGTGAAAGTCAAATATACCTGAAGTACAAGAAGGCATTGCCCTTACTATCAGCCAGGCTGGGGAGGATCCACAAACTCACATATCCCACGAAGATTTTTTGAATGTTTTAGGCATTCCTTGGAACTCTGTCGATGATACCCTCAGCATAGCTTTAAGTAATGCTCTTTCAAAGGTTTCAATTAATTTTTTAACTAAAAGGAGTGCCCTTCGAGCCACTGTTTCTATATTTGATCCCCTGGGGTTGTTGGCCCCCTGTCTCATTGTTGCTAAAGTCATGCTTCAGTCACTGAGTGGAGGCGAAAACATGGCAAGACTGACTTGAAAATTTCTCACCTTAACTATTGGACTTGATGGTGTTGATGGTGCGCCCTACATACCAATTAGAGTCAGGGCCCAATAAAGGCGTACATCATCAACCTTGGCGATGCATAGCGCATGCTAGAAGTGTAGTTACAGCCTAGAATACGAATTATAACAGCAACGCAAAATTATAATAAAAGCTTTTTTCATAGTTTCGGGGAAATTAAACCAGGTGCGATGCTTCGCGACTGAACTCCGCGTCGGCGACGGTAGACCACACGAGCATTGATAGTCCTATAACTTAAAGGCTGTATTGATAGTTAATAGTCCAATCCGCGCGTCATGTCAAAGAAGAATGTTCGATGTAACAAAAGTTTGGTGTGATTCAAATGTCCTTAGAAAACCCTCAATTACTTGTTTGGTTCGTATTGCCGGCAATATAAATCCTGTTTAGTTGAAGAATTAGTTGTTGCTGAGGAGGTGGAGGTGTCAAAATGTTGTATAGCCTATAGGGGCTAGGCCTATAGCTATCACACGTGCCATAATAATAACGCGCTTACTCTACTTTCTAGGTCCTACGTTTTCGGGTAAAGGAACAATTCGGGCTTTTCGTTGTCCAGTACCACAACTAAAGGTGATTAAAATTAACGCTTACCATCTGTCCTTGAAAATCCATAGTAACATTGTACGGAGACACCAGTTCACGCAGCAGAGCCGTAACCACTTGTGTCCGTCTTCGAGTTGGATCTCGTCTTGACTGCGCGTGCTCATACGCAATCATATACGAGGCCAAAACTAACGAGAAGGAGGCAACAGTTCGAGACAAAAACACGAACGGGCGATAGAACCAATTGCTTTGTTGTATTGCTGTTAAAAAAGAACTGACTAAGGTGGACTCAAAATGACAAAGCTCTGTCACTTAAAACCTTCTATTTTAAAGCTATTGGTTCAAATTTAAAAAGCAAGAGGAATGAGAACATTTTCATGTCATTTCTTGAGGTATATGCTCTGTTGCTATGATAATAGAAATGCCTTGAATATGCTAACACTTTTTGACTCAGTCATTGTCATAGATGAGTTTTTCACGTCTCTTTGCAAGCCACAATTCAAGAAACACGTCTCCCATAGATCTTGAGGCATGAAGAAATGTCTTGATTTGCCAAAACTTCAGTGGTCACCCTCACAGCATTCTCAAGTCCAGGTTGACTTACATTGCTGTTTGCATACAAATTATACAGAGACATGAAGTAGATAGTGAAGCATTTCAGATGGGAATAAACTGGACCAGAGAGAAGGAATGTAGCCTGTGCATTATGCAGGGGCTCATAAAGATTAGTTGAGATGAGATTTTTTATTTTGTCAATCAGATGGTAAATCCCAAATTTTTGTAGAACTTTGGTAGAACTTTGCTTTCGGCAACATTTCCATGTTTTCTCTTCTATTTTCTGTTTAACAGAAAATCCAGTAGTATGCTAGATAAGCTCAATAATAGATGCGGTTACACACACTAGAGTGAAATGGATTTTCTGCTTCGGAATCTGAGGTGTCAAATCTGTCTTGGTATTTCAGTTATCCCAGGGCTTGGGGTCACACTGCAAAATTGACTCACAACAGGATCTAAACGCCCAGGTCAGATCGTGCCTTTCTTGCACTGTTCTCCAGGTGCGATGTCTCTGAACATGTTTATACAGGAGACCTATTAGCAGACCAAGGAAAACATGGAAAGCAACGGTACAACAGGATATGGAACAAATGAATGTAGGAGAAGAGCTAGCACAGGACCGAGCAAAATAGAACAATATCCATATAGTCCATATAGAACAAGTTGATCGTGAATTTTCATATCATAATCACTACATACCAGTTGCGTTGGTTTTGTCCACGTTGTGCTTTCTTAAGAACTCAAGAGTGTTGTATCTCATCCTATTTGCATCAGGTTTACGTAATGAAATCTAAAGTATCATGCCACAGTATATCATGACAATCGTCATTGCACATATCAAAAGCAGGCTTTCAACGAGGCCTCTTCCAAATATCTCAAGGGGAGGCTTAGCTCTACAAAATATAAAATATGAATTACTGTCACACAACTCCGTCTGTTAGATAACGGTGAGATAACGGTTTGCTTAGCTCAATGAAATATGAAAATATGAATCACTCCAAATACGCAACTCAGTTTGTAAAATATGCTGCTCCCAGAAAGTTATGGGCTGAGAAGTTGTACAAATTACCTGGGGAGGGCAATGGTTTCAGGCATTACCTTGAGTTACCCGAACATCTAGAGGTAACAGTCCATCTACTCTTTCCGAGTTAATAACCACCAACACCCCATCTCTGTATTACCTAAAGAAACTTAACCCACCCACCCCTAAACGGCCCTACCCTTTCCTGTAATTTGATAATGATCAGCACATACGCCTATCACTCTAGTAGTAATAAAAGTATTAAACAAAGACCCTAAACACGTGTGTGTGGTGTGTGGTGTATGTGTGTGTGTGTGTGTGTGTGTGTGTGTGTGTGTGTGTGTGTGTGTGTATGTCTACTCAGCAGTGCTGAATCAGAGATCATTGCCTCTGAGTAAGAACGTAATATTCTGCTAGATACATTGTTGATTGTATGTTGCTTGTTTTAGTGCAGGCACTAGTAACATGGAGGCAAAACTCACCCATTATCATGACAATGTAACAGAAACTTGATTTCCACTTATATAGTCAATATTGTGAGGCTCCATTTCAGAAAATTAAGCTTAAGCTGTATACATGCTGATACATCCACCTAAGTATCTGCTTGGTAAGCTGTATTTGTACTATTCCTTGTAGTTATGTTAGGAACAGTTATTATGTCTATTAATTGTTTCTAGTAATCTTGTTGCATGTCAGGCAAATCTCTGCCATGACAGGTAGTTGCACAGCAATGCAAATGTCTAGGAATTAGGATCAGATTATGTATTGATTTTAAGTAACACAGGGAATTGATAGGAGACAGAATTTTGTCAATAAACAGGTGTTTCACATAGTTTTCTTATTATTTACAATTGTTATGATAGTGACATGTGTTGAATTTATAAAATGTACTTAGTTTACTCAAGTGATAGATAGTATTAACTAATTCTTCTGCATATTTTCATATTGTTGTAACATGGCAATTGCCTGTTTTTGTCATTATCGGTTTATCCAAGAAGTGAAACAAGTCATACAAATTGTGTTGTTATTTCAATTATGCCCCGGTCGCTATACAACCTTATATCTCAGAGGATTAACAAGTACTGGTGAAGATGTATATAACAACAAAACTTTCAAAGCTGCACTTTCATATTCATACACTCTCTCCTCATTACCACCAAGCACCACAGAACATTTCTGCACATTAAACATGTAGCAAATTCATACAAAGATAAGAGCGTGATCGGGCACCTTCTATCATTTGGTTAAAGTTGTCTATAATGAATATTGTAGGTACCCTTCGCTATACCCCTTTGTGCGATATAAAACCTTAATAATAAAAAAATAAAAAATGAAAAAAGAAAAAAAACCCCAAAACTTAATGGTAATCCACTTCAATGAGTATATACTGTGAGATGTCTAATATAGACGGTAAAGGTGACGATGTATTCCAGTCTCCGCAATTTTGATCCCCCTTGGCAAATTTCGGTATTCCGTTATCCCAAGCCAAACCAGGTGATGAGAGTACGTTGAATCGTTGGTGAACATGGCATACAAGTTACTTCACATAACAAATACGCGGAAGAGGAAAGGGTTAATTACTCTAAAACACAGGTACAGGAACAAGTAACGCGACAATTCTATTTTACACTGCATAAGGGCACTTGTCATTATGGGTTGTGCAATGAGTATTGTAAAACGAGCAAAGGTTGACAACACAGTTTTGCATTTCGTAGGACATATCTCTCCGCTACCTGACTTGACGGACACCAGATATCACAACCTGGTTACTAATGGATAGCCACAAGAGAAGGGGAAGACAAATGGAATGATAGGAGGCGGGATGAAAGAAACGACTACCGAGTCGGACTAACTGGTACCAAAAATTTCACGGCAGAGTACTGCACGATGCATCAGGTATGCCGATGCCTCTTTCAGCAGTAGACAGTGACTGATGCTGACAAAAGTACTCACTCCTTGTCCCTCTCCCTTATCCTCCACGGCTTGTGCATGCTCAAATGCCTTTCTTGCAGTTCCAACTGCATCAAGTATGAAAGAGATCGTGGTATCATCGACACAAAGAGCAGTGCCCCCAATTTCCAACTTATGTGCAGGACCCTGTGCCATGGCACAGTCGGTACCCCCTAAAACTGGCACCACCTCTCCCCCTAAGAAGTGCTTTATCGTAACTAGTGCAAAGATTGGACAGCTTTTGAACTTAGAAGCTAGTCATTTATAGCTAATTTGTCCAAGCAGATGATAATTGATATATGTTAATCCTTTTGTACTTTTGCCAAAAGCAGAATTTTGTCCTAATCACAATCAGAATCATGATGGGGAATGGCTTACTTGATGAGGCATGACCTCTAAATCAGACAAACCCTTGCACCTTGCAATACTTTTAACAATTACAAACATATGAGCTATTATACTTCAGAGAAACTTTTTTTCCTATCAGGCTGTGGTAATAATATTCTGAGTAGGCTTCTGTAAAGCTGATGAGTTTCCATTCTATAACACTCATGAATAAATAATCATGACCATGAGATTAAGAGCAATACTGCTTTGTTACAATATGTATAACTATTCATTGCCCTAGGGAATACAAAGGATGATTCTATCTCACACCGCAAATTCACTTATTTTGGAACCCCTTCAATGATTTGGGTATTGAGTTCGTGTCAATGCATTGTCATACTTGTAAAAAGTGATAATGTTAGCAAAATATATCGTGTCATGTCAGGGCTACTCATAGAAACAGAGATAACAGCATCTACTGCAACATATCAACCTCGCATACAAAAACAAGATGTAACATAATGTGAAACTGGGTCAAATGTAACATATCATTGCCCATATGCCATTCTATTACATAGCTGTTTCAGGAGTATACTGATCAAGTATAGTCATATGATACTACTTGTACCATGCCTCATATTCTACATCATTTAAGATTGATTGTATTTGACTATCGAACTGCCGCACAACCCTTTCAAGGACTCTTCAGATGTTATTGTAGGCAAGTCAAAGTACTTCTTGAGGTAAATAGGGAGTATAGCATCACTCTTTCCAGGATCAGGTATGTAAGTACCCATCAATAATTTACATTGTGTCACTGTTCCCCATCCTAGTGGAAGATAAAATTACATCTTCTCAAGGCACATATTAAACAACAAGGAAATCATAGACTCCCTGACATTGGAGGTTGCATATCATGTTTGGGACCAACCCATTCACCAGTGTCCATGCTACCTCCCCCCCTGCCACCCTCTACATTCAAGTACACTACTGACTACACTGTTTAGCAAAGAGCTTACATGCAGAGAAATAGATAAAAGTTAGCAAATAGCATCATCAATCAGGCATACCCGAATTCATAATCAACATTCTCCATGAGTCTCTCTTCTTCATTGAATTCTGGAGATTGGGTATTGGAAGACCTGTTTCTTTCTGCAGCAGGGTAGCATAGTCCAGCATGGGCTGGCCGACATTCCTACAACCATCGCACAGTTTCCATGGCACAGTTTCCATGGCACAGTTTCCATGGCACAGTTTCCATGGCACATTTTCCATGGCACATTTTCCATGGCACAGTTTCCATGGCACAGTTTCCATGGCACAGTTTCCATGGCACAGTTTCCATGGCACAGTTTCCATGGCACAGTTTCCAT
>JAAAKM020073195.1:203269879-203312734 GCA_010016025.2 Alatinidae sp. Z8VKAUB7J3
TCAAGTCAAAAGATGCTTTCCTTTGCTGTTCAAAAGTGGATTAGTTGTTGAGCATCGATAACACATTGGGAGCAGTTCCTAGGTGAAGGGAAGTAGAAAGTCATAAAACCGTTATAATATTTCTTTAGTGATATAATACAAAGTGGCGGTGTTACTTTGGGGTCTGGAAGGTTTCAACAGTTCAACCTTTTTGCGAAGGAATGTTTTTCTCTAACAAAGAGAACATATAACGCTGAAACAAAAAGGAAAGGAGGAAAAGAGGGCCCTTTGTCAATAATTATTCAAGTCAAAAGATGCTTTCCTTTGCTGTTCAAAAGTGGATTAGTTGTTGAGCATCGATAACACATTGGGAGCAGTTACTAAGTGAAGGGGAAGTAGAAAGTTATAAAACCGTTATAATATTTCTTTAGTGATATAATACAAAGTGGCGGTGTTATTTGGGGGGCTGGAAGGCTTCAACCATTCAACCTTTTTGCGAAGGAATGTTTTTCTCTAACAAAGAGAACGTAAACCACTGAAACAAAAAAAAAAGGGGGGAAAAGAGGGCCCTTTGTCTTGGAATTTCAAGTCTCAACATCCTAAAGCAATTTCAGGTAATGACAACGAAATCTCAATTAATCTAAATCAATTTAAATTATTTCAAAGTAACCCCAGGCCCCCTTTTTAAATCTATAAATACTTTAGTCGCATCTATTTCAGCACTTCCCAGATTTTAAAGGAATGAGTGACGGGGCCCTAAACACCCACCCACTCCCCGGATTCTGCGATTCCTGCTAAGAAAAAATAACATTGCATTAACAATAGGTATTTTGAAAGAAGATATGCACCATCGCACAAACCGACAAACGATCAAACAATGCCACCATTATCATCATTAGCAACGGATTGCTCATGTTTGTACAGCCGTGGCCCTTTGCACCAGCCTTCTCCAATCATGCAGGTCTTGCACTTTTTTTCTGCTTCTCCTGTAGTCAGTTCATTAATTTTCCTTATATTATCATTCAATCTTGTCGTTGGTCTTCCTCTCCCTCTGCTTCCCATCATCATACCAATCAACAACCATTTTTCTAGACAATTGCTCTTCAAAACATGGCCGATAAAAGTTAGCTTTCTTGCATTTTGGGTGTTAAGCAGTCTTTCCCAGCAGCTGATTCTTTGCAAAACGTCTTTATTTGCCATCCGATTTGTCCAACTGATTCTTAGTACGCGTCATTAGCACCACATCCCAAAACATAATTTTTTTTACCACTCTTTTGCAGTACCCAACACACAGCCCCATATGATGTTGCTGGAAATACGAGACTACGAAGCAATCTCATTTTTTGTCTTCAGAGTAATACTCTTATTTTGTCAGTTCTTAGTGAGACTAAAGCACTCTTAGCAATTCCAATTCTTCTCCCTGTCTCTACTGAATCATCATATTTATTGGTAAAAGGGCTCCTAAAGATGTGACTTGCTCTACACTTTCAACTGGTTCATCGTTTATCAATTTGTATAAGTCGTTTTCTCTTTCTCGAAGTCTTTACGTCCCATTTCCATCAGTTCGGCCCACTACAATGCAGAAGTCATATTTATTTAACCGTTAAATCATGTTGGCTAAAAAACGAAAATACATAGTATATACATAGTATTCCGCTATAAGTTTAATGGTTTTGCAAAACTGGGAGTTTGGTTGAGGATTGCAAGACGTCAAATACTACTTTTCGAACTCCAACATACTCCCCGCCGAAAACTTTCCAATATCAGATCGGTGATCGCAGCAGCATATTTGAAGTTCTTATACCCTCGGTGAATTGCAAATGTTAGAGACGATAAACTCCATGAGGATCCCCTTTGATGATAGCAATCCAATTCCAGGACTTCAAAGGTGCTTCACATATCATAAGCGTCCCTCTTCGTGCTGCTTAACACAGTTCACCTCCATGATCGATCGATCGACCAGTTCCCGAGATCATGCAAGATTAAGCACAACATCATGGAGCCGTACTTCCACGAGACCGCCTCTGGCGAGAGGAGTCTGGGCCCCACGTCAATGCTGTAAAACCAACAACGATGTCTAATGGGACACAGGAACAGCTGTAAAAGTTTGGACTGAAGAGAAATCTGTAAAGGGGCTTTAATACAAGCTGTGCAAATCGCGCAAGACGAGCATGGTGCTACGCCAGCTTACTGGCGTAAACAAGTCCACCTACCCTATACTAAGCCGTACACCTACACTAGGTGATTATACGATGAAAACGTTGCCTGCCAGACTTGAGAACGGAATATATCCAGTGTGACCTATCCACTTTGCGACAACTGAGGCAAGTCAAAAACGAGGAAAAGTACAGCAGTACAAAAGAAGTATCGTATCCGGACAAGTAAGGTTTACAACTACAAAGTAAATGCTTTAAGTTCAACCAACAGATGATATATGTTCATTGTATTTATTATCTCTATGTAAAGGATACTATGTACAAGACTCAGAAACTAGGTATTAGGCAAATAAATGTTCTTTGTTGTCTGGGAAATCCTAGTTAAAGGTGTGAAAGAGTTAAAGGTTCCCTTCAACACCATGCCAAAACTTTTTTCAAAGTAGGAATACAGTATGATTGACACAAAAAATGACAATATAAACTATTGGAAAATGTGTTTGTAAATTTGTAACTAGTTCACCAAAAATTCCCAGTACATACAAATTAATTATCCTACAAAACATGTGTCCTTCCCCCAACTACCATAGTGGCACACAAAACAACTAAGACTACAAAAAAGGCAATTGTTACAAATCTAATTTTACCAGTTCGGTAATGTAATGTACTAGAAGTGTCAGAAGTTTAACTTTGAGAATCTAGTGTGTTTGCATTCATAGTGTGTAGGTTTTGTAGCTTGCAATGTTGTTCGTCATTTGTCTTTCTTTGCTGCTACATATATATATATATATATACCTTAAAATCCTGAATATAAGCCCTGGGCGGATAGAGGTTGGTAAGCATTTTGGGTGAGCTTATATTCCGGAGGGGCTTATATTCAGAGGGTCTTTGGGGTTAACAGGTGACTTGTGTATCCCAAACATTTACCATTCGGTGTCCAATCACAGAGTCTAATAACAACATTTAAAGCGAAAAAATCTCACAAAAAAACAAAAGTAAATACAGAGGCTCAGAATATAGATGGATTCCATGTTTACATTTTGAAAGCAAACTCTAACGCATGCGCACTAGCTGGCAGTCAAGATTTGCTCAGTAGTACAACCTAATTAGTATAAAAATATAGCTAATATGCTATAATATAGTTCTTACAGTAAATTATGACTCTTTTATTTACTGTTTATTTCATGGTGTACTTGTTTAATATCGATGATGTGAAACAATGCAGAATCCCCCCGGGCCCAGGGGGTACTCGAGAATTTTGGTAGCTTGATGGGGTTTTACTGTCTGACGTTGAGTAACCCTGGCCTAGACAAGCCTGATGGTGTTCAACATAATGCAATACAAAAGCAAATTGCTTCATAATTATTGCGTTGCTCTGTGGTACAAAATGTGAATTCTTTTCCTTAACGTATTTTTCCGGACACTGGTGACGGCAATCGTCTAGAGAGAAGGACAATAATCTTTCTGATAGAAATAGGAGAAAAAAAGACTCGATATGTGTTACTGATAAGTTTGCATTTACTTCTCAGAACAAACACTAGTTTTACACATAGAGCAATCAACTCAGTTTTCTGTCCTCAAATCAAGCCACATTAGTAATGTTATCTTTGCTGGGCTTTTAGATTCCTCTGTAAGGACTCAACGTTTCTTCGGAAACACGCGCTAAAAGTAAACAAGATTAAAAATTACAAATCAGGAATGGTGACAACCAGATATCTTAAGTTGGTAGACATATACCATAATTGTTCCCTTTTATAAGAGAATACTGGAATTGTAAAAGAATAATGGTAACATGTTAAAGTTTAAAAGTTAACAATAGGAAATGTTGCTGTACTTTTAAGAATGCATTGAGTTAAAAAAAGTTATTATTATTATTATTATTATTAATATTATTATTATTATTATTATTATTATAATTATTATTTCTGTTGAATAGATTTTCTACTGTGGAGGCTAGTGGCATGAACATCTGACATGATGATGATGATGATCTGTTAAATATTAGATATAGTAGGTCTTCCTCGAACAGGGTTTTCTTTCATGGAAATTATTGTTGCATGCTGTTGCCGCTAAAATATTGTCACAGATTTTTTTCTCTGAATTCTTGCCACATGTGTTCCCATAATCTGAAGGCTGAAAACTTTAACAGTATCGTTGTTATTTCTTTACAGAGAGCAAAAGTGGATCAGTAATTACTCCCTTCAGGACTCTAACCTATTACAGCAAAGGTATTGTATCAAATGTCATCTTCTTACTACAATTAAAATTAGTTGTGAAGAGAACACTGGAGGAATATGTCATCACCGGGAATAATACATGTGATGAATCGATGACAATTACAAATATTAACAGTTACTCAATAGAGCTTCATAGTCATGAAGAGGGCATTTCCTATATGACTTTTTAGAACTAACGACTTCAAAGACATACAACGCTCTCTTATTGATACAATTTAAATATAAGTATTGCACGAAATAGCGAAAACACTGTGTACTTAAAAGCTTTTTCGTCTGACACTCCTCGGAGTGCTATCGTCAGAATGATGGAAATAAAACCTATGAAATGTATACGCAAGGGCTGTCAGACAAAAAGCATGTTTTTGCTATTTCGTGCAATATTCTTGTTTTGTACAACAAACAAACTATTTAAAAAATAAATATAGATCCTACACGGTATAAGTTATTTGGAGTTAAAGGCATTTTTAACCCATGTGTTCAGACGCTATCCTGATCAGGGGAAGAGGTGAAATTAGCACACCACCCTTTCCATTCTAATCTCTCCAAAATTATTTTTCGAAGCGCCACCCCAACAGCTAGTATATATATATATATACATTTTTAAACATAATGTATTGTACAAAATACATAAGAAAAAGTAGAGATCTAGATCTATGATTCAAAATGTGGGGTGCATGCACCACAATATTTTGGTGGGTTATGGGTAGGACGTGGACCCTTTAGCTGACTGCACATTAGAGCCTCGATTTTGAAAAACCCTTTTCCATACATATGACGTCACATTCAAATGCATTTAAAAGGTAAAAATATACATGATAGTATTGAATTGATATTGTACATTGCATAAAAGGTGCTTTGTGGCGTCAATTGATGAAAATATAGGGGGGGGGGTTATTTTTTATTTTTAATGAAAATACAACAGAACAATATTCAGCAAACGTGCTCAAAACAGGGAGTAGCGGTGACTTCGATGTTTGAATAAATCCTCGACTAATCCATCTAAATTGTAACTCCCTATTTTCAGCAGCCATGATCATGAAATTACTGAGCCTCTAAAAGGGGAACCTCCTGAGAGCGTCTAAAGAGGGAAGCATTGTATAGATTAGGATGGAGGAGGAACATATGGAGCTGTGTTGGCCTCAGGCGGTTTGGTGCTGTTGTGACTTGTAAGTAGTGGTAGTAGTTAGTTGCAATATCCGGCTCAACATTTCAATTCAGAATAACAGATGCGCGCTCAGTAAAAATATTTTAACGCTGCCGTTGACCTGTTTTGACGCATAAACTTGCAGTAAAATGGAAAAAACTTGAAGGATCACTCAAAATACCGGTTGTGAGTGAATTCGCATCAGTGGGAACTCGGTGTTATTTTGGACATAAATATGCAGAGGGACGTCACCAATTTACTTAAACGAAGAAAACCTGAAAAAGCAACGAGAGCTAAAACAACAACGAGCGTAAGCATCACCTTATTAAAATTGTATATATTGCTTTAATGCTTCGATCTGAAACTGCAATATATAAGTACGCAACGACTTTTAAACATGTACTTCTCGTAGTGTTAGTCATCGTTGATTATCAGTCGAGTCGTTCTTTAAGGCTAGTTTGCACTTGTGAGAAGGGCCTTGCATTAATCCGAAGACAAGCCAAACTTGTTATTCCGTTTTTCCTTTACTCAAGTGCAAATTGCTTGTCGCGTGGAGTAAAATTCCGAAATCTTCATTCTCTTGTCTTACTCCGGGTCTACGTGATAAAGTATGACAAGCAGTTTTTCTGCAGTGCAAATTGCTTATTCCACTGGATTTTGATTGACGGATCCTTGACGAGCGTGGAACAAGACAAGAGAATGAAAAAAATTCCCATAAGCCTATCAAAAGCCCATCAAAAGTTTGAATCCCGTTTTTGATCGCCGTTCCTTTTACCGCAGTCCTTATCATGGCAACTAGCTACAACTTTTATATATAGTTCCTACCACTTGAACTTACTTAAAGGAGATTATTAATAGGAAGTTTTCTGAAGAAGGATCTGCAGGTACAAACCTAAAAAAGTGCTGCGACATTTCTTTCCTAAATAGTGAATACATACTTTATTTCATATGCAGGGAAACAGGACTTAAACAGCGTAGTTCATATATCTAAGAGGTACAACAAGTGTATTCGAATGTTTTCTTTGTTGTAACCAAGGCTGTATTCGCTTTTAGGACAAATAAACGTGCCAAGAAGCGATTAAATGAGCCTGGGAAAGGTGACGGAGACAAGAAAGTATGCCTTAATAACCCACTTTGAACACTTTGTACACCATGGAATGTACGCATCTAGTGTATGCAAACTATGTCAAATGTACCTGTTAAGCCAATTTAGAGCGCATTGTGCACTATGGAATTTACGAATCTCTTGTATGCAAACTATGTTAAATATGCCTTATCAGCCTATTTTGAACGCTTTGTGCACCATCGAATGTACGCATCTAGTGTATGCAAACTAAATCAAATATGCCTTATTAGCCTATTTTGAACGCTTTGTACACCATGGAATGTACGCATCTAGTGTATGCAGACTATGTCAAATGTACCTGTTAAGCCTATTCAGAACGCATTGTGCACTATGGAAATTACGAATCTCGTGTATGCAAACTATGACAAATATGGCTTTTTAGCATAATTTGAACGCCTTTTGCACCATGGAATGTACGCACCTTGTGTATGCAAACTATGTCATATATGCCTTATTAGCCTATTTTGGACGCCTTGTGCACCATGGAATGTACGAATCTCGTGTATGCTAACTATGTCAAATATGCCTTATTAGATTATTTGGAACGCCTTGTGCGCCATGGAATGTACGAATCTCGTGTATGCTAACTATGTCAAATATGCCTTATTAGCCTATTTTGAATGCTTTGTGCACCATCGAATGTACGCATCTAGTGTATGCAAACTATGTCAAATATGCCTTATTAGCCTATTTTGAACCCCTTGTGCACCATGGAATTTATAAATCTCGTGTATGCAAATTATGTCAAATATGCCTTATTAGTCTATTTTGAGCGCTTTGTGCACCATCGAAAGTACGCATCTAGTGTATGCAAACTATGTCAAATATGCCTTATTAGCCGCCAGACAGTTTGAATAACTGTTTTACAACGCAGATAGCGAGCTCCCTTACACATCGCATACACATGGAACAACATTGGGATACCACAAAAAGACTACAGCTAAAATTTTCAAAAATCTATATATGAAAAACAATCTATGGTACTACAGAGTACGTGTGGCATCATAACTTAGTAAGAGTCAAATATTCTGTAATACTTTGCATTAACTGCACTCTTCTTCTAAACATTGATAATCTTTCAAAGTTTGAAAGCCATACCTTGAACAAACATTGAGACTCGTTCATGTCAAACACTTCTTTGAACCAGTTTAAAAATATATACACTGAGCGAATTTAACACCGTTTGTGAATTTAATAGTCACTACACATTCCTTTTTATATAAGCAACCGAGTAGCTAAGGCTTCACCCCTCAAATTAGCCAAACCCTCAGCAACCCTCAGTCCTGACAGTTATTAAGCAACTTTTTGCCCCGGAACAAAACTACAAATTTTTAAAAAATAAGGACAGAAGAATTCTTTTCTGATTTGAAACAAATACATAACGAACTATTTACATTTATAACTCACTGTAAGTAGAAAGAAGAAAAACTAGATATTGTATACATTTATGTCCGATGCTGTAAGTTCTGTTCATTGATCGTTGAAAATGTCAGTGGCACTTGGAATGTTTTGCGTTAGGGTACCTTATTACTTTAGTTTTTGCAATGTGTGGACACGTGTGAATTTTTGGGGTGATTTCACGATTCGGTATCAGAGAAAAAATAACCTGAGCAACCTGTTAAGCAACTTTAGCCCTGAAAGTGTATCATACCCTTACCAACCTTAGCCCTGACCCTGAAAATCGAGTTGCTCCGACAGACACCCATCAATACCTGCATGCAGATTCGTGTCACCCCTTTCATACTAAAAAAGCTATACCATATGGACAGACGTTACGATTACGCAGAATATGTTCAGGCGATACATTGTTTGAAAACCCCTGTCAACAACTCGAAGAGTGGCTTCTTGAAAGAAAATTCGACAAGTCTTTGATTAAACGGCAATTCGAAAAAGCACGTGTACAAAATAGGAATTCGCTTCTAGATACTCTGAGCCGCAAAAAGAAAGATAATAAACTGTCTTTAGTTCTTACATACCACCCAGCACTTAGCTCTATGGTGCACAAAATCATTAGAGACATTCATGCCTTGTTAACTTGTGACGAAGAGCACAAGAAAACCTTCCTGAAATCCCCCTAGTTACGTATAGAAACGGTAAAAGTTTAAAAACACTTTAATACGAGCTATATTACAGCAAGCAGGCGGGAAGACGGGATGTTCGAAAAAGTGCGGACAAAGATCTAACTGAGCGGTTTGCCCAATGATTAAGGAAACGAGGACCTTCAACAACAAAACTACACTTGTTCTTACGAAATTCGTTAGGGCCCTCTACACTGTAACTCAAAGTTAGTAGTCTATTTATTAGAATGAAAAACTTGTGGGATACAGTATGTCGGCAGTACAAAAACAGCATTTCGCTATCGAGTAAATAATTATAAATCGGCTTTTAGGACGTTTTCGAAAAATCCTACGCGTAGCGTGCATAAAAAGCAATGTACATTCGCATCTTTCAGCCCAGGACCATTACGGTATAGAAGACTGGTCTTTTACTCTCATAGATAGTGCAGATAACGAAAACCAGCTACGCCGTAAAGAATCATTTTATTAGGATTAAGGGCACTCATTTTTGTTTGGTGCTAATGCGTGCAATTGAATTTCGCACGCGTTCTTCCAGAAGGTTTATAACCACTCACCGCTAGCCCTGATAAATGAGTTTATGTCGTGATAAATAAGGAAAGATGACCCTTCGCTAGATTGCATTCTCCAGAGCTTTTAACGCTAAAGCCGGGAAACGGGGAAAAGGAAGCAATCTCGGTGAGTTACAGTACTTATGCATTCAGCATTAAAAAGCCGTAGGTACTTACATAATTCTGTATGCCGTATGCTGTATGGGAAAAGCAATTTTTATGGTTTACAGTAATCATGCATTCAGAATCTAATAGCGGTAGGCACTTACATAATGCTGTATAACGTCGTCTCCGACAAAAACTGAAGGAAAAGGCAGTTTTTATGATGTGCAGCAGTTATGCATGCAGAATTAAATTACTTTACGCACTTACATAATGCTGTATGCCGTCGTCTCCGATGTTCTTAACGTCCCGACACCCTTCCATTTGATGTAGGCCCTACTTAAAGTATCTACTAATACCTAATACGCAATATTTACAGACTAACCTTCAGATACTTTTATATTGCTTACTCAAACACCATGCCATATTCAATCTTACGAGAATTTAATCTCCAGAAGGCAAGGTAGTACACACATGTGATCGTTGGTGAAATTCGATTTGCGCCAAGCGATGAAAATGGACGCAATAGTATTCTATTTGCAAATAGAATGCCATTGAGTGAACGATGGCAAATTATGGGCTCGAAAGTTTCATCTTTTAGAAAGAAGATGACGTAATACGTAGCGAATTTGAACTGCGGAATTGATGAAGTATGCTTTAAATTAATCTTACATAAACCTATTGCTATATTATAGATCAATACCAAAAAGATTACCTTGTTAAAGAAAACATCATCAGTGAGGAAGGAATGACACACTATATATTTATCATAGGAACAAGAAATGGCCTGATCCAGAAGTTTAGTCACAAGAAGAGGTATATTCCATACTAATTTCAGTGCGACGTGTTGTAAGACATCACTGGTATTGACTTGACTTGACTTACTTGACTTTGTTGCACACTCCAGAAAGCCTTACCACATTCCTCCAACTTTGCTCGATCCTTGCAGTTTCGCTCGGTCGTCAACAGAGGCAATCCAGTGTCTGCCCTAACTAAATCTGTCCATTGTTTGGGAGGTCTTCCTTGTGGACGCTTTATTGCAAAATCACTTTTGTATGAAATTTTTACGTAGGCTTTGTCATCTGATCGGTTTACATGGCCAAACCATTGCAACCTCCTTTTTCTAATCACATCTATTATCGTTTTATCGATATTCAGCAGTTGCATAAACTGGTATTGCATCCTAACTATTAAACAAAAGAAATTGCTTCTAATGTTGATAAATTCTAAAATCTAAAATCTATATTGTATATATCATAAACTGTTAGGATTTGCCTTCCTTTTATGAGTATTCAACTTTATATTTCTTTGGCCAATAAATAAAGGCATGAGGTTAAACAAAAATGATTTCCTAATAAGCAATCTATACTTACTAATCTTCGAACTATTGCACCTCTTTGCGACAGATTAAGACCCAAGTAAAATCTCGCTGGCCTTTGTTTACTTACTTTACTTTACTTTACTCGACCGCAGTCGAGCATGCCTTCACAATATTGCGCCACTGGTCTCTGTCTTCGTCGCCGATTTCATGTAAACCGTTTCATACTGTATGATTATTCAGTGGCTGAGTAATGCTATGTAATTATATGAAAGCAAGCAGTTTCGTCAGGTCCTACAATTATAACATTCATAAGTGCGGCAAACCATCATGATTTGTTACATTTAAAGACCAGTCAAGAGTATCTTTGTTTACCCCCCGCCCCTTGTTCGCTTTGAAACTGTATACAGAAGTCCTCAAAGTAATAAGTGCTCGCTTTGGTCGTATCCCTCCCGACCAACCGCAATTGAGCGCTCGGATTTTTATAATTTTGCTTATTTATCGTGTGTACGAACGTTGCCTTTCGCTTTTTTGTACCATCCGTATAACAGAATAAACCAATCACATCACGGAATAATGATATCGCCTCCTCGGTTCTATTATGTAGCCATTGGAACCATGGAGAACCCGTCTGGTGATATCAGACGGGACGAAATAGGATACCTATTCTTAAGTTCTTATAAAATGTTTTGAGGTCACTTTTAGCATTCTATCAAGTACTTGCTCTTACGATTATGATATATGACTATATTTCTGTGATATTCCCTTTTTTACCACCGTCTTAAAGTTACCGTATTTATTGGCTGTCGTTCTTTCATTCTCTATCAATTTTAACTAGTGCCCTGTAAACTATCGACATAACGTTCAAAAAAGATATTTTGTATATTCAAATGTAATAAAGTTTACAATTCTAGATATTTTTTTTCTAATTTAGAATTCGAAAGTAGCTTCCTCTGTTGAACTAGAATCTGCTTATACGGAAGACGAAACTGTCGAAGAATAGAGAATATTGGTGAAATGGTTCGTTTATGTTCGTAGTTGTGCTTTGCTTTCTTAAAGGAAATCAATGCAATCATACAACACTCGCCAACTTGTTGTTTAATTGCCACTACATGATTTGTATAAGCAGGCCAAAATGTAGCACGAGGCTTGAATATTGTTGTCACTACAGGGAAAGGAAGCGCAGAAAACAAACACGCGAAATTTCTCAGTTTCTTAAAGGAAATCAATGCAATCATACAACACTCGCAAACTTGTTGTTTAATTGCCACTACATGATTTGTATAAGCAGGTCAAAATGTAGCATGAGGCTTGAATATTGTTGTCACTACAAGGAAAGGAAGCGCAGAAAACATAAACGCGAAATTTCTCAGTTTCTTAAAGGAAATCAATGCAGTCCTGCAACACTCGGCAACTTGTTGTTTAATTACCACTACATGATTTGTATAAGCATGCCAAAATGTAGCATGAGGCGTGAATATTTTTGTCATCACAGGGAAAGGAAACACGGGACAACATAAAGGCGAAATGTCGCAGTTTCTCAAAGCAGGTTAATGCAATTCTACAACACTCGGCAACTTATTGTTCAACTGGCACTACATATTCTTTCTAAGCATACGAAACTGTAAATTCAGTCGCCAATATTCTCATGGAAGTGCTAATGATAGCCTCAAGCTATCTGTATCATGCTTACTCTTGGGTGCCTCCTAATAGAAGGGAAATTGGAATAAAAGGGGGATGGAAAACCCCCAAAACGTAATATACGGGGGTTGTGGAATAAGACCAAACTGTAATAGACAGGGGGCCTGGACAAAAAGTGTAAAAACAGAAGTCAACAATCCATGTTAGAATCAACTGCAACTTCCTAAACGTAGGGTAATACAACACAAACAATAGTCAGACGAGTCCGAATTTTAGTTCATAAAAATTCGACCTGTGAACTGTGTAGTAACAAATTAGAAATGAGAGGAAGGATTGAAATTATGAGGTTGCTTGAATTACCATTGGATCATGGTGATAGGTCAAGTAAAAGTGAAGGCAAATCAAACTCGATGTTGAATGTTAGCACCAACAATAGCAAACACATGACATAGATAACAAGCTAGGAAGGTGCAGTTTGTTATACGTTTTGGTGTAAAGGGACTCGCATGAGATATTCCTGACCACAGTTTTCCCTAACTAGTGATTTTTCTCACGTCAATGTTGTGTCTAGCGTAATATTCAGTGATGCCAAAAACGAGGAGTTTGCTAGTCTAATTTTTATTCTGTCAAAATATGCAAGTTTATTACTACGGAATAACGCCTTTTATGCTAACTCTGATAGTACGATGAACGAGTTCCATACGAAGATATTGGGACACATGAGACGTCTACTAAGTATTCCTTCAAATCTTTGCCACAGGATCAGGTTTCTCATCGGAGAAAAAAGCAAGCACAGAGGAGAATGTTTATAGACAAAGCGAAACACAGATAAAAGAACTTTTCTCTTCTGTGCATGAGGAAAACGACCAGAAATTTGAAAACGCTATGTGTTACTGTGTTAACGCCTTTCTCAAAAGTTCCATTGCATGTTACTACGTGATAAGGCTTGTGACTTTTAATTAATGCTGATTAAATTATAGAGCATTGCGATCTTTTTTCATCAGATATTTTCGTGTGGCGACCCAAAAACTGACGAAGTAAGGGAATCGTCAAACAGAGAGTTAACAAACAATTGACTTTGTCTGCTGGAAACTATTCGGATCTAATTATATTGCTCTGAGGCATCTCATTTCAAATGAGCTACGTTTGCGTGAGTCTTCCACAGTAAGTGTCCATGTCTCCGATGCATATATAGCAATTGGAAGTATCAGAGCACTTTAGCGTCTTTCCTTGAGTCTATTTGAGATGGACATTTGATTCCACAGATTTCTCAGTCGACCGAAGGATGCCGATGCCATACTGGTTCTTTTTTCAACTTCGGGTCTCGTACCAGGGACTGAGTTTCCAAGCAAGACAAAGCTGTCATTATGCTCGAGTATTCAGTAGCTGAGGAGAGAATCATACCCCATCATTTGCATGCAGACTCTAAACTTGCTATTGATAACCTTGACTTCTCAAGGACACAGGCAATATGTGTCGTATTATCGGCGTATCTTATATTATTAGACAGATCATTATTGAGTGTTGTTGAGATTAGTTACTTCTTTTGTGACAAATTCTAAATCAATGTTAAAAAGTATAGGCGAGACGGGGCATCCCTGCCGGACTCCGACCGACACTGCAAACCAGTCTATGAGCTTTCCGTCAATTACTACTGCACATTCTGTGTTATCGTACATTTCTTCAATGATCTGCATAGTCTTAGTGGCAATTCCAATTGGAATAAGTATTTCCCATAGTGCTTTCCTCCCGATGGTATCAAATGCGGATTTAAAATCCACAAAATTTAGAAATTTAGGTGAAATTGAAGTTTCACCTTATGCTCTCTTACTTTCTCCATCAACTACATGACAACGTAAATGGCGTCAACCGTTCCACGACCTTGTCTAAATCCGAACTGGCTATCCCTCAATTTCTCCTCAGTTCTTTGTTTGACTTGTTCAAGCAAGATTTTGCTAAATCCTCGTTTCAAACCGAAATATATTAACAGTAATTTATGCATTAGGTTCGGCGCATGAGAAGAGCGACGTTTGATTTGAGGTCGCTCCACTGCCGCATAATTCGACTGGAGTGGTCACTCCTAATACATTCTGCTGCACCTAATACGTTTCGTCGAACTTAATCAAGTCAAACGTCGCACTTCTCATGTACCTAATTCAACTATTAGGTTCGGCGCATCAGGAGAGCGACGTTTGACTTGGGCCTTAATTATGTCAATCAAGCAGCTTTTCGCCGATTCTCTTCAGCCAATCTACATCCGTTGATCAATACTTAAAAAATTGGTAAGTAAACATTCATAAAGTATTGAAAAAACCAAAATTGCTTTTTCATTCGTTAACAATTTACTGAAGGTCTAGAGAGTTAGAGAGAGTCAGAACCTGTTTACAAGAACTGATACAGATCGGCCTTGCGTTTACATTGGACCTGGTGGATCCGAACTCGCTTGGATCTGCTACCCGTGCCAGTTTGGGTCCACTTATGCAAGTGGACCAATTTGGATCCAGAGGAGGACACGGGTAAACACTTTGGGCCGGATCCAAATTGGTGCGAATCCAAAATAAGGCGACAGGAACTACCACTGCGTGGTAAATAGGACGCCATTTCCATTAATATTCTATTTTGGCCCCAATACTGATTCAATAATCATAATCACGTATTGCTCCTATTTCAAAGTACGTTTTCACTGCAATTTTTATAATAATAGAAGAAATCCCATGTTGATTTCTAAAGCCAAATGGATATGAACCCATCAGAACACTCTAGAATTGGATGTTTAGACGGGGTCGGACCCATTTGGATCCGCATCAGTGCGCAGAATGGGCCCCCCCCCCCCTCTGGCCCCTGTCTTCTGAAACCTAGTATTTGTACTATGGTGCCACAGTACATGATATGTGTAAGTTTCTGCATTGCCTTAAGACATTGTGGTCTGTCATAGACCATGCAGCTAATGCCTGCTGATGCAGCTGAGGACAAGAAGAATACTGTAAAGTCATGGTTACTTGAACTGAATAAATATTTCGCTAGAATTTTAGTTTGATGTAGAAAGAGATACTTCAAGGTATGGAATGCAGGTATTTGCAGACATTGGGCTAGAGTAGGAATTAATGTGTTTGCCTCAAGCATAAATGAGAGGTATCCATGTATCCTCTTTTGGAAAGTATGGTACAAATTGCTCATCTAGTGTTTTGTAATACCCTAACCATTACTTACCTAAATTTCAGTATCAATAAACACTCCAAATAACAGATCCCCACATTTGACAACTGGCCAACAAAGAAGCTGTAAACAGTAATATAGGTATAAAGAGAGTGAAGTACTGTAAAACCCTAAGAAGAAAATGGAATGGTGTCCATAACACCTTGGAGTTTCCTTGGATTCTGAGATGATAATTGGGCCTCTCTTGGTACCTAAAAACAGCATTTGAAGAAAGAAATGTGCACTCAACCCTATTATGACCATGAGTTATGTTCAATGTAGAAAAAGGCAAAGAGTTTTCCCTTTGCACACTAAATTAAGAAAAATTCCATAGTTTTTGAATGTGCAAGAAGAAAGAAAGATGTTCTGTTGTAGGATTTTAGGACTTTCAATAGAAGTACAGTACTATCTGTTGTTTCTGTGAGATGCATCACCAGCATTACAAATGCCAGACTGTCTAATATGTTTTCATCAGTTGACCGCCCCCCCCCCCCCCCCCAGCAACTCCTGCAACCAATCCTCCCCCCGCGAACCTTCACCTGCTCCCATCCCCTCATCCAATAGTCAACCCAACACTCAGGCATCCACTTCCCCACCTCCACTCATGTTCATAACTTTCCCTTCCCCATTAGATTTTACACTTTCCCCTTCCTCCTCACCCAATCTTAGTCCCGTCCCCTTTGAAGCCCCAAACATTAATGATCTCACCTGAACCTCCCCACTTCCTCTATCCCCAACTGTCCCTCCTAGCATTCCTTCAGGCAAACAGATGCCTGGCACAGGCCTTCGCCATCCATCACCATCGTTCTCCTTGACATAACACACCTCTCCACTCACTCTCCACGGTCATCCTCTACCGCTCTCCCTGAAACGAACAAACCTCAATTTTTTTCGGAGGATCAGCATACAGAGGAGTCACAAGCTGTACCAGAAGATGTAACAAATCCGGACCAGAAGAAGAAAAAGAATGAAATTTCTAAACTTAGGTCCTACATAGTAATCACCCTAATGGACCAGTTAGGAGGTCTGGTCATCTCAACAACTAATTCCTTTACAGCCGTTGTTTCGCCCTGTTCGTACCTTTTAACTTTCTTGGCATTGTAAATCATATCAAAAGATAAAAGAAAACAACAACAAAAACAACAACAACAACAACAAATCGAACAAAATAAAAAAAACCGAAAAATAAGCGACGTGGGTGAGCGAGAGTGTTGTATCGGTGGATGCAGTACCATCTTTGTATCAGTATCGAGAATCAAGTAATATCATTCCTAAGTCAATCTCAATGATTACTCCCCCCGGGGAAACCCCATTCCCTTGGCTTACACTGATCTCTAAAAAAGACTGGATCGAGTGCCTATCGTTCAAAACCATTGATCTCTAAAAAAGACTGGATCGAGTGTCTATCATTCAAAAAGCACGGTCAATTGTAAATCGTTTGAGCGCCATATTGGGATAAAGAGCGGATGAATCACCGGCAATGTCTGTATTGAGATCAAATGTCGCTTCTTTCACTGTCGCTCCTGTGTACCTCAGACGTCCTTTTCTTGCGCCTATTGCATCCAAACGCGCAACACTGCGTACTTTGCTTCACCACTTTAACTTTTGATACCAATACGGCGTTTTCAATTTGGTTGCGCTGATCATATTTGTTTATATCACAGCAAACAATAGAATGCTCGATCCAGTCTTTTGTAGAGATCAGTGTTGACTTACAATACGTCTCTGAATTCAAAAACACATATTTCCTTAGTTTGTGAGGCCAAGACCGCTTGTACCCTGTATTCAGCGGCCCGCTTCACGTTGAAGAACCTTCCCCAGACTATCTTTTAAATGTGAATAGCGTGAAACCTGATTGATCTGATGCAAAGTGTACCATTGTCATATTTTGGGCTGAATTTTATGCATTGTATTACCCTATAATTCATACTAATTGCTTCGATTTCATTTACGCTCATAGGTCATTTTAATTTAGGGTACCGGGGGATGTTGAAAAGGTAAGAGCACATAAACTGCCTACCATTAATCGGTCAATGTCTTCCCCTTCTTTTGTTAACCCAAACACTACCTTTCTTTCTGTTTTCAAATTCTGCCTCAGCACCCTCTCATCTCCTAGGATGGTAACTCCCTACCATCGCATTATTTAATATCAAGGTTCTGGCGCCATAAACACACTTTCATTTCATGTGTCCGTATTTTTCTGTCTAAAGGCATGTCTACATCAGATAACCTTTCCTCGTGCTTATGATTGTGCTAAAGTACTTCAGTTGTAAGACTCGTACTGAAGAAACAGGCGATTGCTTCATTAACATTACATGTAGACATAAAATCCTCGGATGGAAGAATTTGAGTAAGAGGTGGAGCAAAAAGCTGCAAAACGCGACGAAGCGTGTTAAAACAGAGTTATGCCTGATCTAGTGCAATCAATTTCCGCATTTAAACTCTTGATGTGCTTTCCTGGCACGGAGGAAGGCCAAAATATTTGCTTTTCTTCCCACAAAATTAATAACAAATGTATTCTTCACCAAGACGAAATAAGAAAATGCGTAATATCTGGAAGCAACCCTACGATCCATACACGCTATAAAAGAATATATCTAAGTAGTAAGTTTTAAGGCCAACCGCCCCTTGTTTTCCAATACACTTGGTCTTCAATATACACGACTCTTCACCTTGCAGTATCTTTGCAGTATCCTTGCAGTATCCTTGTAGTATCTTTCAACTGGACACCGTGCACATGCATGCGATATCCCTTAACGGGGATTGCCGTAACTTGCAAAATGTGATGCTTAGGTGGATCACTATATAGTCCCTGCATTCAGAAAGGGTACTTACTTACGAAGTACGTCAAAACGGTGCCTCTGAGTGTCAAATTCCGACCAAATATGCGACACTTGGTGTCTTCACGTCCTAACTATCAACAACAGTAAACATCAACAAGTGCACTTAAATAACAACTTACGAATACCACTTATAATCCATGAGCAAAACAGTTTAAAACAAGATAAAATACACATATATCATTGAGATGATACTGCGAGTGTTTTGAGATGTATGGGATTGGTGTAACTGACCTTCATACAGTATATAAAGCTCCACGTAATGGAATGCTGCTTTACTCAAGGCATGTATTGCGATACTCCTGTGTAGAATTGTCAGGGATTTTTTCTAAATTTATTCGGGGAAATCAGGGGATTATCAGGGAATTTTTTCCAAGGTGTGCCTGGGAACCCTGAAACGATATACCATTCTGATTGATCAATTGCCAACTTTCGATAAGTGGAACATTCAATAAGACTAGTTGTATAATTTCCTGCGCTCCCTTGAAGATTTCACTTATAGAGCGGTGATTGTAGATTGGTATATGTTTGCGTATGCAAAAGGCAAACAATAGGAGCAAAAAGCCAATGTAAACCAAACTATTTTACGTAAGCAAATATAAAGCGAAATTGTCATCACGTGTGTATCAAAAGCCTTTGAACCCTAAAAGTTTATGAAATATAGCATCAATTTAAACCATCATCACTATCAGAATCAGTTTATTCATTCGTGTTGTTGCGTGTGCTACTTCGCTGCTACCCACATATGTAACTCTTGATACAGTTTCGTATCCAACAAGTTCAACTTAAAGGTTTTGTTGTTCGGTAGCTACAAAATAGCCTAAATACGCCAAGATAAAGCTCAAATAGCCGAAATGCGCTCAATAAAGCCAAAATAGCTTAAATACGTCGAAATAAGCCAAAATGCCACGAAAAGTTTCTGAAGCCAGTGAAGTTTGAAAGAATCCAAATCTTGTGTATTTGGCCTCTAAACAGGCATGTTACCAACCCCGGACACTGTTGTCATCTTGTATTGGTGTAGTGCAGTGCAGTCAATTGCGTTGAGCTGGATGTCGATGTCCACCGGTGGATGATTAGGAGCTAATGTGGCGACTAGAGAAATAAAAGTACGATCCCTGTGGTGACATACTTTTATAGTGTTCTTTTCTAACTAACTAATAAACTTGTTGGTGCGATTCTTACAGGGGCTTTGACACTGGTCTGGAACCGCCCCTGGATGATTTTTAGTATTTGTTTCGAATGAAAACCTTTTGTTATGGTGTTTTATACCGAAGTATTTCACCTGTATGGCACCATATTATAAGCTCCTCTGCAAATTAAGAAATTTAGGAAAAGATCCCACGCCCAATTAAATTAGCATTAGCCTTTTTCGTGTGCATTCCCATTTTATTACCTACACCCATTTTACAATGTAATCGTACAGTTCCCCAACGATTATTTCATTATGATCCCTCCGTATAAAAATACATTAAAGATAAACAGCCTCTTCTAACATTTGATTATTTTACAATTTACGAGGGAACGGTAATATGATTACAACGCTCTGACAAGTTTTCCGCTGAACAAATTGGTCCAGCTATCTATTTGTGTGAGTGTTCTCCCTATAGGCAGATTTCGTTTCATTTAGACTTTCCGCTTCAGGGCCTTTTTCTTGAATTCGGCATAAGATCCTTTAGTGATCAAAGACATTAACCCAAGTATTTTTCTATCTCTAGGTCTCCTTCCTTCGAAACTCCCTTTTACTTCCAGTTTCAGCAAACTGTCATGCACAGTATTATATGCCATCCATCCACTCTTTCGCTTATGTATTGTTGACAGAATACACCTGCCTTTGCCAACCTTTTGTAAGATTTCTGTATTTGATTTTCTCTCCACCCAGCTTAGTAACAGAGACACCTTTTGCAGCACTCCTTGTCAGATTTGGCAATTCTACGTTCATTCTCTGCAAAGGTATTTTAGAGCTATCTAGATATGGGCTTATCTTTAAAATTTTATGGCTTGCAGTGCTATCGGGCGTGTAGTTAGGAGCCTCGTTTTCTTTGCTATTTTATGTTAGCTTTTTCGCACCAGGACTATTTCAGTATCAGAATGTATGGAAAGCGAGCCAGTAGGTAAAGTATTAAGAACGTTTCAATAGTAATAAATACTCGATAATTCCAGCGTGGTAGGGTGAGTGTCGTTCCTATGGCCGGTACACTTCCCAACTGAAAAATTTGAGACTTCTTCAGAAAATTCAAAGATAAAGCTCGTCGTCAGGGCTTACTTCAGATCCGAATTCAAAATATTGCAGCTTATTGAGAAATCATTTTTCGATCCTTTCCTTCTGTACTGATTGATTTTAATGGAGAACTTCCCACTTCAAAAATACATGTTAACTAGTAACATCATACCAAAGTACCAAATGTTGTAGTACTTGATCAAAACAATTAATTCAGCATTATCATCCTCGTACATTCTGCTGAGTAGCTGTGTGTAGCTTTACGTTTTGATTGCATAACGACTGGGGCGCTTTGGTTGGCTCAGTTTACGACTTAAGTGTCTCTCGGCAGTTCAATGATATCACTTTAGTCTCTTTCAAGACCCAATTTTTCAGATTTTCAGGTGGTTGTTGGAACATATGCGGGTACTTTACACCTCAGCGTGTTTTGAGCTTTTGCGTTTTTTCTCGCCGACGACCTAAAATTTTATTGACGTCTGATTGTATTAAACATAGAATACAAAGAACATTCTATCCAAAGACCCAAGGCATCCTCCAGTATCAACGAGAGCTTTCCCTATGTATTGTGAGCAACTGAAGCGTGACAGTTTTTTCCAGTTAAGCGAACAGTATAGCGTAAGTAATAATCTGTTCGCAACGCTTGTTTCGAGATTGAAGCCTTGTACATTAAATTATCTACCTGTTTAAATGTTTGCAGGCTTGCAAGAACGTATATCACACAGTGAAATTGCCTGTGAGCACGTACATGGAAAGCAGCATATTATAATTATTACTTAACTCAACAAAATCGTGAGTATTAAGTATATTTCTACGAGGGAAATCTTAGCGTTTGGCACACTAGGAAAAGTATCACCTTTCTCGATGACTCAAATAACTGCTTTTAAGTCTTTCGTTTTCTGACACCAAAAAAGAAGCTGGACCCATTAGGGATGTTAATGTTGCGCGAGACGAGTAAGAATCCTTTGAATGAAAGAGGAGTAATGAGGAAAAAGTGAATAACGAAAAGCACAGCTAAAGATTATTAGAAGGCAAGCCAAAATCCTAGAGATATTATGCAAGAGATAAAATGAAGGGCACAAGTGTGGCTGCAATGTAGTTTATAGAGAGGAAAATGAGGAGAGCGATTAGTGGTCGCAAAACGTTAATCACAATGTTACAGAAGGTAAGGATGGAGATAACTGGTATTTCTGAGTAACTCCCTGAGGCATATGAAATTGCGATAAAGTACAGAGTTAGGCCAAGTAAATTCTATATTATAAAAACTGGCAGCTCCTTACGATCCTGTCTTTTCCTTACGTAGAACTTAAACAATGGTCAACAATATTCTTGGGATGTGGCTATTTCAGAAGCCAATAAACCAAAGAATCTGCGTCATTTCTGCGTATCAGTCATGGTAAACGTAAATATATAAATGCAATTTTTTACCTGGAAATTTGTGTTAAATAACAGTACAACTAGACCGAGTTTCGTCAATAACACACAGACCCGTAGTCAGCGTTAGAAATTTGGAGGGGCTATTCTGAAGAGGTTTTTTGAGGGAGAGGGAAGCTAGACGTGTCAGCTACTTAAGGAACTCTGATAGGTGTTTGAATCTTGAAACGAAAGTTTGGGGTAACTGCCTCGAAATTTAGAGGGACGTAGCCCCCTATAGCCCCTGTGGCTACAAGCCTGGTAACACCCCAGGAAAGACTTTAATTGACTGTATAGAAGACGGGGCGTGGCTTACTTGAAGCTTAATCTTTCAAACGAGAGTTTGACATTAGCCCTATTACTTGGATAGATGTCATTTCTACAAATATTTTTTTGGTTCGCTTAAACCACTCTAGACTCAAATCCTCGACGTTAAATACCAGAAAGATCACATGGAAACCTCCGGGTGACGAGAGGACGCGGAACTCCTGCAATTAGCGTGGTAGCTCAGATATAATGACTTTGCCCTTGCTATCACGTTTCAGATCAATACGGGGCCTTAGCAGTTGAATTTAACGGGAATAATGTTCTTAATTGTCAACTACAACAGAAAAAACTTTGGTTGATGATTTAGCCCTAAACGTAGTTAAATTGTTTAGCACATTCAGGGAAACGTTTTAAGTAACCATGATTGACCAGGTCTCGTTTAGACATTGTTAATCGGGAAATAGGCTAGGTATATAATATATTGTAGGTGTCAAGGAAGAAACATTGAGTCACAAAATATATCGAGTGTAATTTGATCCCGGTAATAGTAGCATTTGGGCCAATAAGAGCAAAAACGGTAGCAGAGTCCCTCTAGTCATTAGTTATCATCCAGCATTTGATAAAGTTAGGGAGATAGTCGGCCGGTTACAAAGCATGTTAGCTAGTTCTGAAGAGTGTAGGGACGTCTTTTCAGGACAACCTGTAGTAGCATTTAGAAGGGGTAGGAATCTAAAGGATCAGTTAGTTAGAGCCAGATTATCAGATAAAGCAGAAGCAATTTTTGAAAAAGATAACATCGAAACGTCAATGAAATTCTATATAATATTTATACGCATAGGAGAATGCTAGCTGTTTGAGTAGATAGATAGATAGATAGATAGTATACATTGCGGTATTAAGGAGGTATATCAGCATAGGATAAGAAAGAGTATGTTATTATAAAGTACTGATTTATAAAACCTTTTCTATCTCTCTTTACTTATGAGAATGTGAGTTTTTTATTGAAATTGATCACATATGTTTCCAGAATGATAGCAAAAAGATTCCTCGTATATTATGGTTGCTTTTAACGGTTGTTTTCCTTGCAAACGGTATTGAGCAAGAGACAAAAATTAGAAGGTTGAAAAAACTAGCTCGTTTCTACAACTCTTGCAATTAACACTGAATTTAAGGGGGTGGGGGTGGGGGGGACATTTGCATGACTTATATGGTGTTCGTCACATAAAAACCAGATTGATGCAAGATACCGCATGCTGCTGCTCTGTGTAAGAAAGCGTGGAAAATATAGGGCAAAGAAGAGGGAAACAAGGCTATGACCATTTTGGTTGTTGCCTTTGGTTTTTGGTTTTCTTTATTATCTTAATTTGCATATCTACATAAAGCTAAAGCTTTCTATAAACCTTTCTCTCTCCTAACACCTCATTTTCCCCCTTGCTTCTCCCCTTATCACTTATTTTCCTCCTTAGGGGCAATTAGTACCTCACTATTGTTTGTTTATATTTGGTATTGTTCTAGCTTTAACTCGTTTTTTCACTTTGTAAGGTCTCTCTGAAAATGATGTGAGGAACATCGAAAGCTCAGGATCTAATTATTGTTTGCTTTTTATTGCCTTAGCGTTATGATTCATTTGAGGCCTATATGCGGGGTACTAATTTTTATCTTGAGTTCTTCCATAGTTTGCAGCGAGGTAGATCATTTTCAATGCATGGCATGGATGGTTTCTTAGAGAAGCCGTGATTTGATGACACAGCAGCAAAGCATGATGCTAAAACTGTTTTTTCTTACTTCTCCAGTTTCTTAATATTTCCATATACTCTCGGCTTTTTCATCACGGGGAAGTTGTTTTTACACTGCAACTACAGCAGAACCGTTACGACGATGAGGGTATTCACAAGGGAGATGAGCGGCACAACAGCGATGGCGAATCGCAACAAAACAGATAAAGGGGGAGATGCCGGATTGAGTACGCCGGTGATCCGAGATTTCACCTTTTATCGGAATATATTTTTTTCTCGTGCCTAAATCTGTGTGCATTTAAGTACTTTTCGTGTCATTGCAGTTGTGAATAAAATCTGTCGTTGAGGGACACAATACACATTAAATAATGACGTCTGCAATGGACAGGCCAGGAGGGAAACGATTTCTTAGTACAAAGATAAGTGCCCAGCAGTAGCGGATGGTAGGCTTTTATCATGGGTGTGCTGTCTAAATCTGCGTATGCAAATTGTGTTATTTAGTAAGTCCAGATATCCGAAAAACTCAGCATAGAGATAAAAAACCTAGAATAATTCCAATCCCGATTTGTCTTCCATATGATATATAGCAGCAATGAATTTAATCCAACAACAAATGGTAAAAGAAAAGCAAGGACACTGCCGAAGATTGTATTGAAAAGATCCGATGCGAAGTGCCTTACTCCAATTATATTGTCACAGGCTGCCATAGTATTCTATACTGTTTATTTGCACTTCTTTTTCATCGTCGTATGATAAATGATTACATGAAACTATGCAGAGTCAAAGTAATAGAATCTGCTTCTGCAACCAAAGCATAATATTGAAATTTAGTGTGGTAAAGTTGAGTATTCGAAAATGATCATGTTTGAACAAGGAAGGAAATCGTTCATAGAAAATTTAGCCATAGGATAATCTTTAACGACATTTGAAACGCTTTTCCCGTATAATGCACAATTTCTGGAACGTCTAATGCAACATGTGCTTGTACATTAAACCACAAACAACCTTTTGCTCTCCTTGATAAGTTTTATCCACTTTAATCACTAGCCAGCCTTTAATATTTTCAAGCCTGCAGTCTTAGTAAAATGTGTAAAAAGGCGGGTTTCCGGTTCTGAAAGGATAGGGCAGACTGACATCAACCAGGATGTTATTTTAGCAGTTAAACTCGGTTGTTGTTTTCAGAGCTAATTGTCACTGGCAATATTTGTCTTCTGTTGGGTTTGATGACGTAATTTTTTCTTTTGCTGCGCTCACACGCGGCCTTATTTTACCAGGGTCAAAACGGCATCTGCCACATGATGTAGAATTAGGCTATTTCCTCCAATAACCCCCGTGTGCTTTGCTGAAATTTTTACAATCAACCACCACGTAGGACCGCATCTCACTGATCACAGAAAGAACTTGTCACCAATAAGATTAAATACTGCATCCATTCTTCGCCAAAGCGTTACAAGCGAACACGTTTTCGCCCCTTATATTTGTTGGTTCTGAAATGAGTTGAGTTATCAAGGGCAATTTCTATGACCACAATATCGCTTTACAGTCAAAGGTACTAGGAAAAATAAAGGAAAACGGTTTTTTATCCCTCGTATTATTTATCGTAAAGGTCACTGAAGCAATGCTTTATAAAGTATTCAAATATTTCACTATTGCTGATTAGGGCTGAAAAGAAACTGTGCAGTTACATAATTTCCATACAAATCAGAGCACAGAACTATATAGGTCCAACAGAAAAATTTTTGAGGTTTTCTCCAACACTGATACTGTCAAGATCACAGTAAGAAAATGCAAAGTATTTCTGTAAGGAAGACCCGGGGTTACTTTTCGTGTAAAACTAATAAAAAATGATAGTATAATAATCTGATGTAAACATTCAGTAATAGTTAGTAGATAGTTTAGGCTTTATTGTATCTTAGATATGAGCAGTCACATAAAGACTGGGCTTGGCATACGACAACACATGGGATTTCTGATGGGTGCGAGAACAAGGCGCAAGCCTATAATAACTTATACGTTACATGCAGCGTAAATGGTAGAAAATTTATGAAAATGACAAAGTTTTCTTTGGAATGAAACTAGCAAGGTTGCTTCCATTAATGTAAGTCATAATGCGATTCTAATCGAGAATGCTTAGATGATAAGAGATAACAATACCAGAGATTATATTACTTTCAAGTCCACAAGGTTTTTGGTTGATCAAAAAACATGATCAAAGTTTCATCCATAAGTAAACATGTATAGGTTAAGTCCAGTAATACAAAACTATATAAATAGAATAAACAACTTTGAGAAATCAATCATGCCTGATGATGACAATATTAAATAGCTAATTATAAATTGTCAAATATAAATAAAGATATCACTGCATAAGAACCTTACAGTTCTTCTGATATATTAAGTTAGAAGCAATGCAATACTACAAAAGCAATCGTAACAAAAGGATTATTAATCGAGGGAGAGTCCACAAGGTAGTCCTGTGACACTGTTCCCCACCCCCACCCCCCTTTTGCGATTCTACTAAAATCTAATTGCATCAAGATGTTCCCAAACGTGAGAAGCACGAGAGAGCTTGTTAAAGATATGATCTCCAAATAGGCAGTAGGTTGTAAGGAATTCAAAGAAAGTATGATGGAATGTGACGCCACAGAAACTGTTTTGCGTGTTTGTTACTAAAAAAGCCCTCAACAATTAGTGTGATGTAATTTATGAAGGAACCATTGCCCGTAGGATAAACACTTGTGCATCTTTCATATATTTTGGAAATATCTTGCTACATTAATGCTTTATCTGTACCCTTGTTCTTTCGAGTTTTCGTGTCCCTCTTATAAAGTATGCTACGTGCGTCCCTTATGTAATTGTGTTCCTTTTACTATATCAGTAATTTCCCTAATAAAGCCCATCCTAAGTATATTGTCCTGATGTATTCCGCAGAATTTGTCTCATCTATCTCATGTTCAGTTTCCTCCATTTAGAATCAATATCATCTAGCATTTACTCCAGGGCAATAGAGAACTAAAGTGATGATGTCACAAATTCCTTTTCCGAGAAATCCTAATGTTAGGTATTACTGGAAAAACTGAGAAAATTTCAAATCGTTTTTAACAATCAATCAAAAGCAAGCAGTGACGAAAAGGAGAGCAAGAGACAGAAAATTACTGTTAAAGGAAAAGTTAGAAGCTGACCACACGACAATGACAAAGCGACTCTTCCACTCTTCCCATGCTATACCGTCACCTTCAGTACAGACCAACATTTAGACCTCTCTCTTCCATAAGATCTGTTCAAAATTTTATTCTCCCAATCTCCCAAGTCGTGTGATAGTTTCCTTCCACTTACTCTCAGTGTTTAATTTTATTATTATTTTATTATTGATTAGTATCTCCTTCAGCGTATCAAAGCGCAAGAAATTCATTATGTATACAGTGGTTGGTTCCCGACATTTTAGTGCGCTCAAGTTATAGCAACACAAGTTAAGATGTAGAATCATAGCTATCAACATAATGATTTTTTTGTAACATTGATATTCTTTGCAAAACATGACCCAATATACGTGTTATTGCTTTTTTAATTTCAGTTGAATTCCCTATTTATACATGGGCAGGACTGGGACGGATTAACTATTGAAATACTAAAAGCGTTTAAAACATCTATCCTGGTTATTGCTGCATTTTATGTTTTAGCCTGGTACAATAAGCCAAGGTGATTCTTAAGTAAGCTGAAATGCGTCCATTCTTAGAAGTTGAAAGACTTCAAAGTCAGCAGCACCTTCTATATCCGATGCTCATAGTGTGCTTCGTCGGCCGGTTGCAATATAGAGGGGACTATCTACATTGGTACTATCAAGTGCACCGACGCAAGCAATCTGCAATAATATTTGGTTTTGCTTCACAGTTGAAAAGTAGAAGATGCTAGCGGACCTACAGTAAACATTTTGTTATTCCCTTTTCTGTTTCCGCGTAACGACATCGCTGCTTAATACATGTGTTTTCGTCCGTAAAGATTTTTAGAAAGGAACTTTGTCAGCGGACAGAGCTCGATGTTCGTACTTTCCGTGATAGAATGTAGCTGTGATACAACAACAAAGCAATAGGTCTATTTTAAAGCGGTAGAAACCTTTCGCTTTCTTTTAGGTTCCATTGCCTTATTAATGCGCTATTCGTGGACGCGAGGGATTAAGGCGCATTGCATTACGTCAACCAAGAAATAGCATGAACTAAGAGCAGATACCACTGCCAGATGCAAGCGCAGCGATAACTTCGTAAGCACAATTTGCTTGAATCCGAAGTCGGTATGTCGCTACGAATATTTTAGCCTGATCCGGCAGTTTGGTCTGCTTATGAAAAAAAACACATATATGAATCCCAGGCACTTTTCCCGCAGAAATCCCTCTCTGCAAATTTATCATTACCACGAAATCGTTCTCTGAAGCTGAGACTTGGCCTGATTCCAAACCTGAAATTCTATAATTCAGTTACTAACAGCAATGTCAATTGTAATTTTCCCCAAAAGAACAACTTCGACACAGAACATCAGTACTTTATGCTCGAATGAGTAGATAAGGTTTCCCAATGAAAAAAGGTCGATAAAAAGAAACAAGGCATAATCCTGATACAAACTTCAATTTGTGTAGATAATGTTTATTACCTTTTTCCTTTCCCAAGTAAAGCTAGTTACAACTTATTTACAACTGTTACGTACAGACTGAAGTGACACAAGCATAAAGAACAGTTAGTTTTGATTAGAACACTAGAGAAATAGAAAAGGCGCTAAACATTTGCAGATTTAAAATTTTCAAATTGGTTGTCACAAGGTGTGCGATGTAAATTCCAGATTTCGCACCGTACTCAAACGATTGGAAAGAGCAAATGCTGGCATTATACTTAGAAGGCAAGGGTTTTCCTAAAGTCCTTTACTTATCAGTGTTGTCTAAACATGGATTCTCACAACATATGACTGTGTCCCCATATCAATGTAGCACTTGTGGGCAAATTGTCTTCTAAAACCTACAATTCTAGAACGCTTTCAGGCCTGCTACATTTTTTTATAGAGTTCTCCGTATAAAAGAACTATATACATTAGGATAAGCGACTTTTCTCACGCAAAATACGTTCCGTGCATTTGAAAATTCGACCTTTCAGTAAGACAGTGCCGTGGCAATGGGCATGCTTTTTTAAATGCGAAACGCAAAAGAAGCAATATGATTATTACGTTTAACGGACACCAGAACTTCCAACAAAAAAACGTTCCTCACAGTCATGATGAAAGCCATGGTTAAAGTACGACTGGAACTAACATGGACGTCATATTACGTATTTTTCAAAAGTTTAAGCTACAATATGAAATACTTGATTACTTAAACACTGATTAAGTAAACATTTAAACCATTTCATATAGAGCATACATCATATCGAGAAGTAATATTTGGCGAAATGTTGTTCACTTTGGAAAGCATTGCAGTCCAATGTCTATCGTGTCTGTTGCGTTCAGAATTGTTGCTTTTCTACAAAGTATCCCTACAACACATTGTAATTTTTTAAGGATTAGAGTAGGCACCGTCATGTCGTGCCTGTTTTATCAAAAGATTGTGAGGAATAAATTATTAAAACTCACCTTATGATGGACTTGTACAAGTAAACAATTCTGCCAGGAATCAGAAGAAGACTGGCTTTGATACATGAGCCAACTTTCTTCGCCAATGACTTGGCCACCCCCAAATGTATTTAATCTACAGGACGGAATGAATCACCATCTCCCAATATAGAAACATTTTAAAAATTGGCGGAGGGAAGTGTCCCCTAAAGGGCTGAAGAAGAAAAAGTTAGTTTGTGGAGAATAAAAAGTATCCAGCCATTTTTTTTCCACAAATATTTTCACCTAAAGTATTGGCGATAGTCAACTTGTACAGACGCTCAATCTTCATTAATCAAGAGAGAATAGCTTTTACTATCGTCCTAACTGACAAAACTCTCTATTTTCTTTAGGGCAGGTCTGGATTTTAAAATAATTTTGTATTTTTATTTAAGACCGCTAGCTTAACTGTACTTTAGACTATCTTTGGAAAGAATGTGATCAGGGAGAACATTGATAAAGAAAAAGAATTGGACCAAGGACAGAACCTTGATGAATACCCCCATTGGTCACGTAAGCCAAATACGACTAGCAGCATAGAATGACTTTGACCTTGCTGTCAGAACAAAAAAGAATAGATTATGTATCATCAATCCCCGGTGGTGACATATTTTCTATTTCTCTAATGTTCTTTTCAACAATATGAGTAAAGGAAGGCCGAAATACAATAGGCTTGCATTTTCTTGTGGACTAAGTTTGTCAAATGCTTAAAAGATATCAAGTGCTATGACACTTGATCCATCTGGCTTGTTAATGTCACAGACACTATATGTACATTTAGCCTGCTAGAAAAAAGATGGTGAACTAATGTCTTAGTAATTGCAGACAAAACTACTATTGGGAGCTAATGTGGCGACTAGAGAAATAAAAGTGTGTTAACATCGGAGATCACCTAGCTCAGTTGGTAGAGCGCGCGCCGCGAAAGCGTGGGTCACTGGTTCGATCCCGGCTGGTGACATACTTTTCTATTTCTCTAGTGTTCTATTCAAAACTAACATTTCAAGTCCTCTCTTCTCGATGATAATCAAGGTTATATGGGGTTTTGTCAAACTGGGGGAGATATCTGTAAAGCTGTAATTTTTGACAATGTTACAAACAAACTTTATCTCCTACTTCAATGCTATAAATAAGGTAACGGTCAAGAATCCTTGGTTACTTTTTAGAATAATCTTTGGGTAGGCATTTTTTCAGATATGGATCCGATTTCAATGTTGGTGCTTATGTGAATTATATCTTCCAAACCAAAGAGACTCAAAGTTTTCATAAAGACATCGCGGGCGCTGTAATTGATTAGAAAAAGACGAAATGGTTACAAAACCGTGAATATCACTTTTTTTACATCTGCTGCCTTTTTAGAAACGTAAAGTGCAGTTGGTAGTTCAAAATTTGCACTTGGCTGTAAGAGCATGCGTAAAAAAGAGTCGATGAAGTAATTCATCCCCCTGTTCACCTGACAGTCTGACTAGGGTGCCTTCGGTCATTGTGTGGAAAGTAGTGTTTCGTGTCGATAGGTATATCTTGCTGTGAATTTGATACAATGTCGCAATCAATCTCAATTTTGATAAAGCTGAAGAGTGGTCACCAAAAAAAGTGAGATTTGAAAAATCTTTGGGGACGTCTCTGATCGTCCACCGGGACTCCTACTGTAGGTGGGATATTATTTCTACTCACAACCATCGTTTTCGTCGATTTCTTCAATATAGTGTGCAATGTTTCAATCATTGCCCACAGATAATTAATAATATTGTCAGACACTCAGTTTCATCTATATTATTTTCAATATTATTGAGCATGTGTTGACCGGTTTGAACTTGTTGATGTACACTCAGGCGCGTAACAGGCAGGGTTCAGGGAGTGCACGTTCTAGGGGCTCCGACCAGATTGTGATATCATAGGGCCCCCAGCACTTCTATATAATTTTTTATTTCATACGAAATTTGAAAATAAATTGAAAAAAAGATAGCAAACTTTGGTCGCAAAGGCATAAATGCGATTTTTCATATTTATCAAAATTCTTCAGGAGGGCAAGAAGGATCTAACGTCTTAAAATATGTACTTTCTCTAACAAGCTGAATGTTTTAAAAGGGTAAAACCGGCTCAAAAAGGGCTCAAAATAGAGGTTTCGGGGCTATGAAATTGTACAAATTGCAAAATTTTCCGGCCCCCCATCGAAGGCCATACAACGTCCCCAGACACCCCAGCTGTATAAACACTCACTATGCGAGTGAAGGTCTTCGCTTTGCACTAATTTCCCCGGGGGACCCACGGTGAAAGTGTCCTAGGAGCCCAAACTACTGTTGTTACGCGCCTGTGGACATTAGACACGGGATTGTGGCCAGAGAGAATATAAGGCAGACATGATGCACATCAACCACCAGAGCAAGCAGCCTACCGAAAAGGTTATTCCATCATTGATCATCTGCAGGCTATTACACAAATGCTGGTTAACAAGGAAGGAGACCCACATTCCTCTCCATTTGGCTTTTATAGATTATGAGAAAGCTTCGACTTAGTGCAATATCAAGCAATATTTGAAGCGATTTCAGAACTACCAAAAATCTTCCGAATGGTGAGCCAAGAGAAAAATGGAGTACAATAGTTGTGACACGGATCTCGTGGTCTTTGTAACAAACCTGAAGCCATTTAGATGCTAAGAATTGGAGTGTATGAGGAACAGCACTTAAAATGCCAGTACATATGCGAAGTAACTAAGCAGCTATGAAGTGTAGGCTTGGTTGTGATGGACAGATTCCTTCGTGTCACGCTGATAAGCAAGTAACCGACAGTAGCTATTCATGAGGATATATTTGCAGTAAGTCGTCATTTAGTCATCATTCCCATGGTTGTTTAGTATTCATTTCCTCTTCTTTGTTATCAAGGCAGTTTTAACATCCATGTTACCACTATTCTTTTCCCTTTTCCCCACAAAATAGTTTTCTAAAGGCACATGCAAGCGAGACACAAAAGCGAATTGTGTTACAATAGGGCAAGTGAGCTATCATCTCTGTATTATTGAATCAATACAAGTTACACTATGAACTTTACCCTTGCTGCAAGTGTACTAATGTCAAGGGTAATAAAAGGATAGAGCTACTTGATCGGTAGTTACTTTACCACTCGGAGAAAGCAGCAGAATCGATAGTTGAATATGAATCTAGACCGTGGAGGACATGCAAATAGATAACATCTCATCCATGATTAGTTCGGCTGAATATTAAAGTTACGAATTAAGCCTGTTATACGCCACGGTTATACAATTTCTACTTTCCCTTAAAACGTTTTTATCAACTTCGCTTTGCTGTATATTGTCACTCTTAGCATGGACTACTCGAATACCGTGGTTTTAGTTGATGGCTTTTATCTTACCAGGCCACATCGTGAGTGTTTTTTATTCCTCTGTCATTACACTTTTTTATGAACTCTAAGGTATAATACTCTTCTCGGAATTGATATTTTCCTTTTTTCGTTGGAATTTAGTCTCACTAGTTTATTCAACTGCCTCTCTTAAATCTATTCCCCTTTAACTATCTTTTTTTCTCTTGATGAGGTTACGGTGGTAATGTAGAATTCGTTGTCAGACGTATATTTCAAATTTTGCACTTCTGAAATTTATTCAATAATTTTCAAAACGACTTTACATAATGTATCTCATTGATTATACCAAGTCATTAAAGTAGATGTGAACATACGTAATTTTCTATCAAAATAAGCTATAGGTTCAAATTTTGCGGCAACTATAGCTAATAATGAAACGAATTGAGACGCAATCAAGTTAAAGGATTTTTGCTACTTGAGCACCACTAGTAGAATTGTTAGCTAGGCCTTCCATTTCTATAGAAAAAATTAGGTCGACCTCGGTTATACGTGCCTGAACCAGAAACGGGGTTTTCTGAAATTGAAAAGTGAGTGGTGCATTGAACAGATGGGAAAGAAATGGATACGAATCTAAGCTTAAAATCAGGTGCGCACACTTAAGTATTAAAATGCTATATGAGGCAAAGTGCATGAACTACAACTTATCTTTGTGAAACGTGAAAGGAACCAATTATGTACTTGTCTCAGGCAAGCTGTAGGTTTAAAGGCAATAGATGAATTAGAAACACAATATAACTTAAAAGGTTATTTACTGTCAATTTTCTAAGAGATAAAGCAAGATATAACCTGGATAATACTAATAGCATCAGTGCCGTAACCAGACCATCTCTGTAAGGTATGCTTATTATCTATGAGCATATTTTATTGATATACAAATAAAGTATACTACAACAAATTTAAATTCTTATTCTAAACAACAAAGCCATCTAGTACTGAAAAAAACCTACATAGCTTCCTTCGTTGGCACTCGTTACTGCCTACTTAAAACTTATGAAGATATGTTAAACCAACTATTGCTATACATTACAATAGCAGTGTTCTGCACCAGGGTTTCCCAACGGGGGTGCGGGTACCCCCGTAAGTCCAAGATGACTGTACCTGTTCCTTTGCCAGGCTTGCAAATAACAATGTCACAGTTAGCTTTTTCTTTGAGTTCTTTGAGAGCCCTGAAATGTTCCGCCACTAGAGGAAAGTCACCTTCGTCAATTATCGAACTGAAATACGCATGGACTTGATATGATAGTTCAGCTTTTAATGCGTCTTATTTTCCTTTCGATGCTGCCTTCAACTGCGTTAATTGTTTTTGTAGAATTTCGAACTCATTGAAAACCAAATGACGTGAAATTGATGAGCGTGGAACAGCAAACTTCGATCCACGTGATAACACATCCAACTTAATTTCGCTTAATTCATAATTCGAAGGGTTTAGTACGTTCTCGCTATTGTCGATAGATGTATCATCATGGTGATTCTTTTGTAATCTTTCTATGTTGCGACAGTCTCGATTTCTAATTACTGCTTCAGTTCATGTGTCAAAACTGGCAATGTAGCGACACATTCTTATCTTCTCGAAGAGACTTGGGAAAGTGCAACAATATTTCCAGGCTCTATTGTACATGTTCCTTAGATTCGAACATCATTGTACGTTCTTCTGCAAGTCATTGGCGATGGAAACTTTTTTTATGATAAAGCTCAGAGTCCATCTTTGGGTCAATAGGGATGTATAGGCGCGGCCATCCTCTTAACATTTACTTCACACTATTGTCTTTTCACGAGGATCACGCTTATTCCTTCCGTACCACTCACGAAGCGCTATCCATCGCTCCTCGAGGAGAACTCGAGGATTAACTGAGAAAAGGAAGTATGGTGAAGGTGAAACAGTTAATCAAAAGGTGTAAAGCCCACTACTTTCAGTAATATCGTTTCCTTTGTGATGTCTCTCTCAAAATAATATTGGTAATGATGATGACTTGTTTAAGTATTAATAGTTCAGAACTCCAGCTTCGATAACCTAACAATCATTCCCTTCGATCTCGACTTCGCTTGCTTTTAATGTTCAAAAAGGACTACAAATAATTTATACATGTTTCTATCTTCCTGTATATTGTTTGATCATGCATCAAGTCTTGCTTTTACCTAACTATTAATGAGCATTAAGGTGAGCTTGCGTTGTAAGCTTAAAATTATGTGATAAAAATAACAATCGCAACCTCTGTCGCAAAGTATTTTCTCTTCCGTTCCTTTCTCATGTGATTTTATATTGCTTTGTCAAGTATCCATGGGCATTTATCAACAGCATTAGGAAGTGCTTAAAAATAAACCTTGTTTGAGTCTATTGCTACTGATGCTTCCTTCAACTTGCTATTTGTTTCAATATGCATGAGCCGTCCTGAAGAATATAAAGACACTTAGAACAACAAACTCTCTCTTTTATAGCCATTACATATCCTACTCAGAATAGATTGACTGCAATTATGCTTTGATATTTTCAGTAGCTTACTTTTCAAGTAAAAATTTACTCACCTCGTTCTTTGCAAAATATGGGTCCGTACGCCCTTTTAATGAATCATACATTCATACATTCATACATACATACATACATACATACATACATACATACATACATACATACATACATACATACCTACGTACATACACACACAAGCATAAGAACGTAGTGATTCTCAAGAGCGTTTTCTCCGTTGTTATCTATACTAATTGCAGCTTAAAAACCTATTCTCAGGTTCCAGGATTGAAAACTGTAGCAGTGGATATAGACATCGACGATGAATCTCGAGAGACAGAACAGAAAAAGGAATCAGGCGAAAGTAGACAGAAGAACGCGTTAGAGGGCATAGACCAAACTGATCAAGGAAAAGCAAAGAAGAAGAAGTACGTTTTTAAGAAAGTCAAAACGAAGGTAGCTGTGCCGGACAAAGTGGCCGAGGTATGTTTAAAATTGGCAGTAATTGATTTGGTCTTAACAACGATACATTGACTTTTGATGATTGGATGCTACCTACTTACTCTCTACTGCAAGGCCATTTGATAATGTACTAAAGCGATGACGCCCCAAAACGTTTTTTGAGAAATTGTAATTATAACTACAGCACAGTTTTAACCCTGCCACCAAACCCCCATATACAAAGTGTCGCGTTCAGATCTCATATCAACAGTGAGAAATGGCTGTTTGAATTTCGAAAAGGCCTCACGGACTCACTGTTAATTTTGCTCAGTTCCTAAACTTATGAACTGGGTTCATTTACCGAAGATTTGATATGCATGATTTAAAGTTAGACAGGGCGTGTCTTGCATGTATGTATTTATTTTGTCATATAAAAGAAAAATAGTTACAAAAACAAAATAATAAGTCAAAATTACAATTTTTAAGATTTAAATTATTTTACAAAATTAAACAAGCTGATAACACAACACCTTTAATTGGTAGGAAAGTATAAACCACTCGGCAAGTAAAGACGACGTAAAACTGCCATTCCATTTTACTGCATACCTTTTCTTTTCGCGTCTCAATTTAACCAATACAATCAGGAAATCGCTTTGATAGTACTGTGGTCAGTTTATACTCGGAAAGGAGTTTCTATTTTACTTTTTCTTCCCTTGGTCTTGGGCGTCGATTTACAGTACGCATTTACGTTATTTCTTTGAATAATTTCTTGTTACAATTTTGCCTACTCATATTCTTACTGGCAGTATATGGTTTTACTCCACTCCTGTAATTAGGCATCCATGAAACCTTCCCCTACCGTCTTCTTGAACACAAAACATATGTGTGATAACAGGGTAACGCAGTTGCGAATCATTTTAATTGGTATTCCTGTAGACCCTACAGCTTCAACCACGACAATAAGTCGGTCAGTTGATCTAGGGGAATGGTTCTGGCTTCAGTTGTGAGACGTCCCTGGTTCAAATGCCGGACTAGCACCAAATTTTGTTTAAGGCAAAAAAACCCCAGACGATACATAAAATAATGTGAATTAAAATTTTAAAAATTTCGAGACGTAAGTAAGAGTAGACCGGCGCTATGTATTACTTTGCCAAATTAAAATAAAAATTGGATCAAATCGAAATATAGCAGTAGGATTTAAGATGTTTTCGGGCAACCAATTGATGATTACAGTTAGTCTAGGGGATATCGATTCCCCCTTCGGGCGCGAGACATTCCGGGTTCAAATACAGGAATGGCTCAGTATCTTACTTTATAAGCAAACCACTACAGATATTTGGTAAATTCGCGTGTGAATGATAATGTTTTTTGATAATGTACAACTTCAAGGGTATAAGCATAAAATAATGCTGATTTTGGGAGACAGTCGCTCTAAATTTTGGCACGAGGGAGATTTTTAACCCGCGTGATAGCCGCTATTGAAACTTTATGTTAATCCCTAAAATAGTTATAATATTTAAAAATATTTGAATTGTTGCTTACAAATTTATGCAATCACACTGCCCCTTTGCTTTCCGCTCCAATAATATCTATTTCTTTAGTCATGGATCATATAAACAATACCGTATTAAGGAAGCCACGTGCTCAAAAGTCTTTTTTTAAAATGTTATCTATCCACATACTCTAGTTAATATTGCAAAAAATTAATATTAAAGACCCTTGGCGGAATACCGTAAATGACCGATTAAGCACCCTGGACGCTATTTAAAAACAAAAGTTTTTGGGTGGGCACTTATGCGGACTGGGCGCTTATTCGCACTTTGGCAATTTATTAAGGAAAGGGAAAACAGATAAATAAACATACATGATATTTCTATAGAATAGATTGAAACATAACGTTTAATCAATCAATACATCTTCATCATTCTCCGCATCATCATCTAAAAGCGTAAACTCTGGAGCTGCTGCATCCCCGTCTTGGCTGTCCAGACGTGGGCGCTTATTCGGACCAGGGCGCTTGTGAGAAATATTTTTCCCAAACTGGGTGCTTATTTGAGTCCTGGGCACTTAATCGGTAATTTACGGTATGCCATATACTTCACTGAAAAAAAAAGTGTGGACACATTTTGTGGAGTCCAACGGGATTTCATTTCATTTTAAAGCTCTAAAAGCTACGAGTTAACTTTGATTTAAAATCTTCTTGGTAAAAGATTTAAGGTATTAAGAAGATTCAAGCCAGAAATTCGTCTATTGGATGTAATCTTGCAAAGGAAACTTAGTTTTATCGGACATATAATCAGGGGCAATGAGTCATTGGATAGATTTCTTTTGACTGGTGCAGTATATGGCGCTAGAGGCAGAGGAAGACCAAAGACCCGCTTTTGTGAGAATATTATCGGGGTCTGTGGGAGTATGAGGGAGTCAGTCCGATTGGCAGAGAACAGAGATGGATGGCGGATTTTGGTGAGGGGGGGGCCACGGCGAGTGGTACTCGACTCAACCGTTGATGATGATGATGGCCATGCGCTGCAAGCATAGTCAAAATGAGGTTGAATTAAGGCATTGCAGAGTAACCTATGTAGGGGATAATCAAGAACGTTTTGTCGTCTATACAGAAATTTCATTTTCCATTTATTTAACTAATTACTTTAGTAGCCATCGACGCACCAGAAAGGTTCTCATCAAGCCTGCATCAAAGGTAGGAGACACTGCTGTTCTGTTTAATGATCGTATTAGCTCTTTTGATTGTCAGCGTTTGGTGTTTGTTTCCTCCCTTCTTTTTGTAAATACATTTAGTTTTATCTTTACCAAAAGGGATGCTTAGTTTATTATCGATAAACCAGTCACAAAGGGAATTGAAATTTCTGTTGAGACGTCTTTCTATTTCTCCCCAGTCTTTATGCATGCAGAAGATACGGGAGTCATCACCATATAGGAGTAGGCTGCTATCAACTACTTGAGGTATGTCATTTATGTACAACACGAAAAGAATAGGGCCTAGTATAGATCCTAGAGGGACACCATGGGACTGTTTGCCACAAATGGAGAGCTCTTTTCCCACATTTATGAACAGCTTTTGTGAACATCCAAATGTTTATAGAATCTCAGTCAAAGATGGAACATTTTAGAATGGTCGGCACAGAGTAATATAGAAGAAGTAATAAGTAAAAGTCTTCATGAAATAGTTTTAATGATAGTGATAAAGTAGTTTAATAACATCCTGTGGCAGCTTACTTCTACGATAACTGTTGATAACAGTGAATAACTCTTGATATATCTTTACAACTGGCGTAAATAACTTAGTTCACTGTGCTCTATAGCACTTTAAGGCGCACGATTGACAAATTAAGGTGTGGTGCCAAGGCAAACAAGGTTTAACATATCATTAAAAACAAAGACCGCAATGTTCACCACGGTCAAAAGGCAATGATCGTACCTCTTCAATGTACTATAGGATCACTGCGGCCTAGTATGCCACTTACAGCAAGTTACTTCATTGATCGTACAGCTACAGTGGTAGGCATAAAAATGGACAAAAGCTTTGATTGAGGTCAAGTTCGTCAAAAAGAGTTCGTTTTCACATTATGCCGATTCAACTAATCTATAGTTGTTGCTAACGCTTATTCGTCCAGAAACACAAGCCATTCTGGCAGTCCAAGTTCTTATTGGCTCTCTCCAAAAAAAGGAAAATTGGGTTTAATGTTTCGTATATTTCGTTTGGATCAGTTCTGACGATTGTACTCTGAGAAGTGTCAGTCGTAACGATCCCTTAAGTACACAATGTTTTCGCTATTTCGTGCAGTATTCTCCTTTTGTACTGCAAACAAACTTTTTGAGGTCAAATTATGTATTGGATCAAGTATCGTGTATAAAATCGTGACTGACTTTAACTTAATTTGTCCCTTAAAACTGCTTACACTCACGAATGTGTGGACATGCGCATTACCATCATAGGCACAAATTTCGCAAGGGCACAAATTTCGCGCGACACCGGAAAGACAGAAAAGGTTTACCTTTTCAAAGACGACAAGAAGATGCTCAGAGGAGAGCTTGAAATGTTTTATTGCAACAATCAAAATCTTATGGCTGTGAAATGGATGGATAATAAACCAGTACAAATAATTTCCAGCATCTTTAACTCTCAAGTATCTCGCGCTGAAAGACGTATTAAAAGTCAGAGAGAAAAGGTTCGTTTGGAGTGTCCTAATATGATTAAGCTTTACAATAAACATATGGGTGGAATGGATGTAAATGATCGCATGAAGAGTACAAATGAACAAGATCGACGTGGTGGAAGGTACTATCTTCGATTGGCTTTTAATCTGTTTGACCAGCTCGTGGTCAACTCGAGAATTATCTATAACACTCTGAATGCTGATAAAAAGTTGTGTGCCAAAGAATACCAGTTGAGTATTGCGCGTGGAATCGTTGATGGTTTTTTTTTCCCGGCAGCGAAAAGTTACTGCTGTACCCAAAGGATCTGGTAAGCAGCGAGCAAGTAAAAAATATCCCACTGGGGACCATCTGCCAATTATGAGCTCACGTGCTCGACGCAAATACTGCAGCAAAGTAGGAAAAGACATCAAGTCGTTCGTCCATTACTCCACCTGCAAAATTGCATTGTGCTTGAATCAGGAAATAAACTGTTTCCAGGAATACCACGTTCATGATTATAAGTGATGAGCTGCTCATCGGCTTTATGAACTGTAATGCAAAAACATCATAAACATTTTGATTGCTCGTGCTGCATCATCAGCTTCAAAGGTGTAAAGTCGTGTAACTGCCACAAATCCGTTATAACTGTTGTGAAAATTGGAGAAATAATAACAAATTCCTCATTGATACGAGTTGAAATTATCATACCATTTATTGAGAGACTTCTGGCATGACCAGAAGAGGAATCTCTTTCTTCGTTACTGCGATGCTTGAAAGCAAAACTCTTTCCCGTGTGTATCACAGCCAATACAAATTAAAGGTTACGTTGACACAGTCCTCGAATCCAGCAAGATATTTGTTTCAAGCAAGATATTGATCATTGGTCAAGTCAAGGTTGGAAATATGTCTGGCCTTAATCCAACTTGTGTAAAGAAAAAGAGATTTTCCTCGCCTTTTCCACATGAAACTAAGAACGACGATGACAATGTTTCAAGATACGTTTGTAGATATATCGTATCCTAAAAGATGCGTTTGTAGATATATCGTATCCTAAAAGATACGTTTGTAGATATATCGTATCCTAAAAGATACGTTTGTAGATATATCGTATCCTAAAAGATACGTTTGTAAATATATCGTATCCTATTTTGCGTGGTTACCTTTATTACATCCATGTTCACATCCCAACAACAAATGTCTGAAATTGTTTTCAAATTTGAAATTTTGATTTAAAGAGAAACATTTTATCCTGTTATTAAATCATCCAACTGTTGCAACGAAGGATATCCAAACCTAGCAGCATACGTGTCAGCTTTAAAAACTTATGTTATAATCAAAGGTCAACTATTAACCAAATATCTTCAGTGTACCACATTCATAAAATGTGGTGAAAGTATCCCACGTCCCCCCCTAAGGCAACGCAAGCTTAGGCTTCGCCCTACTGTAATAGGATGGAATAAACAAGTTGAAAAGAACGACGGGCAAAAGTACGTTAAGGAATGAAAAACTGGAGGCACAAAGACTATTAAGAATTCTGATTCAGGAAGAATGCATTCTTTCATAACAAGATTTGAATTCCCGCCTCGTACATCAGTTGTTGATACGATTCCAAATTCCAAACTTGATCAAATAATCATAGTTGTCATTCGACAATTAATGGGAAAAGAGTGGACACAGAAATAAACAAAAGAAATTAACTAAGAACAATTAGTAGGGCAATGAAAGATAACAACAAACGAACGCACAAACAGCACCCCAACAAAAACAACAACGATAAACAAATGAAGCCACCAAAATAAGCAAAATGCCGATAAACAGCAAGAACATTAACAAGACAAGCCACTCACGTATGATTACCACATATCTGTTTATCAAACGAGTGCAATGTAATTCCTATCAAATTGTCGTGCAGCTGTGTGTCGAGACGGCGCTTACAGCGATAAATCTTTATTCGGTAGAGGTTTTCAAACGTAGCCTAAGTGAATTTACGCTTCAATGAGAAAAGACTGTTAAAAAGTATCAGGGTTGTAAAGGTGTACATAGCCTACTAATGGAGATTGCCTAAATGTGGCTATGATATCACGGTTTACAATGCTGGGATATCGCGAGGGCAACACTGGGCGTTTTGTGTTCTTTACCATTGTATATTATAGAGTCAAAAAACTTCTGCCGTTAATCGCAAAGCAAAGAGTGGCAATACGACCAAGTTATTTCCATCTTAACTACATCCAGATTAACGTAGTACAAATGTGCTATTTCCCCCTCGTAAAAAGTATTATTTACCTGTTCTTTTTCCTTTGAACATTGGTGCTGAGCTAGTTGAAAGTCGAGCCCGTTTGTACAGGGCTTAAGCCTCTCTCTGACATGTTTTGACTCTTTGTTTGCGAAAATTCAAACACCCAGGACAAAACAGACCATATTGGGACAACGTAGGCCGTAAGGTAAAATGGCAACCAGATTCTTTGAGATGTACACATTGCTGGTCCTTTTCGGCATTGCTGCAGCTCTTGACCTAGAAAAGGACGATATCTGTACAGAGCAGAGATTGACTGTTAATTATGCCTCGTCCGTGCAATGCGGCGCTGCTATCCCTCTTTCTTCAGTATCAAGGAAAACACCTCCATCCATTGCATGCAATCCTGGTAAATGTCAGGTATGTTTTGATGTAACGTGGCTATCGGGGGCTAGGGGACCTCTGTAAAATGCTTACTTTTTAGATGAATTGATGTCGCAAATTGTACCGAATAAATCGCGGGGGGGGGGGGGGGGGGGGGGCGGCCTGCTCTTGCTTTTTGTGAAA
>JAAAKM020073195.1:203312744-203401864 GCA_010016025.2 Alatinidae sp. Z8VKAUB7J3
GGGGGCGGGCGCGGGCGCCGGCTAAGCTCTGTTCCTGGTTTATAGTAAATAGCCAGTGAAGGATCCTATCCAGCCCAGGGAACTCGTAAAAATGCTGCAAAGTTAAAAGTACAAAATGCTCCTAAATCGGTATTACACATATCGCCCAAGGCTTAACTCCTAGATCCTTGTCATAGATGTAATTATTCCAAAACGAAATGTGTTTTTCTGATGTACTTCCACTTATATAGTTTAACATATCGGTTAACGTTATGCCTGATGCAATGGTTGTTATGTGTTTTTAAAATGTTAGTAATTGTAAAGAAGGTGTTAACTTTTTACCACCACCCACGTGAGTTTGAAACGATAGGTTTCTGGAAATTAAAGAAGCTGGAAATTTGAATCATGCTGATTGCCTATGGACATTCATGGTGATGGGAAGGACTTTGAGGAAATAAAAATCTTAAACAATTTCAGTTTTTGGTGCTTTCTCTGTTATAGACATTCATCCAATTTGTGCCAAGGAATATACTTTTTGCTGCTTGCTACTTTTGCTATTAGGTAATTTCTGTTGCTGCCTCTTTCTGAGTATTAAGAGATTTTTAATTGTTTACAAGGTTCTACTTTCCTAAGATGAAAATTTTTTTGCTTTTTTATTGGATATTAATGAAAGTTAATTAGTATGTTTTGTGTCGATCACTACCATAACCAGGTATACATGCAACACAAGTGACCTTGTAACTGACACTGCAGTAACAATAACTGCATTAGCTTTTCTTACAAAAAGCTTTGTGAAAGCTTTGAAACAATACTTATACATAATTTTATTATCATCCTCTTTCAAGATAAACTAAAAGTAGCATAGTAATCTACACGGGATGATGGGGAAAACATATGGCAAATGGATTCCTGGAACATATTAAAGATTAGAGATTGGGTTAAGAATGATGAGCACTGCACCTATCTGTAGGTAACACTTTCAACAAATTCTATCAGGTTTCTCATGGAAAATACCCTCCATCAGTTCAATTATTCTGAATTTAGTTAGCTGTACCAAAAGATAAAAGAAGAAATTGTACTTTAAAGCATGAAAAGCAGCTTTCTTTGTCTTCAATAAAATAAATCACAAACATAGGATATGAAATTTTCAGAGAACAAAAAAATACTTGCAACCTTTAACATATGCTTTCTCTAATTCCTACCTCTGACTGATTGTCAGTGAATTGTATTACAATTACAAATGGGACATTACAATTACAAATTCAATGGCAATAATCTATCTATTGTACACATGAAAACAAATAGCAGATAGTGATGACAGTGCAATTTGAAATGGCATGAGTACCTCAGATTCAGTTTATATTAGGGCCACAAGTAGAAGAGAGTGCATAGGCCTTTGCAAGTGTTGATACTTAGCCTCTATTCATGGAAGTCAGTTTTTTCATCGTTATATACACAAGTGTGTACAAATGTATTTCTGTAGTAAATATTTGTTTATTTATTTATTTTACCATCAGGAAAATCACTAAACTATATGTAAATGGCTGACAGTAATTTATACGTGAAAAACATGGGACACCAGTTTTTATTGCTTCTTTTACTTCTCAATTTCTAAATCTGTATGATGTTGAAAATAACCCTTAATGGTCAGACAGCACTTGGTTAAGTGGGATCTGTATGGGATGTTGGCAACAAAGTGTGTATTTTGATAGTTTGGTATGCAAGTATTTGATTGGCTAACACAGTACACTAATAAGAGATCTGATTGTGCAAATTAATGAACTCCGTTGTACAATTATTTGTGACATCACAAACTTATGTTCATAAGGAACCATATTTACTATTCTAGCACAACCAGGGTGTAGTCCATTATTCTCAAGCAATAAAGTGTATTAATTGTTTGACAATGAGCTGAGAGGTGACCGAAAAGTGGAATTTTTGATAATGTCATAAATGTGTGGGTCCTGTTGTCACTCAAAGGCTGAAGGAAAGGGAGATATGATGCCTTTTATTGCATTGATCTCTCCTTTGAAATTTATTTAATTGTTTCATTCTCTTCAGTTGGTATTTTTGAGTAGGTCTCCCGGAAAACTTTTGCAAGGCATCAATCTTCATTGTAAACACATAAACATCAAAATTGCCGGACCTTTTTGATTCACCATTTTTTCAAATTTTTCAAATACTTAGTGCTTGAGAAAATGCCAGAATTCTGCCTCTCAGCCAAGTTACCTATTTCACTATAAGTCCTAAACTAAAGATAATTAGACGCTGATTTCTTGAGGAATAGTCTTTCAAGGCATCAGTCTTCATTCTAAACACATAAACATCGAAATTGACGGACCTTCTTGATTGACCATATTTTCCCATTTTTCAAAGCCTTAGTGCTTGAGAAAATGCCAGAATCCTGCCTCTCAGCCAAGTTACCTATTTTGTTATATTTCCTAAACTAACGATAATCAGACGCCGATATCTCCCGGAAAACTTTTGCAAGGCATCAATCTTCATTGTAAACATATAAACATCAAATTTGCCGGACATTTTTTAACACCATTTTTTCAAATTTTTCAAATACTTAGTGCTTGAGAAAATGCCAGAATTCTGCCTCTGAGCCAAGTTACCTATTTCACTATATTTCCTAAACTAAAGATAAATAGACGCCGATTTCTCCTGGAATACTTTTGCAAGGCATCAATCTTCATTGTAATTACATAAACATCAAAATTGCCGGACCTTTTTAGTAGACCATTTTATCCCATTTTTTAAAGACTTAGTGCTTGCAAAAATGCCAGAATTCTGCCTCTCAGCCAAGTTACATATTTCACTATATTTCCTAAACTAAAGATAATTAGACGCTGATTTCTCGCGGAATAGTCTTTCAAGGCATCAATCTTCATTATAAACACATAAACATTGAAATTGACGGACCTTTTCGTGTTCACGTAGATAGGTGGAAAGGAGGACGAGAAAATGGAAAAGGAACATTTCCTTTTATATGGAACTTAATTTTCCCCAGTCCCTGAACGTATCTAGACAATGTAAAAGGCACTTCTAGTCTATGGGATTTTGCGGATTAGGTTAACATAAATGAGTTAAGATTGGTCTCATATGAGTACAAATACTAACAGAGAGACAAATCAATGAATGAAACTCTGAGGGGACGTGATTTCCAAAGTCACTTGAATCGTGGAAAAATAGCCATGGTCGCCAACCGCACAAAGATGGAAAGCCCAGGATGGCCTGTACATCTTGACTTACGACACCAGTAACATAATAATGCTGGTTCAGTTGAACTTCAAAGAAGATGTGGGAAAAAAGGTAGTTCGTAGCAGAGAGTGGTTTCGATCCACCGACCTCTGGGTTATGGGCCCAGCACGCTTCCACTGCGCCACTCTGCTGACTGTAAAAAGTGAAATGATTTGTTCTGATTCTATTCCAAATATTATCAGATCGAGATTCAGTCTTCGTCAGGTGTAAATTTCAATTTCAGATACATGCTGAACAATGCAACGAGTGCTGTGCGTCTTGGAAAGGCTTCGACATGTTACTGAAGACACGATGTTTACCTCTTCGATGCTATTTATTTCTTTGAATTGAATTTTGGGCAGTTTTCGCCGTAAACAACTTGCTTGAGTTACTCAGAAAATTACAGACTGGGGGAGACCGGGGTAATCTGTGCCACATTTTCTTTTTTACTTTCTAGCCACCGTTGCTTTGGTCTAAAAGCGTCGGCTGTTGCTTTCGAATGTGCATTGGGATGTTTTCTGTACTTGATGTGATTGCCGCGAATTCAATAATCCTGTTGCCCTGTGTTTTTTTCTGAAAACAATAGCCAGTGGAAAATAGACCATTAAGAAGGGTTTCAATATAAAACATGGGCTGCAATTGATCGTCCTTTTTTCCTTTGACAACCACATATTATTTAAGCCATAAACAGAAATAAGACATCTCCTTCTTTTTCTTTAAATTCATAGTATTTTAGCATTTAAACGTAAGAATGAAAGAAAATCTTCATTTTTCAATTTAGAGACAAACTTTGTTCCCTATTAGGAAGCAGCCGAAGCACATCGTGCACAATTGTTACAGGTTTTTAACTATTAATGGAGGGCTAGTCATATATTTATGACTGCACTTAGCTCTGTTCTATCCAAGTTGTGAGAAATAATTAGTAGGGTTGGTTCTTTTATAAAAATACTGTCTCAAAAGGTCTACTTTTTGTCAGCAGTCATATTTGAGACCCACCAGAGCGCTAAATTGAGCATAGAAAACAAATACTTTTGTGTCAAACCTTGAAGAATACTTCAACTGCAAGTAAATATTTCTCACTCACAGTATCATCATAGCAAATAATAACACAAAATGCTTACCCGAAACTTTGCAATTTTGAAACTACAGTGCAGAGCGACGCAAATGCCTACGTAATAACTAAGTTTCAACGCCGCGTGTAACTATAGAGTATCATTGGTAGTTAGTGGATTGATCAATTTATTGATTCAATTGACGAATTGGTAGACTGAATGAATGGATCTAGTTGTTGGATGGATTAATTTATTGATTAGGTTGATGACTTGGTAGACTGAATGAATGGATCTAGTTGTTGGATGGATCAATTTATTGATTCGTTGATGAATTGGTTCTCTCTGCTGGGTTTGCAGTAGGAGCTTTTAGATTGTCGGCATAGCATAGGCCCGAACCATCAACCTTCAGCTTGCTTGACCAACTCTCTACCGACTGAGCTTACTCGCCTTCCTTTCTTACCTTCTCTTTCGCACTTCTCTGCCTCTTTCTTTCTTACCTTCTCTTTCTTACTTCTCTGTCTCTTTCTTTCTTACCTTCTCTTTCTTACTTCTCTGTCTCTTTCTTTCTTACCTTCTCTCTCTTACTTCTCTCTTTCTTTCTTACCATTTCGGAAATACGGTAAGTACAGAGGTCAAAATAAGGAAATTTAATCAAACCGGATGTTCTGATGCGAGCGAAACGAGTGATGCAAGGGAAGGGTGTGGAGCGCCATGAGCGAGTACATTCATCTGGGGTCTGGTTGTCATTGTAAGCCCCCTAGCGGGGCTGGGGCGGAGCCCAGCAAAATTTTCAATTTCGCCGGATTGTTCAGCCCAAAATGCCTATTTCCCGGACCATTTTCAGCGATTTCATTGCCTCTTAACAAATGCTTTATGGAGAGAAATGTGATTAACTTCTACCATGATGAACGGAAATGCCAAGCTCGTGAAAATTTTTATCCATGAATACACAAAAATTGATTAATTTTTTTACCCAATGTAATTTCGAGCCGGCTTTTTTTCTGAAATTTAAAAAGGCTAAACGGCAATTTAAGCCAGCTTTAGCCGGAGCCGGACGGTTATTTCGACCCCTGAAGTACCACACACTTAATTACTAAAGAAGAAACAGAGTACCTGGATCCTTTTACCCTTAAGCTAACTCGCCTAACACGCTGTTAAGCTCGCACCTTCTTCCTGATGGAGGAAGTTAGTACTCCTCATACGTCCTAAGAACATTTAATCTATATTTGCCAAAGTTAGATACCGTAAAAATATTCGGTGAAAAAAATGTTGCAGTTTAAGTGGCTGATGTAATTATTAAAAAATGCATTTAAATTTATGCGTAACTTTAAACTCACAGTGGGCAAATAATATGCTTTAGATTACTGTAAAATTTGAATTGTTGTAAAAATTTGCCTATTTATGGCAATTATTAAGGGCGCTTGCCTCGACCGAAAAACACCAGTTTGATGGCAGAATTAATACGTTGCATAATGGGCGGTGACATATTCACTATTTAAAGTGTCTTCTTGAAATTATCATGTTCTAAGTCCATAAAAATAGACTAAAATTATCATGGACAAAATTATTAGGATTTCTCACAAAGGTATAAAGTTACAATTATTCACAATTAAGTCATTTCTCGCGTAACTGACAGGAACGAATTCTTCTCTGGGCTTGCAGTCTAAAGCTGAAGTCTTTCGCATCCCCACCAACCATAATTAATGAGCATGACGTCTGTAAATCTATTTAATCTATTCTTCTGTTTATTTTCTTTAAACCTTTAGTAGTTGAAATACTTAAACCTTTCTCGTTGTAAAGCTTAGCACTACAATTTAGTCCAGTCGTATTTCGGTACATCAGGTGTTTTGTTTCCTTATTGGGAACGGGGGTGATTATGAAGTCTTGTCATTGACTCTTTTTCTCCACATGTCTTTGATTTCAATTTAAGGGAATCTAAACGCCGTTTACTTATTACCCTAGATTAATCTCATTATACAACCAAAAATCAAGTACCTACCCGTACGGGGTTTATTTTTGTTGTTTAGTGAAATACAACTTGGGTATACAACAATATTGATGGATAGATGGAGAGGTCAACAGAAGAGCCAAAGGAGATGACGCGAGATCCCTTCAGCACTTGATGCACAGGGATAAAAGGTAAACAGCAAAGAGTATATTAGCAATTGAAGTAGTATTCGAGATAAGTACTAAGAACTCTAATTATTGAGTCATAGGTATGTGCCTATTTATTACCTACAAATACTTCCGTAACATTAGGAGTTCATACGAGTCCACACTTGTTAATAAAATCATAGCTACAATCACTTTACTTCAAACACTTTTCTGTGAATAGTATATGGCAGAAAGCATCCGCAAAGGTTAAGAACAGCATGATGTGGTGATAATTTTAAAATTGTATTATGCACTTCTCTGTTGCCGACTTCTCTGTTGCCGACTCCTCTGGTGCCGACTTCTCTATTGCCGACTCCTCTATTGCCGACTCCTCTATTGCCGACTTCTTTATTGCCGACTTCTCTATTGCCGATTTCTCTGTTGCCGATTTCTCCGTTGCCGACTTCTTTATTGCCGACTTCTTTATTGCCGACTTCTTTATTGCCGACTTCTCTGTTGCCGACTTCTCTACTGCTGACTCCTCTATTGCCGACTTCTTTATTGCCAATTTCTCTGGCGCCGACTCCTCTATTGTTGACTTCTCTACTGCCGACTTCTTTATTGCCGATTTCTCTGTTGCCGACTTCCTTCTTTGCCTTTCTCTTTTAGTTTTCATTATTCTTTCCATTGCTACCCCACCCTCTCACTCCTTTTTTCTAATCTTTTACTACTGCCCTTGTTTCTTTCCCGCTTCTTCTTTCTCTTTCTGCTTTGCTCTAATTCCTCGTTGAGCCACCTTAATGGTTGTGAAACAATAGTTTCGGAGACTTGCATCCGATAGCTTTGTATCAGTACACGTAATGATCAAAGGTAGCAACTGATATGATAACTATGAACCCCATTCAAGTTACATATTCAAACAACTTGGTTGGACTTTATAAAAAACTGTTAAAAATGTACCTTTAGCCGGTGATTTTGTACATACAAATTGACGTTTTTCGGGTGCACTTTTGCGAATGGTTCCTTCACTAACAAATTCACGTATTCTTCCTGTATTCTTTGTATGCTCGTCTTACCGATCATTCCTATCGTGCTACCTCTATGTAATCTAGGAAGCTATCATGGGTTTTTAGGGGGTAAGAGGGTGGGTGGCGGATAAACTCTTGTACTCCTTCTGCAAAAACAGGAACATCGGCTATAGCTTTTATATATTGATAGCTTTAAGATAACTGTTGGATCTATAGCCTCATTTCAGGCTTTCCTCCCTCACATTTTGTTTACATTAACCACACCTTCTGCTACATTAGCCCACAGTAACTATGATTAATTATTAAAAGAGCTATGATTGCATGAATTGGCAAATTTTTTTCTTTCATTGATTGTAATTTTCTTCTTCAGTTCAATTCATGTTTGTGTAATCATCATCTTGTGTGTAAGGAGCTTTAAAATGTAAAGATTTGAGATTCGACTTCGGTTTACGCCAGATCAAGCTAAATTAAATATATTGTGACATTTGTTAATAACTTTTTATCCGTGCGTGGATCACAAGTTCCGATGCTGACGTATTGTTACTTCTCGAAAGTCATTTCAGTATACAATTTTCGTTAAGTTTCTTTTATATGTATTTTTCATGTTTCTGTTGTTTTCGTTCAATAGGAACATCATTATCAATATCACACGTCAATGGCCGCAAAACCCAATGGGGAACATTCAGATCTATCAAACCTGCAAAACGTTCTGTCATTTCTGCTTTTAAGTTCTCGTGATGTAATGAGTATTACATGCACTCTTCTTCCGTTAAATTGTTGTTCGATAGATTGGCGAACTGGTTGAGTTGTAAACAGCCCTATGTTTGTTACGAATGACATCAGGATGCTTTTACATCTCACTAGGGTCATCGGGTTTCCTTGTAATTTTTTATTCGACTCACTTAAAATTCTAAATAAATCGGAAAGGTAAGCGATGTCATTTTACAGCTCTTCAAACCTGGTGGCAAATTCTTGCTCAGATTTCCTCAGGAATTCTGAAACTGTGTCATACAAGGCATAGATGCGATTCAAACACGCCCCTTTAGAAAGCCATCTCACTGCTATCTTTCATTGACATCCCAAAGATAAGGTATTCGATGACAATTAAGAACCACGACTCTAAAATGCTGCTTGTGAGACAAATATTACTTTCTTGAAGCTGCTGCTACACATGAAGATTCCCAGTGAAACAATAACTAGAAGAATCAATCGCCTGATCCTTGTATGCGACCACACTCCCCAGAAACTACGCAGTGGTAACTGAACCAATCGGCACTGGTTATTCCTGCGAAATCCTGCTTGCTACTTTTAGAGCACACGGACAGAGCAGCACTCATGAAACTAGGGCAGTACTCATGAAATAATTTCAATTTAAAAGGCATGACAAAAATCGAGAAGGCTTTTCTTATTAACTAAACTTAAGATTTTAAGTACTATCGTCAATTCCCCCTTACTACCTCCTTCGTCCGATTTCTTTGTACACAACAGTGTCAGTGTCAGACCATTAGCTTAACCTTACACCATATATACATGTTTAACTGACAAATTTTTATCATCTTGATTTTCTTTAGAACATGTTTCTAAAAAGGAAATTAAAGACCTGAAAAGGCAAAGGGCTGAAGAAGCACTAAAAACTGGCATCAAAGTCGTGATCAATTGTGCCTATGAGAAGAGCATGAATAAAAAGGTGTGTATTAATGAAGGATTCCGCTATCAACACTCGAAACGTTTGATAATCAAACTGTGTGCATAAGATTTGCAGAAACTACCTCCTTACTATTTTTAACATCTCAAGGTTTTATGCTAAATTTTGGTACAATCCAGAAGTATTATTTTCTACGGCGTGTTTCAGTCCTTTCTTGCAAGAAAACCTTTGCTATGCAAACAAAAAGAATCCGTTTTCTCACTATGCCTATTCAATTAATCTTGTTGCTGTTGACACTGATTGGTCCGAAAACACAAGCCATTCAGGCAGTCCAATTTCTGATTGGCTCCTTCAAAAATACAGTCGGGTATACTCTTTTCAATTCGCTGACAATTGCACTTTGAGTAGTGTCAGACGAAAAAGCTTTTAAGTGCATAATGTTGTCGCTATTTCGTGCAATATTCTTGTTTTGTACCGCAAACAAACTAGCCTTACCTTTTTTTATAAATTCTCGGCAAGACTTGTCTGGCGAAATTCTTTAGCGAAATGTATCCATTACTCAAAATGAAATATTCAAATTAACAGTTCTATTTAGTGAGAAAAGCACTGCAACAGCTTTTAGTATTCATGGACAAAAGCTGCGTTCTCCAACAAAGAAAATATTCACCTAAAATAGGATGCGTCGTGGAAGACCACAGAAGACCTACGTCAACGAATTGGTAGCCGACACTGGCATCAGTAGAGAAGGTCTACATGCAGCCATGGAGAGAAGAGAAAATTGGAAGAAAAGAGTAATCGCTAGCGGAGCTAACTCGACCTGATGATGATGATGATGATGATGATGATGATGATGATGATGATGATGATGAACGTATAGGACTACGGAATGATTTCCAGTGATGCTCTTTGCAAGACTATGGTGGATTTCCAAGGTGGAGTTAAATAATATTGGCTGTCAATACAGAAGTGTTGCTATGGTTTGCAATACTTGCCTCTGTTGTTACTTATCTGATCCTGATAATAGAAGGACAGGCCTATAATGTCAAAAAGTTAGAACAAATTTGTTGATTTTACACAGGTTCGTAAAGTTTCAAAGTCGCCTTTTTTACACAACCATACACATTCATCAAGATCAATATAACATCAATATCAATATAAAGTATAAAACCATTTTGATACAGATTTTTCTCTTGCAGGTACTAAGAGCCATTGAAATTTTCAAAAGGTTTAGGAAGACGTAGTGACAGTTCATAATACTTCCTCTCTCTCTTTTTACGATTAAAAGGATGTAAGGCTCAAAAACGTTTTTGGCAAGATAAGTACTGCTCTAGTATACTGCATACGCCTTCTCTAGCTTCAAACTATCCCTACCATCCCTTATTGGCGACCTCAAACGGTCTGTTCTGGCGCGGCAGTAGAGTTGGCTTCTTAACACATAACACTAAACACTTAACACATAACACATAACACATAACACATAACACATAACACATAACACATAACACATAACACATAACACATAACACAAAGCTGGCCCCCAACACAGCATAGGAAATTATGAACTACAATTTCAAGTGTTTCAAGAGAAAGAAAATCTGTCAAATGTAGAAGTGCCTCAATAGTCTTCCCCATTTTCACATTTGGTAATATCAGCTACTCTATTTTAATTGTTAAATTTCCGTAAACCTTCCCTATGAGTAAAAATGAAACAAGGTGAATGAATTCAAAAAAAATACCACTTGCACTAACAAGAGGTTAATAAGAGTCGAAGTTGAGATTTTTTGTCAATATAGCTCATCTATCCTGTTCTGATTTTATCTTTCTTATTGACTTTGGCAGTCAAAGGAGGCCCTGATTCTGCTTGTGTTGAGGAGATCACGTCCACAACTTAATCATTCCACTAAAACTGAATGTATTTAGCTACTATAAAATAACTGTAATAACTACGCTAAATACTGTCTTTGGAGAGTGGATCTTTAAAGTGTTTAAAAGAACAATCCTTAAAGGCGTACTCTATATTGTAACAAAGCAACCAAATCGACTTAAAGATCCAGAGCTTTAACCTGACCTTGTAATATGTTAATTTTTGTGACCTTGCCTTAGAATATTTAGTCTATTTTGACTTTAAAACGATTGCGTTCACAGAAAAATGAGCAGAAAATTAAGAATTCATACTAAATACACGACTTAATTCATGTGCGGCGATTTTTAATGCGAAATTAAAATTAAACATATTATTGGTATTGCAGAACTTGAAAGCAGGCAACTCATTTTGATTGAAAAGCTTTTCGCCGATTCTCCTCAGTCGATCTACATCGGTAATGAACACTTACATTAAAGACTAATTTATATCTAAATCATACAAGAGAAAAAGGAGATGTTGATGCTCTGGAATGTATAACGTTGTAATGCACAGCCTGGCATTTGTAACATTGCATTATAATCATGCTTTGATGTTCATTTTATAACTATTGTATTAGTTATCGACAGCAGTAAAAAAGTATCAGGTACTTTCACCGAAGTTGATAGACTCGAGATGGTTATTTATCCTCTAAAAGTAAAAGGGAATTCAAAACGAGAAGGTCTTAACATTCAGGATATTTCAACAATCTTTTCAATGCCGATAAAAAAACTTTTGCGACTACAATGATTTTCTCGGGAAGTAGAGGATGTCCTCGGATTTTGGCCAATGAACTTCTTTACGCAACCTAGCGCATGCGGAAAATTCCAAGGTGCACCAAAATCGTGTTGTGTTAAACAGATTTCATTCGTGCTACGTAAGCAACACCCTTTTGGAGATGGTATTTATTCTAGGGTGGTATGTTATTTGGATTATAAACGCACATCAGCAGCCACATGTGTGTTGATTGTTGGGGTCTATCACCTTCTTCCTCCAGGATGGAACGTTTAAGCGACGGAAAGGAAAAGAGTTACTGCGTTACTCGCTTTTCTTTATGGAGCACTGGATCGCGTCACCACGAGATTTTGTTTTGCTGTTATGGGACATAATACAAAAGGACCTGGTACGTATTGATTTCAAGATTTTATTTAGAAAAGCAATTAAAGAAGTGGGAATTTGGGGAGTATCATTTCTGCCCCACATACTGCGAAGCTTCGCATCAGTTTGCAGTAAATTATAATTCCCGCAAGGTACTGGTATGTAGACCAGTAAGCAAGCCTTAGTGGTCATCTTTAACTCAAATGGTAGAAGGGCATACATTTCATTGCAGGTGAATCTCGCAATGCGAACTGAAATGAAGCCAGCAATGAATCCTGTCCTACCCGCTTGCTAAATAAGATGTAATGTAAAAAAATCGAACGGTAGACTTCAGGGGTCGAAATTTAATCGAACCGGCTCTTTTGATGCCAGCAAAGCGAGCGATACGAGCAGAGGGCGGGGAGTACCCGGAGCGAGTACATTCAGTTGGGCGTCTGGTGGGCACGGTAAACCCCCTAGCGGGGCCGGGTTTAACTTTCATCCATGATGAACGGAAATGCCCAGCTTGTGAAAATTTCTATCCATAAATACCAAACATTGATTGATTTTCATACCCAATGTAATTTGGAGCCGGTTTTTTTCTGAAATTTGATACCTTGTCGAACCGGCTGAACAACAATTTGAGCCGGCTTTAGCCGGAGCCGGACGGTTATTTCGACCCCTGGACTTACAACGTACTTGGAGTAACGGCCTATAGCACAAACTTTTACAAACGCTTTTCCCTGTTCACCCTCTCAGAAAGTACGCCGGTAGAGACCTCTCCACCCTCCCAAAAGTAACCCGAGACAAACTTCAAATGACGTCGCTTCTTAGCTTCTGTACCTTATCATCGGCTGACTTGACGGAGCTCCATAGAAGTGTTGTAAACGGAGGAGTTTCCCCTATTGAAAATTGCTAAAAAATAACAATATTGGTGAAAGACAGCTAACTCGTACCCCGCTGCTATCCCGTCTGGAAAAGACCTTGAAAATCCTTAAAGTTATGAGAAAGGCAGACCATCAAATGAAACAAGTCATTCAAGCTTTAAGTTAATTACGTCTCAATGAAAACATATACAGTAACAAAAAAGCGGCTGCTTTGCCCAGGAACAGGCCCAGGGCCGCCCGGTCCTCGGGGTCCAGCTCCAACAGATCCTGTCCCTTGAACAGGATCTGCCCGGCGGTTACCTCGTAGCCCTGGCGTCCCGCCATGATGTAGGCCAGGGTCGACTTGCCGGAGCCGTTCGGCCCCATGATCGCATGCACCTCGCCGGGCACGATCATCAGGTCGATCCCTTTCAGGATCTGCCTGTCCTCGACAGTCGCGTGAAGGTTCTTGATCTCGAGCATGGTCTCTCTTGGTCCTTGGTTCCCCCTCACCCTCCCGCTCCGCGGGTCCCTCCCTCTCCCCTTGGGGGAGAGAGCCGGGGTGAGGGGCTTTTGTTCGTTACATATTCGCTTGGAACGGCTTCGAAGCGCTTATCCCACGCTGCCTTCCAGGCTGATTCCCACCAGTTTCTGCGCTTCGACCGCAAATTCCATCGGCAGTTGCTGCAGGACCTCGCGGCAGAATCCGTTGACCACCAGCGCCACCGCGTCTTCCTCGCCGATGCCGCGCTGCCGGCAGTAGAACAACTGATCCTCGCTGATCCGGGAGGTGGTCGCCTCGTGCTCGACCACCGCATTGCGGTTCTTGCTTTCGATGTAGGGCACGGTGTGGGCGCCGCAGCGATCGCCGATAAGCAGTGAGTCGCACTGGGTGTAGTTACGCGCGCCGTTGGCCTTGGGGGTGATCTTGACCAGGCCGCGGTACGTGCTGTTGGAGCGGCCGGCGGAGATTCCCTTGGCGATGATCTTCGATTTGGTGTTGCGGCCCAAATGGATCATCTTGGTGCCGGTATCGGCCTGCTGCAGGTTGTTGGTGATGGCGATCGAGTAGAATTCTCCGACCGAGTTGGCCCGATGTTGAAACTACCCCAAATATATCCCCACTCTGACGAATTGCACCAATCATTATCCGTGTATGTTTAATTTTATCTTTCATCATCACTCTGACGATTTGTACACTTTCGTTTTTTCTTTCATCCCCACTGTCACTAAGATATAAAGAGCAAATGGGGGGGTCCAAGGCCAACATCCATCAACTTTGACTACGGGGTGGAGAAGCAAGCCATGAGGTAGGCTCAACTGCCGGTAGGACCGCCTCTCGCAGATTATGGAAAGCACCTGTCATAAATGAGAACAGACACCACATCCATTCCTTGCCATAAGGCCGAGAAGCGATGGCTTAAGGAAATGGCATTACCCCTGCTAAGTAAGATTCCCCATGTCTAGGAGATGCATCGGATGTGAAGATAACAATGCCGACATTATCCGAGGAAAAGACTTGAAATGCTAAAATGTCTGCGGGGAAATTTGACGCAAGCTTAATTGTAAAAATGAATTGGAAATAATTGTCCTTGGCGCTCAATCGAGCATTCTAGTCGTTTATTTTCTGAAATTGGCGTTTATGGATAAAGAAGTGGGGGTTCATCTCACCGCGCCCGGATGTCGAAAGCCCTGGATTTAAAGTTTGTCAAGTAGCCTTTTCGTGCATAAATTTTAGAGGGAATGTTAATGACCGGTGTTTGCACATCAGATCTAAAAGGAAAACTAAGAGTTGTTTGCCTCAGCAACATAGAGGCAGGGCTCCAGTCAAAAGATGGAATAAACTGTCAATTGACTTATGTCACGTATGGGTACTAAAGACAAATTTGTTAGCCATTACATGTAATTAATTCGCTATTAAGACATCTTAAAAGGCAGTCCTGCTATTCCTTACCCTCCACTTTCTCTTCATTCCCAGCTCTTCCAATCCCCCTGTTCCTTGCCCTGCTATTCCTTACCCTCCACTTTCTCTTCATTCCCAGCTCTTCCAATCCCCCTGTTCCTTGCCCTGCTATTCCTTACCCTCCACTTTCTCTTCATTCCCAGCTCTTCCAATCCCCCTGTTCCTTGCCCTGCTATTCCTTGCCCTCCACTTTCTCTTCATTCCCAGCTCTTCCAATCCCCCTGTTCCTTGTCCTGCTATTACTTACCTTCCACTTTCTCTTCATCCTCCCACCCTTCATCGTTTTCCATTCCCTTTTCATTCCCTCCCTTCCTGTTCTCATGGCTCTCATCATCGTTTTCACTGTCTTCCTTTTTGTCATCATCTACTTGTCCTCTGAGCATCACCACTGTTGTCATTTTCTTCTCATAATCATTGCCCTACACGTCTGATTGTTACTGTTACCCTTTCCCTTTCATCATTGCCCTCATCCTATCACTGACACTGAAACACTGGTATCATCCTCCCTCCAAGCCTTTTATATAGGTAATATCTTATAATTCTACATAGGTATGTTTATTGCTATTTATTCACTATATTTTATGTACATTTATTATCATGTTTATAATGATACCTGTAGCTATGTAAATTATTTTTGGAGGTACAGCAGTTCTTCTCAAACAAAAATTGTTATCATTTTGAAATTATGTTGGTTAACTTATTTTCTGGGTAATGGAACAGATTTTTATTCTTTCTTTTGTAGGTGGGGTAGGATTTGACATCAATTGTGGTGTCCGTCTTCTACGAACCAATTTAAATGCCAAAGATGTAATACCAGTGAAAGAGCATAACAGTAAGAGGAAATCCACCGATTCCACGATCTCATAAGATGCTTTACTAGTACTCAAATATATTTCGTTCGAATTTTATTACCAAAAAAGAAATAACCATGTCGCGACAACCATGCCATGAATAAAAATTCTTACGTAGCATACCATGTTCAACATATAATAGGGTCTATATTTCTCCTTAATTTAGTGAACAGCACTCATTCTTCATAAATAAAGTTAAGTAATGAAATCAGTTTCAAAAGTAACATCATGTTTGAAAAAAAAAATGATCTTTTTAATAGAGTGTAAATAATATTTGACAAGTCTATCTTAATGTTTGAAGTGTTTAAAGCGTATAATTATTTTGATAGAGACAGAAAAATACTTTGATGAATGGATGTAAATAATTTATGAAAGTACGGTAAAGGTCTAAAACTATTTTGGAGACATGGTAAGGTAGAGGTTTAGATTTGTGTTTATTAGTTTTCAAAAGAACACTAGAGAAATAAAAGGTATATCACCACTGGGGATCGAACCCATGCCCCACACTACCACGCCAAGTGCTCTACCAACTCAGCTAGGATGATAATTTGTGTTTGTAATTGATTTTGGAAATATCAGCCTTCTAGAATACATGACATCCATAGCTTATAATCTGGTACTCCTACGATACTCCAATCTTCTTCAGTACGTCTGTTTATTCACAGATTCCAACAATCTCAGAAATCGATTTCTTGTAACGTTGGTATACAAAGGTGGGATAAAAATAGGGGTTTCCTTTTAGCACTCCTCTGTTTCTGTTTCTGTTTCTGTTTCTGTTTCTGTTTCTGTTTCTGTTTCTGTTTCTGTTTCTGTTTCTGTTTCTGTTTGGATGTCCTCATCGGAGACAGAGGCAAATGCCTGACTCAAAACTTTAGTCTGCCATCGGACTGCATTCACAAATGGTAGGAATAATCTCTCATCTTAAATCATTTTGTAAGCTATAGATACACTGTACCATGTTATTGTTTCAAAGGTCGTAACCAAAACGACATAAATCATATGAAAGTTCAAGATCTGTTAATTGATGATAGCGGACGGCAATCGGAGTCAATACGCATGCTCCTCTTTCCTTAGCTTCTACCACTACAGTGGCAGAAGTGGGCGCCAATCCTATCCTAATTCAAGATTGACCACTTCTTCCAGCTTAGCTAGTTCTTACATTTATTAAGTACAGCAAAACACAAGACCGCAAAACACAAAATAAGCCCCCCTATTGTCTCGAACTAGTATTTCTAGTTTCTAGTTGAAAATAGCAAACATTATTTTACTGAACAAATCTGGAGGTATATCACAATCCGAACGTTTTACAAAGTGGGAAGTGCACAAGTATATTTGGAGCTGGGAGGATAATACCAATGCTCTCCTATGAAACTATGTCTATTCACAAAATGATGGCTCCTAATCTGCAAAACTATTACCTAGGCATAAATGTTAACAAGCGCTTACGTTTTTCCTTGTATTTCAGGAATTTGCAGTTTTCTTAAGATGGACTTGAAAATATCTCCTCCTGATTGGTGTCCGTACCATACTTAGTTTTTCAATTGGAGTGTCATGCACTTTTGCCCTGTTTCGCATTTGCAGTGTTAACGATCGTACACACTGTTTTCTTCTTTAAACCCACCATCTCAATTCACTTTTAACTTGCAAAAAGAAAAATTATGTTGTGCTCGACTATAAGATAAGATTTGAACAATGGCCTCCAGCTTTAGACCGCAGTTGCATGTTGAGGAGGCCTGTTATTAAGATCGCCCTGATAGGGAAGCATCTCTCCAACATCAGAAGTGACAGTTGCTGGTGTGGTTATGTAACGACTAATAGCCTCTCTGTGACTATCAAATCTTCTGCCTTTCTCTATTACCTTTTTCAAGTTTCCAAATACTATTTCAGTAAATGCTGCTTTTGACTTTCTGAATGAAATCATTCCTTTTTTATTTGCCTTTATGGAGGTATAACAAAACGCTTTGTCACTTTTCTTATCATAATGGAGCCAAGGGTATTTGACAAGCCCACCAGACTTAAATGATTGCTTTTGCCACTAAATTCTGTTCAAGGAAACGTATAATAATTTGGTTGATATTTTTCAAGCGGAATTTGGAAGGGCTCTGAACTGGTAGGCAAGTGGCTAGAACATTCTTCCGTTGCGTTGTGTTATTCCGGCTAATAGATTTGACTATAAACATAAATATTTTGCATTACAAATTATAAGGGGGACGTGCCCCACTGCCCCCCATTTCCTACGGCCTTTTACTTAGATAGTTTTAACATCTGACTCATTTCTCTATACTTGAAAAATTAATCAGTCATCTTTAATAAATCTTTCTGCAGAGTGTGATTTGAAGTGCTATCCTGCATGTGAATGTTAGAACTGGTAAGTACAAAATTCTTGATTTGTTTTGTTATTGTTGTCATTCCAATGGATCACTTTAAAGATTTTTGATGGTCCTTCCACTATAATTAATTGTATTTAAGTTATTATAGATGCATTGTAAAATTTATTACTTGCTAAACCCAAAGCTAGAACCATCACTATGATATATATACTTTATATATATACGTTTGATAATAGCTTTGGCAACATTGATCATGATATAGATAGAAAATTGCTTGTTGTTTTAATTTGATATCAGATTGAAAAATTATCATACAGACTTCTGAGTACAGATGTACACATAAATAATGGAAGTAGATGTGATATTAGTATTAGATGTATAATAATAAATTTTACCAACTTCTCTTTATTGGAGGAAAATAGTGTCTCTTGATTACATATGTTAGAAAGTGTATTGGTTGTTGCTCTTAATGTTCTTTAGGACTGTTATTGTATGTTATTGTATGTTTCAATGTTGTTAATATATACTGCCTATATGATCTAAGTTCACGGTAGACCCTTTTAAGCGTATGCCTTCCCATAAAGTCTAAAGTGTTGCAGTGATGAGGTTCCCATGCCTCAGAATATGTAATAGCTTCAATTATGTACTGTTCTAAACTGGTAGAGCAATTGTTCAAGGATCACCCTGCTTGATAGGAGCTGTCAGAACCCCTCGTTTTGGTAGACATCTGCCTTGAGATTCTGTGAAAAGTCCTAATGATTAAAAACTAACGTGATATTTGGTAATTGTACTGAATTACTCAATGCAATTAGTACATCTTGCTCGTTTAAACTGTTAGATTTTAGGAGAGCATTTGTACGAGCTGCTGAAAACAACCTGGTCATAAATTTTTCTGTCTTACCTCAATCAATAAGTTAACTTACCAGTTGAAGATCTCTGTAACACTATCTCACATTGGAGTTTTCAGCTTCACTATATATAATTCTCAAAGAGTGGAGCATTACCACAATAGCTTGCAATTTAACAGTGCTGACCCAATTCGAACTCATGTTAAAACCGAGTGTTAGTTAATGTCCTATCATAAGCAGTGGAACATTCGGTCGCAGCCAAGACATGAAAACAGTACAAAACTGGCAACATTTACGCAGGCTCCTCCCAAACCCACATAGAAAGACCAGTCAAATTGTAAGATATCTGACTTGAAGTATCTGGTGTAGATGATGATTCCAGAAACCGCCAAGGCCACTGAAAAAAAAGGTAAGAGAAATTTAATACCCAGTTTGAATAAAAATCAAGTCCTTTTGTAAGAGAATTTTATCATAGAATACTACGTGGATAACCTACAGATCATACTAAATTTGAAAAGAACACTAGAGAAATAGAAAATATGTCACCAACGGGGATCGAATCCGTGACCCATCCTTTCTCGGCATGTGCTCTACAAACGGTGCTAGGTGATCTCCGATGTCAACATACTCTATTTCTCTAGTCCCCACATTAGCTCCCAATCATCCACCGGTGGGCAACAGGTGGACATCGACATCCAGCTCAACGCAATTTGAGAACAGCCTCTTTCGTTGAAGTCATATTAACTAACAAACGGGCCAATAAACAAACTAACTGATAAATAGAAAGTCGTGTGGAGTGATTTATAAATACATTGATAAAAATCAGACACCACGTAGCTAAAGAATGAGAGGCGTCAACGTAAGAGGCTACGTGCAAGGTTGAGTAGACATATAAAAAGTTCTCTATGCTGTCGTTGATTAAAGGAAATTTTTCAATAAAGAATGCACAGCAGTACATAAATACATTTCTTTCCAGGGGCCAAAATTAATACTTACAAGAGAGTGATTTTTAAGAGGCCCACAGACGCTCAAAAATATTGACAATAATGTTGAAGCTTTAGTGGTAGCGTCTGTTTGATGCAATGGAGTTGTGTCACATATAAGGCCACATAAAGCCATTTTTTTTCGATTTTTCTACCGGCCTAATAGATGTATCTAGGGTTCACGTCATTTTTTACTCTTGCTCTGGCAACATCACTGCATTTTCTCTGTTGCCTCGTTGGCAAATTTAAATGCTCCGTTATCTGTTCAAGTCGGCTAGTTAGCAAGGTCGGACTCTTATTATTCTTTTATTTTAATTCTCTTGACATTTTGTATGTCGATTCGACTTCCCGTTGTAATTTTTTGTATTCAAGTGATCAGTGAAGATCTTACATCTTCAAAGCTCTTCCCCTTGCTGCTCTGAACCTTAACGTTTATAATTTGTATGCTCTTTTATTGTTGATAGTTAGATTGATATTTTGCCAATTGATGGGATCTGTAACAGCTATTTCTAAGTACATGCGATTTCTGTACTAGTACGATTCGAAATGAAGTAACTTACCGAAGGTCACATAGAAGTGTCAGAGATGGGAACGGACAAATCAGCCTTCCAGTCGTGTAGTCTAACGTCATAAGAACTGACGAACCTTCTCCTCATGAGCAAAAAATGTAAAGTGCCCTTTAGTGTTTAAGTGGCAGCGGTATATGAACGTACGTCTAATCATACGTCTGACAATCAACTTGGATTAGACTGACTATCCCCAAATTATGGATCCATCGCTATAAAACCCGTGAGAAACACTTCATTATTGCGAAGTCTTAGCGGATGAAACAACATGCTTATATATATTGCACGAAATAGCGAAAACATTGTGTACTTAAAAGCTGTTTTCGTCTGACACTCCTCAGAGTACTAACGTCAGAAGGAAAAATTTTAGAATTCTGATGATAAATTTAGAGGGACATAGCAATCCTATAGCTAGGGAGGGGGGGGGGGGATATTTAAATTCTTATTTTAGAAGTTGTTATACTCCTAGGGACTTTTATTGTAGGGAATTTTTGAAGGGTCTATTTTTAAGGCATTCGACGCGAAGATAATTAAGGAGCTTATAGCCCAGGGGTCTTTTAGTCAAAAACTGTAAGCAAAGCCATGCTCTTGACACTATGCTTATCGGCGCTTTTTATACGAGGTTTCAAATAAGTGGAATGTTTGAGGGCTTATGCTCAACGAGGGCTTATGCTTGGAGAATGATTTGGTTCCTAAAGTTGCATTAATTTTAGGTTGAGATTTGAACACCGATATGCATAGAAGGAAACCTGATCTTATCGACCATGGATTTCGTATATTTACAATCAACCAACAATCACTGACTTGTTGTATTTTCTGCATCAGGTTTTTCATCTAACGGTGACAGTATTCTCATTGATAAAGTTTTTGGATTTCTCAACGCCCCTCTTGATATCTGCCCGGAGCTATTATTAGGAGATCTTGTTTTATGCAAATAGGTGGGGCATGGGCTTTATCATAATGTACGAAAGTAAAACAAGATACCAAAGGTGCTAAATTAACTTTGAAAATTAATATGAGAATTCCGTTAGACCATGGCTATATACATTATCTTTTGTACGTTAAGCTTTGTTTATATATTTTATCTAGTATTAGTAACTTTTATATGAAAGTTATAAAATTCTTTATCTTTATTTTTGTTTGTAGGTCGGTAAAAAATCTATCAGCAAATTCAAGTTCATCGCGAACATACCATTCACGTTACAATAGTACATGCGTGGTTTGTCAACTACCAACTGCGATAGGTGTACCCTGATGCTAACATACTCTGTTCCTGCAAGGGACATATGAGTCCCCCATCATCAGCAGGTGGGCATTGACATCCTCTTCCACTCAATTTTGTTTTTCATCCCTGTTCTCGATGTTTCTAATAAAGTATAAATAAACATGAAGACACTACTCTAGCTAACTTTAACAATCATTTGATTTACGTTAGAATATAGTATCGCTAAAAAAAATTGTTACGTAAGCTTCTAGTAGCATTAAATATCCATGTACTATGTGTTTTTTCAAATACTGTATTTTTAGTTGTAGAGATTCCTAGCATTGTAGTTTTGCAAGAATAGAGCGATTCTACCCTGTGGGACTTACCTTTCACTCAAACTCTTCTAGTCTATTATTTGATGACTTAAACTTGTACAAAAATTGACATAGAGTCTTCATCTGTTTCTACTTTACAGCCAAATGAAAGTTCCATATGCAGGTGTTTGTTTACCATCTGGTCATTTGATATTTTTTTGCAAATTATCCGTCTTAAGTGTCTGTTGGTATGTGATCAGTGACAGGCTATTTGCAAATAATACGCCACTGTAAATAAACACTATTGTTTGTTGTCAAGTTGAAAAGACCTTTACATTGCTTAACGTTGGAGTCTTTGATGCAAGAAATAATTTAAGCAACTGACAAGAGGTAAATTTGCAAAGGACAGAGAGTACCTGTCTCCCGAGACGACCACTGTTACACCTTCCACAGAATGAATTTTAAAATGGCGTGCGCAAGTAATGTTTAATACACCATTAATACAAGTTGAATAAATATAGTACAAAAAATGAATTGTCTTTAAAACACTAATTTTGAAACCTACGTTCGTATGTATGTTTCCAATATGACGACTGACCTGCCTTGCCAGTGTTGACATAAATGTCCTGCCCTCTTCCTCTTTAAGTGCTGTTACTTTAATTGCTCCGTATTTTAAATTGTAAAAACACGAACGCAAAGGCGTTTTAAAATGGGACGTAGCTTACGGTTGTGTGTTTTAATTTTCCTTTGAGGTATCCTTGTATTTCAACAAGGTGACTGAACCATCTTGAAAATCAAAAAAATTCCGCCAGTCACCTTAATGGACCAAACCTTCTCAAAGTTCTCAAAATCTATTCAAAATAGCAAACCCACTTAAAAGCTCCACTGGTCATATTCAGACTCATCGAGTGTATCTTTTGACCATTGGAACTCATGTAAAGCAAGGCGTATGTCTTTGTGGAAGCTGCTGCTCCCCTTGCATTTGATGTTAATATAATTTGTTAAAATTGATTTTGGTTCATAGATATACCACAACAGAATATTAAGATTTTTAATCATCTAACGGTTTTTACAGTTCCTTCGAAATTAAGGGAAGCTGTGTTGCGTATATGCACGTATATACGTTTTTCTAAAACGATGTAAATGGTTTTAATAGGTCACCCAAAACTCGTTTTCCCCGTCTCAAAAGCTTTACAAATCTCCGTAGATTTCACTTACTTTTTGGGTAATATAGTTATATTATGGCAACCTATTTTGGAAGTGTCGATGTTTTGTTATCCATTTGGGATATTAAGAGTTTTTGACTTTATGACTAATCCTTTCGTTTGTTTTTCTTTAGGGTGTGCAAGTGATGAAGCATCAGCACTTGCTAGTCAACACGCGCAGTTAAAGACTCATTGACATTCATGCAAATTGTTCAATTGTGCGATCGTCACGACGCTACAGCAAGGATCTATAAAGATGCTAAACTGAAACTATGGATTTAAATTGTAAATATAAACAATGGCAGCACCATAGGAGGCTGGAATTTAAAGTCGCCTCCTTCTACCTGATAATTCGGGCGCCGGGGCAAAAAACGATTGATTTAAAAGAGCGAGAAACTACTTTTTATATTTCGCTGGTAGCAGTTTCTATTTTGATATTGCAATGCCGGTAGATGTGAATAAGTGAACAAAGTTGTTATGTAGAGGTGGAAGATCCTTATATAAGGGATCATTATGGAAACAAGGTCTTCTGAGCCTTCTCAATGTTATCCCAGCCAACTTTATCAGTAGGGGTTTATTGAGCACAATTTCTTTGTTTTTCATTACTTATTTTGTATTTTGTATTTTATTCTTTAGCGTGACTTAAATATCTTTGTTTAATTTTGTAAAGTAATTAATATCTTAAAAATTGTAATTTTGACTTCTTTTTTTTTAACTATTTTTCTTCTATATGGCAAAACAAATACATACATACACAGCATTCTTAAAAGGCAGCGCTAACGAATTACTCGTAATTAGACTGGGAAGACCTAGATTAGCAAAGCATTGCTGAATGCTCAACAACACAACAGGGACCAGAAGATACTGTCCGGTCAACTAAGCAGTATGGGACGAGGGTCTTCTGTATTATTTTGCCCGTAATTCTTGCGGTAGCGATATGGTAATGTAGTAGCAATTTTAATTCATTTCTGAAAGCGTTTTATTTTATATGTTTGGCAATCCTAACATTTGGAAAATTAAAAACCGAGTTAGCAAGAAATTCTTAACAGTGTTCTAAGATTCTGTCCCCCAGACCCTTAATACGTCCGTAGGAAGAACCTAAATAAGCAACAATTGGTATCGGGCTGGATGGTTTATAATGAATTCTGTGATAGTATCAGAAAGCCCAATTGGAACCACCGCGATGGAGTGGTGAAGGCGTTATACACTCGTTCCAACGGTCCTGAGGTCGATACCGGTCTATCTGTTCGATGCATGATCACGTAGGGTACGAAGTCTGTTGCCGTTTCAAAACAAAAACGGCGTTGGGGCCTTGGAAAATACATTCTACATCCTGCGAATAATTGAAACCTTGTAGATCTAGTTTGATATCAGTTATAAAAAAATTGCTCAGAAAGAGTATAAGAACAGCGTAAGAAATAAATTCCTGCAAGCCTTATGTGCTTTGCATTAATATGATCTGGAATTAGTTTCTAAATGACTTTTACGTACTCCTTGTACCACTTTGACGTACTCCTTGTACAAAGGGACCATTATGGAAACAAGGTCTTCTGAACCTTTTTAATGCTATCCCTGCCAACTTTATCAGTACGGGTTTATTGAGCACAATTTCTTTGTTTTTCATTACTTATAATTTGTATTTTATTCTTTAGAGTGACTTAAATATTTTTGTATAATTTTGTAAAGTAAATAATATCTTAAAAATTGTAATTTTGCCTTATTATTTTTTATGTATTTTTTTTTGTAACTATGTTTCTTCTATATGGCAAAATACATACATACATACATACATACATACATACATACATATATACATACATACATAAACTATAGAAAATATACCAATGTCTTCTAATTCACTACTCGGAGTTTCATGCTAATGCAATCACTTGAATATAAAACAGGCCTTTTTAGGGCTATATTACAAGACAGTTGCATTTGATACCTTTAGTGGAGTTTTAAAGATATCTTGAAACCAATTACTTGATCACAAAAATAGACAAAATCCAGATTTATAGTTTTAGTACCTGCATTTGGAATTTAAACACGTAGGGCTTGTCTGTCTTCTCTCTGTAGTTAAATGATCCTAGCCACTCTTTGTCTCAGTAGTATGGCATTTTGGTATGCTAGGAAAATGAACAGCGAGAACTGTTTGGAATATCTCAGTCCATTGATATATACAGGTGTAAGCTAATAACATGTTTGATGTTTGAGAGTGAAGTAAATATTTTTAGGTTATTTTTATCATACAACAGATATTTTCTTATGGAAGAATTTTAATCTGCAGAGCTTAGAACTCAGAACAGTGCTTCTTAAGCCAGGGTATGCAATATCCTTTGGATTTATGGGAACTAAGGTATCACTATCGTTTAATGACGATGGATGACACAAATTAAACCAAATTAAGGTCAATGCTGTAAGTATGGGACTCAATTTCCAACTGTTGTTATTTACTATAACCTCTTAGGACCAGGTTGAACAATGCAATGGTTAGTGGTCATCTTACAATAGATTGTATGCCATAGCACACAGTGTCCTCCATACTTGTTCTTTTGTTGCCTGACGACAGTTACTTTCTCACTAATATGGTATTGTATGCTTTTTCAGAAGGAAGGAAAGAAGGTAGAAGATGATGACACTAAAGAAGAATCTGCCAAGGATGCAAGTGAGATTGAATCAAAACTGACTGAAAAAACTAAGGAGTTAGAGGAAAAGGACAAAGGTATGTACCATTGCGAACGGAAGGGGCTCATTTAATTACAGCTGATTGTTGCAGTTCTCCTTTACTAAGAAAGGGGGCGCTTATTTGGGGGTTGAATAAACTCGCTTCGGCGTAAATAAGCCCATGGGTTTATAACGTAATTTTAGAATTTTGTTATGTCGTAATTTTAAAACCACCCCCGTTTGGAAGCACATAGACTTTAAAACTAGCAGGAACAACGTTTGAAACTGTTACCAGCCTCTAAGAAAAGTGGAGAGGCAATCAACTGGAAGTCCCGTATGAATATAACCTGAAAGAACCTACGGCATTTTTGTCAGTGACAGAATATATTTATGGACATTTTCGCCGAAGATAAAATAATCTAAATAGGTGACATATCAGTAATAATTTCCGAAATCAAAGAGTTACCGCGTTTAAATGCCCGCTGGGCCAACACCTGTAGTTTAGACCTGGTATGGCCATGTTTGAGGGAATTAGAGTACACGGATCAATACGGTGGTGAGCAAATTAAAATTCATGGCGCTTTAGAATGTAATTCTGATAATATGCCTTTGACCTTCGGGCCCTCATGCGATCGAGAAAAGAACAACAAATGATGATGAAATCGTGACGTAATGATCCCTCGGAATTATAAAAAACTTACCCAGAATTCCACTGCAGTTAAAAATTGCTATGTAGATTGGCGAAACTCGTTTTTTGACGCTATCATCGATCAGTGGAACTCCTATGGCAATCAGTGGTGTGCAACCGATTCCTGCAATAGTCATACCCAAAAGAAAGAGACCGTAGTAGAAATTCGATGTTTCTCGACTCAGCACCTTGCACTCTCCCTCATTATGGTCCCTTCCACATAACGATACCGAAGAGATAGGCGAGACGCAAGTTCGCCGATAATGAGAATTAGGCTGGTTGACCTTCGATATTTACTTCTATGAAAAAAAAAAATCAAAGATTCGCATTGTGTGTGTTTGAGCTTTTTTATTTTTGCATTAAAAAGGGCGCCTTGAACTGTCTCGGCCGCGCGTAAGGCACACTAGACAAAAAGACCACTGAATTCGTTCGGCAACAAGGAAAACTTCCAAAAAAACCTACGATACAGTCAGACTCCAACATCAACATGATTGCGAATATGTGCTTATTGTCTATTCCACACTTGGCAACATAGTTGTGGAGACAATATCATGTCCTCTGATTGGTTACATTGGATTATGTAAAAGTTAAAATGGTCACTGTACGAAAACCTCTAACCTAACACGCCTGATGACCAATCTGGCACGCGACGTTGTTTGACAAGATGTATACAATACAGTCTGTTAAATATTTTGATGGCTCCGAAGCAAAGCTATTAACTTATTACTCTCTTGGGCAGAATTACGACGTTGTTTGAGTAAGAGTGAATCTATCTATATCAGTTTGTGCATGTGCCAGAACTCTGATGTTTCAGTATTATCCGACAAAGAGAAGTTGTTGCAGCCAGCTTAGCCGTGTCTTCTATCCCTGCGGTAGTCCCAGACCAAAGTGGAAATGCACACGCTCTCGTCTAGTTTTTACTTTATCATTGCATATGCCTACAAATTATATATTTTGAAAATGAGAAGTGAAGGTTGGTTCAGAAACCGAAAAATTTCAAGACAAATTTAGGAGTAAATTTTTATTTATTTATGAATCTTAATATGTCTTATTTTTAATATTGGAGAAAGTAGCAGTTCAAAAATATGTCCCTAGTGAAAACGAAAGACGACAATGTCAGAGGAATCACCAAGCAACAGAGCTTTTAGAACAGACATTTTATTAAAATTATTAATCCATCACGAAAGGATTAATCAGCGGTGATATCAACTTACTAACAAGGACCAGAAAAAATTCCCAGGAGTAATTTTCCATATCAAACATTGTAGAGACTGCTGAAAATTCTTAATGCTTCCTGTGTATCATCAATTCATCTTATAAGCAGAACAGTTGCAGTAGCGCTGTTTGAAATGCCTAAAAAATTGTTAACGATTCATTTTTCTTATTACAGTATTTAGAAGATCAATTTTGTAAAGAGTTATTTTTGCCTTGCTTACGTTTTTTAAATGCATTTTGTATATGGGTTTCTTAAAGCATGACCCAAGGGCTTAACATGCAAACTTTTGACATGAAGAAAAGTCACAAAGTCTGGTTAGAGTGTACGGTAAATTCACATGTCAGCTGTCTGAGCTTCGAGTTTGTTTGCCTTTATATAGGCGTCTCAAGTTCTGCCACTACTACCCCATCTCATCCCCTAATCTGGAAGTAAAAGGCAGGTGTAGTCCACTCAAAATTTTTTTTGAGTTTAAATTTAACCTCTGTATGCCACTTAGCCACATACCTATTTAGGAATAAAAGAACTATTATTAAAACATCGACTAAAGTACGATCAGCGTGCGATAAATCATCTTAAAGATACCTTGACAGTGCCAGATTTGGAGAATGCAATGTACGGGGGGATCTTTTGCTGTTCTTTAATTGTGCTGCTGTTGAAGTCATTTTCCTCGGATTCAAGTGCAAGTATTATATTGCCTTCTGTGTCCATCATAGATAAAGAAGCGTAATTAATATCGGTACAGAACTAATTATAGTATCAAACTCCAAACAAAATAAATTTTCACACATCTTAGATGATAATTAACTATTGGAAGTGCCTGCCATACTAATTTTCAAGGTGATTCTCGAGGTAATTTTTAAGGAGGGCAATTTCTAATCTTGGAATTTCTGATTTTCCCCCATGAGATTACTTTTTTCTCCTCAAATTAAAGTTCCCTTAGTTAACTATATACCTCCTGGACATGCAACTATGGTTGGTACTTCGGGGCAAAATTTAGCAATTTTGTTCTTTTGAATGCTGTATAATGCACTTCCTAGTGGTCCCAAGACTATAAATAACCTCCCTTCACATGTTTCCAATGCTCTTATGTCACGTTTATGGACCTGTACCATATTCAGTTCAAATGGGCTTGGCAAATTTCTAAAGCTTTAAAAACCCACGTTTAGTCATACTACTAAACTTGTAATTTAGCATTGATTACCATAAACTATATAGTCACTTTGATATCAGAAGGAACTTTATTTCTTGTATATAACTTAATCCTAGCCACGGGTGAATAAATAAAGAAATGAATCTTTGAATATTTGACATGGCATTGACATACCTGGAAAAGACCCTTTATGGGACAATAGTGTAAAATTCCAGGCATTTTCCAGATTTTTTTAGAAGGAATTAAAAACAAATCCCAAGACTACTAAAGACTTTGCAGGACCTGTAGTAACCATAAGAAAACTACATTTTAAAGACTCCATGAAAATTATGGAGAAACAATGAATGACTGAAACACATACCAGAAAGTATACATTACTGATCACCTTGCAAAATGCAAGAACTTGATTGCAATTGGAATAAGGTTTTTCCGTGTGCTGGAAGCCGTTGTAGGTCTGTTGTTGTCCCTAACGTGTCGTATATCCATGAGCTCACTACTAAACGAAGGATTTGCATGCTCCCGGGTTAGCTCTCTCACGTAGTATCCTGCCATATCTTTTCAATATCAGCATTCAAGGTCCGGTGCTCCGGTCTATCGAGATGGTTGTTAGGTAGCCTATTACAAAAAAATGGAAAAGTGGCATTAGCGTCACAGAACTAATGGAAGTATAGAACAAACCATCCATTGCGCAACTACTAAAGGGCTTTACAAGAAGTGTCTCCTGACGTCGTAGATTTTTAACCCGTTACACTGTCTGTTTTAAGATTTGATGAGCCGGAAACTATTTCATAAAAATAAATATATATTTGTATAGGTAAAACAATTAGCATAACATCACTTTAATAAAAATACACTTATCTTTGTTGTAAGTGAAGACGGACTGTTTATCATAATGCTCTTTGATACCTCACGTTTCCTACTGTGATTGCTTTATTTTCTCAAAGGTAATCCTGGCCTTTTCCTTGCAGGGCATACTCTGTCGATGTCATGAGTCTTGCTGGCATATCATGTGCTTTTAGCTGTTTGCAATGCTCTAATAACGACTTAATTGAAAATAGAAGAAAGAATAAGTAATATTGCTCTACCAAAGTGACAATATACATCTCACATTTTATCACTAAAGGTCATCAGCATAACCAGAAACACTCCTGCTCTCAATTTGGACATTTTTGGTGATATCGACATAACAATCAAGTACCTAAACTACCTAAGTTAATACTACATATACCTAAAGATAATCCTACCAAACACTACTTAAACAAATCAAAATATCAACCCCCGCTCCTTATTAGACCCCCCGTTTATTAATTTCAAAGAATTTTCCCAGTACTCAAAATGTAAATGATGTATGAAAACACTTGAATAACTTCCCATGCAACATTTGATCCTTCAATAGTTGCTAGTTAGTCAATAAGTACAATTTTGTCCTCATGTGTCATCCTTGTTTAAAACTTTCACAAAATTGAGACTGAAGATAAGACCTCCGCGTTTATTTCGACACCCCCCGTTTATTAACTTTAGACCGTAATGATACCCACACCGTTTATTCAGACCCCCCGTTTATTTGGTACTCCAGAGTAGGCATACAAACCGTTCCGATACGTAAAAAATATTTGACACTCGAGGATAAAAATTCACTGGTGATACTTCCAATAAACCCCTAACTTAACTGTCAACAAATAATTATGTGCTATTCAACCGCCAACGTACACAACATCAGATCAGATAGCAACTCCACGAATTGCATTTAAATCTTTTCAAATGACGTTAAAGATCGTAAAATCGCTGTCTACGAAAAATTATACGGTTATCAACAATGTAGAATAGCTTCCACAAACACGTTTGTTATATGCAGGATGGCAAAACGATGATACCTGATTCTAAAACAGTGGTTCTCAAAGAGGCGGTACAGCCCCCCCCCCCTGGGGGCGTTGAAAGCACTCAGGGGGTGCAGGAAACGGAAACATAGGTCTTAGATTATAGAAAAGGAGTGATGACTTAATGTTTCTATTTGTTTCTGAGCTTCATATTCTTGTTTATAATGTTATTTTCCGTACTATAAAATTAGACACTAAAACAGGGTGCTTAAAACCTACGTGTGGTCACTCCCGACATATGGCTGTGAATTTTTCGTTTTTTGCGAAATTTCAACAATTTTTGCATTTTTCACTTCAAATTCTAATATTACAAAATCGTCAGTACAATTTCAGGAAAGAAAACCTAAGTTTAAAGATATAGTAATCATGTTTTTCCAAGAAAAGTGACAAACCAGAAAAGCAAAAAACTCCACTATAGATCAACAAAACGCCAATATCGCAAAATTTCAAAAAAAATTCAAAAAAATTTATTCATCATAACACTTCCCAGTAAATTTTAGGAAAAGTCGCCAAATTTCGTGTCAATCGGGCCTGCCATTAAAAAGTTATGAGCTGAAATGTGTAGCCGCGGGCATACTAGGCCACCCCATGTAAGATAGGGTTAAACGTCGTATTGATTATCCTATTCTTTACCCATTTGAAGAAGCGTGAGTTTAGGTTTTACTAATAATTTCTCTGTGTGAAGTCTTTCTCCCTTGCAAATGAGTGTGGCGCAGGCGTTTAAGATGTAGGCGAACTTCAAACGTTAACATATATGGGTCATGAGCACTTGTAAGCACACCCTAACCCAAATATTCTTACCTTTGCGACAGATGGTAAAGCTCTGTAATAATGTAGCACTTTGTAATGCCACGAGTCTGTGATCAATTCTGTTGTACTTCCTGAAGAAGGCATGCTGCCTTAGAATCAGACTCATTCATAGTCAACATGCCGTCCATTAAGGTGAATATATCACATTTGCATTGCATCATATTTTGAAGACCAAAAACAGGGTGGCGTGACGAGCTGGAGTACTACATGGGTCATAACTGGCAACAGATGGCTCAGGATAGACAAAGATGGTCACAGTCCAGGGAGGAGTTCTTCGATAGTGAGAGATAGAACTGAAGAGTGAGTTGTTTCAATTGTTCCATCAACTGCTGATTCACAATTGGAGGTATTTTTATAAGGTCGATGTCCTGTCTAAAATGTCAGGAGCAGATATGCTGGAAAACGACCACCAGTTTATTGCAATTATTAAGGTACGTTGAATGATTATTATTTTGATTTTATATATTGTAGAAGCACGGAGCAACCGATTGATCAGTTTTAAAAGTTACCTCTCCAACTGAGAGAGTTTACTGCGTTGACTGGCAGTAACAAGTGCTGCTATTTGTACTGATGCCTCAAAACTGAAAGTGTTCGCCGTTTCAACTTTATCAGATAGTGCCTTACTATAGAGTTTAGAGGGTACATATGTTCACACCTTAATTCGAGTCCATATTTTTGCTTGCATATACGGCCCAGCGTTGTTTGATATGCGGCTCGTTATACTGCTAGACAATGATGCTTCTCGTACCACTGATCTCAGAGATCTGTGTCATTTGTCACTTTAAGTGCGTGACTTCTACCATGATAACCAGTAATCGAAAATGTTTCATACAGATTTTTAGGGCGTCGCCTCGCCCTGGTACATTGTAATGAAATAACGAATTCAACATTCATTATGTATTATCTGTAATTGGAAGACGCGTTTACGGTTGATGCACAGTTGTCCTTCTTATCGCAAAAGCTGCTCCTTGTGTCCTTTGGCAGAAGAATAGATTTGTCAAATCAAAGCTTTAGTGAGCCGCGAGTTAATAGTTCAAAGAACAAAAAGAAAAAGGGATGAAAATATATGGCTCTAATCTTGGAATCTTAAATAGTGTGACTTGGAAAAGTTGAAAATATCATTTCAGTAAATTGATGACAAGTTTGTTTCCGTACACGCCAACTCACTTTGCAGGTGTAAGGCATCGTCATGCCACCGGTAGTTGCACTTTTGTAGAAGGCAGAACCCTTGTAAGTGTGCTTGTGATACAAGGAGAGACTCTTCATTTTGAAAACAGGCTGTTTGACAAAGTGCGAGGGATATGGAACCTACTTTTGGGTGTGTTCGTTTTATGTTTGTTTCCGATTCGAGAGCAAATGCCTGTCTTGCTGTCATTAGTCTGCCATACAAGTGAAAAAAAAGTCGTATCGACATTAGTGTCACATTTCACCTCTAATCTCAGCTTCAAGGCGTCTTCTATACCTCAATTTGACAATTTAAACTAACAATATTATTGTAAAATCTCGGACTGTCCTATTGAATGGTGGAAGCTGAACAAAAGTAAACAACAGTTAATCTCTCTGACAGAATTGTAAATTACAGCGTCCGCTACAAGATTGCCATGGGAGCAAATTCTTTCCAACTGGGGGCTCATTGTTATTCACAAAGATGTCTACTGAAATTCCAAAGCGTATTTTTGTTACGATTTTGAACACAAAGCTCTCGATGTCTGCATATGTGCGATTCTGTGCTATTTAACCTGTTTATTTATCAGGTGATCCTACCATTAATTACAGTTAACAAAGAACCATGCACTTCTGTAAATGGCGTCCGAAAGAAGAAGCGAATATTACGTCACCTCTGATATTCGAATTTCTTCAAACATTCATTGAATTGCTTTTTCGAATATTCCGATACTGTCTTTTTTCGATACTCTCAAAACCTACACTATCTTTCTTTAGATTGAGCACATTGTGACATGTCGTAACTTCACAAAGTCACCCAATACGTTCTGATGGTTGATTTCTGTTTCTTCCCCTACTACTGAGTTGCTGTTGAGTAGGGATTTGAGCTTCAAAGAACAAATGACGAAAACAGTTTTCGGACTGAGTATTCAGAATTAACCCTGCATCCAGATGCAGCATTCTTTGTGAAATAAGATTTCGGACACGGTCCCCATCTTTTGAGCACGGAAAAATCACTTACTGCGGTTACTGCAGGCAGGAACTATTCTCGTTCCCAGCGGGTTGGGCAGTAACCATTTTCCCGCTTGGAACGGAAATAGTAACCATTCGGTTACTACAGTAAGTCCCTGGAACACACTAATTGCCTTTCTTGATGCCTTTCTTTTTCATCTCTGTTATTTGTCTTCTTGTGATTTCTCGATGACATTCTAAAAGTTAAAATGATATATTTTTCGCTGTTGCGGCAACTCTGAACTTCTCCTTTATGCGTGCAATTCAAATCAAAGAAGAATGACTTTATTGCAAAAGAAGTTCCTCTGAAGTCATCTGAAAATGAAGCCATCAAATTTTCAGGATGGAAGATTCTGACTCTGATAACTACCTTGAACTGTATGACTCCATTTAAAAAAAGCAAATAGAAGCTGGCTTGTGGACAGGAATACATCTTGGACTTACTGACAGTGTCCATGAAGGAACACTTTTGCATGTAAGCCTGTGTGACAAACATCTGTCTTTTAATCTGAGAAATTATCAGGAGGCTGCATTAAAGTGGATGGTCTCAAAAGAAAGAGGTATGTAAACAGTATAGATATCAATATTTTAGCCTAGTCTACTTGGCTCTCCAGAAGGAAATGTGGTAAAATTCTAGTTAATTGAGTTCTTGCTATCTCAGAAAGGGTGTTTAGCAGTATAGTCTGGATACACTAATAATTTAGCTATAGCACAGTGGTCTATCATGTAGAAAACATTCCCTTGAAAACAGAAACTTGCATTGTCTTGACGCTGTCTATGCAAGGTTTTTAATACAATGATATAGGTAGACTATGCTAAGATTGTAGTGTCTTGAACCAGACAATATTTAAAAATTGACTGTATCAGGTTTTTGGATCTTGTTTATCAGTGACGTAAAGATGGTTAAAAGTATTGGTGGCTGGAGACCAAGTACGAAAAATTGTCCAGTGGCAGTGCAAAAGGCGTGGCTAAAGGAAACCATTGTTCAATAAACGAGGCAAGATTACTACGTTAGTTGGTATTTAATACCAGTTTTTAAACTAACGCAATGCATGATCTCGTTAAAATAAATTGCCAGGAGCCAAAAATTTTCCCAAACAGTTCCACGAGCCTAAAAAGGCAACTCTTAAGTTTTCATCTCTATAAAAGGAACAGGCGGATGACTGTAAAGTGCCAGATGAAGGAAACTACTTTCAGAAAGCTCACCAGTTGAGCAAGAGCCAGAATTTTGTAATTTTTTGTGTACATATTTTAACATAATGACTGTTAGATACTTATCTTAGTTGCGAATATAAAACTATATAATTTTTATACATACATATATTAATACGTATTGCTTTATAGTTATTTCATAAATGTGTCACAGGCATTTAGTGAAATCAGGCATTTCACGTAATGACTAAAATTCCAGTGTTAACGTTACACTAAACGCTTGGAATAGTTTAGTCAACGAGTTTAATGGGACAGACATGCGCAATAGGCAATTGATCTATCAATTGTCTTGTTTGTAAAGAGAGACGTAGTCCCACTACTCAAACCAGAAAAGAGGGCCCATTCTACTCTTTCTGTCGCGTTATATCCGGTTTCTCATAATCAGACCTTCAAGAAACATACTCAGTATTAAAACAGAGCAAGTCGTAATGATTAATGAAGAATATCAACACGCTAGTCCCATTACTCAAACCAAAGAAAAAGCCCAATTCTACTCTCTCTCTCTGTCACTTTTTGACCTTATTATCGTAACCAGACTTTCAAGAAACATACAAAGTATCCAAACCGAGTAAGCCGTAATAATTAATGAAGATTTTGACTACGGTAGTCTCACTAGGCAAGCCCATAAAGAAAACCAATTCCACACTCTCTCTCTGTCCGTTTATATCCTTGATTTCATAATGGGACCTCCAAGAAACATACCCCAGTTCACTCACTCTTCCAATCTGTCACTTTATATCCTTCTCGTCAAAATGAGACATTTAAGAAGCATAGTCAGCACCAAAACAGAGTAAACCGCAACAATAAATGGAGAATATGAGTACAGTATTCTCACTCCCCAAAACCAAGAAGATACCCCATTTCACTCTCTGTCTCATTCACTTTATATCCTTATTGTCATTATCAGACCTTAAAGAAGCATACTTAGTATCGAAGCAGAATACGCCGTATTAATTGATGAAGAATATGAGTTCAGAATTCTCACTACCCAAACCCAGGAAGATATCCCATTTCACTCTCTCCCTCTTTTACGTTATATCCTTATTGTCATAATGAGACTTTCAAGTAACATACTAAGCATCCGTAATAATTCATGAAGAATACAAGTACGTTAGTCTCATGAACGAAGCCAAAGGAGAATCCCCACTCCACTCTCTCTGATATACAAATAAAGTATACTACAACAAATTTAAATTCTTATTCTAAACAACAAAGCCATCTAGTACTGAAAAAAAACTACATAGCTTCCTTCGTTGGCACTCGTTACTGCCTACTTAAAACTTATGAAAATATGTTAAACCAACTATTGCTATACATTACAATAGCAGTGTTCTGTACCAGGGTTTCCCAACGGGGGTGCGGGTCACCCCGTAAGTCCAAGATGACTGTACCTGTTCCTTTGCCAGGCTTGCAAATAACAATGTCACAATGAGCTTTTCTTTGAGTTCTTTGAGAGCCCTGAAATGTTCCGTCACTAGAGGAAAGTCACCTTCGTCAATTATCGAACTGAAATACGCATGGACTTGATATGATAGTTCAGTTTTTAATGCGTCTTATTTTCCTTTCGATACTGCCTTCAACTGCCTTCAATTGCTTTTGTAGAATTTCGAACTCAGTGAAAACCAAATGACGTGAAATTGATGAGGGTGGAACAGCAAACTTCGATCCACGTGATAACACATCCAACTTAATTTCGCTTAATTCATAATTCGAAGGGTTGAGTACGTGCTTGCTATTGTCGATAGATGTATCATCATGATGATTCTTTCATAATCTTTCTATGTTGCGACAGTCTCGATTTCTAATTACTGCTTCAGTTCATATGTCAAAACTGGCAATGTAACGACACATTCTGATCCTGTCGAAGAGACTTGGGGAAGCACAACAATATTTCCAGGCTCTATTGTACATGTCCCTTAGATTCGAACATCCTTGTACGTTCTTCTGCAAGTCATTGGCGATGGAAACTTTTTTTATGATAAAGCTCAGAGTCCATCTTTGGGTCAATATGACATAGTCTATGTCTATGGCAATGTCCATGTCATGGTCTATGATCTATGACATCGTCTGTAACATTGTCTATGACCTTGTTTATGACATTGTCTATGACAATGTCTATGTCATGGTCTATGATCTATGACATTGTCTATAATATTGTCTGTGACATTGTCTTTGACATTGTCTATGACATAGTCTATGTCTATGACAATGTCCATGTCATGGTCTATGATCTATGGCATCGTCTGTAACATTGTGTATGACATGGTCTATTGTCTATGAAATTTTCCATGATATGGTCTATGGTCTATGACAAGTTTTGTAACATTGCCTATAACATGGTCGATGACATGGTCTATGAATATGGTTTATGACATGGTCCATGACATGGTCTATGACATTGTCTATGACATGATTTAGTACATAGTCTATGACATGGTTTAATACATTGTTCATAAAGTGATCTATGCCATGGTTAATAACATGGTATATGTCACGGCCTCTCATATACTCTTGGCCTGGCCTATGACATCACACGTCCAGTGGGTAGCTGGTAACGATACCTGTAAATTACATCCGCTCATGTGCTCCGACGTGGAAATGGCGACACGTTGCTTTACTATGTCATACAAAGCTTTCTACTGTATTGCTTTACAATCTTTCTTTACAGCTGAGAATTCCTGGAAACTGTCACTTTTTACCCTACACTAGACTCAAATTGTTCCTTTCCATCATACAGCGTTACTTCAAAAAGCATTAATAATAGCTTATAGATTCACTTATTATTATCTTTCTTTGCAGAGGTAGTATGCGGAAACTAAAGATAGCTGCAGCTTGCGGCATTTTCCTACTATATTTCGTAACATCATGATATAACAGCATGTGATCTAACAAGCCTCTTGTGTTGTTCCATGTTGTAGTGTTACCCAGTGTAGTATACAATGTTGGTTGACGGGCTATTGAACTGTCCTCTGTATAATATTATCGAATACAATAGAGTATGTTATCATCTGATGTTACCTGGCTCAGTTGGTAGAGCACACACCGCCATAGAATGGGTCACGGGTTACATCTCTGATGGTGACATATGTTCTAGTTTTCGAGTTTCCTTTTAAAAACTTACTCTGTTTAGTTTCAGAACATTGTTGGAGAAAGTGTTGGATAATGCTACGGTTAAAACAGAGCGTCGTGAAATAAAATGCAGTACACATGTAAATGAGGAGGACATAATTCATAGCTCTCTCTCTTTTGTCGTCAGTGACACTTTGTTAGATACGTCGATGATTGCTTTGCAGTATTTTCGTCAGAGCGCTATAGCAATAAATTTCTGAGCAAACTTAATTCGCTACATCCATCACTCAGATTTACGATGGAGACTGAGGCTAACAGTTGTATTTCTTTTTTCTATGTCTTAGTTAAGGAAAAGGATCACAGCTTTGTCATATAAGCACACAGACATCCCATATTTTCTGGGTTGTATACTTATTAGTTTTCTTTTTGCCTGTATAAACAGAAAATAATTTGGTACACTCACTCATCTAAAGAGCCTTAAGGATTTGCAGCAAGTGTGAACTGGCAGAGCAACTTACTTCACTTAGACAATTGTTTTATCCAATGGCCTTCCATCCAACGTAAATGATGACTGCATTAAACAACAACAGACGTGGTATTGCTCCCCAGGAACATTTGGTCCCGAAAATTGTACGATGTATCTTCCAGTATGCCTTATTGTAAGTGATTACTGGGATTGTATGCTAATCAAGACATGAATAGATTGAAGTTTGAAAAAAAAATTACTATTATTAATTATTATTATTATTATTATTATTATCATTAATTATTTTGTCACTTTATTCTATAAATCTCGATTTAGTATATTATATATTAACGTCTTTGTATCCACAAAAAATGTCGTTGTCCTCATTGAACTTGCTCAGTGAAAACAATTAGAATGTGATTAGTCTAAAATCGTTACTATTTTATTGTACAGTTTACATGTAAATATGTATGCCATTCAACTTTAAACCAACATAATTACACGCCATACATTCCAGGATACTATATTTTAGTGATTACTAAAACTGTTTTCTAATGAACTAAAATATCAAATGAAGTTGAAAGAAAATTTTTATGATCAGTTACAGGGGAAAACATAATTTTGAAAATATTAGACCAGGAATTGTAACATCTATTTTGTTACATATTTTCCAAATAGATAACTAATGGAATCGTTGTGTTGTTTATTATTAAATTAGAACGGTTCGAGCATTAAAACATAGGCACAAGGAAACCGTTTCCATGAGAAACTCAATTGAAGTATTTCAGGATTTATAGAGATGTGAATGTGATCTTCCTGGCTTGATTAAAAATTTTCATCATGTACTCATTCGTTATAAAAAATGTACTTTTTTGTATTAAGAAATGTATTGTCATCTTGGGCAAATCTTTGTACTTAAATATAAGGCAGCATAGTATCCGAAGAGACAAATGTATGTATGTATGTATGTATGTATGTATGTATGTATGTATGTATGTATGTATGTATTTCTTTTGCCATAAAAATAAAATTACTTTAAAGAATAAAATATAAAATATCAGTAATTAAGAAACAAAGAAATTGAAAGCAAAAAAAAACAAACCCTACTGATAAAGTTGTCAGGGATAGCATTAAAAAAAGGTGAATGCACAGCTACGCAAATGTTTCTTGCAGCGGCATTTAAGACCGCAATACTCCAGAGCCACAACATGGGAGGACTATTTAATGCTGCATGGGCATCTTCTAGGGAAGGATACAAATTGCATCACCAATCTCTGGACCTTTTTTACGTACAGTATTTTTTCAGCGCGAGGCCCTTTTCAAACCCAAGGACCTGTCACCTTGTCTACTAAAATGCTACGTAGTTAATATTGTACTGACTGCATAACTTCTAACAACTTCTAAAACCTGTAAAGTTGTTCAAGACTTAATCACGACCATGGCCTGTACCTCGAAGTAGAGTACTTTTGTAAATTCATACTTAATTGGCACGTGATAAAATCGCAAAATTATTTAAGAGCCTTACGATTCTTAATGATCAACATGATTTTTATCTGAAAGGATTCGTAAAATCTTATATGCTGTTCACTCAAAAGGGTAGAGACCTTTAAACTGATATACACGATATTTACAAAATTTCTTAGCAATAACAGTTTGTAAGACAGTTGAAGAAAGCGACTATCGATTTAATTTTCCAAGACATGTTTCGGGTATCCTTCATCCATCTTCAGTTGAATTAACATTACATAACCGTCCGACACAATTTATTTACTGTGCGTACGACCAATCGGCACATGTTATCTTATTTACAGAAAAAACAATGAAACTAAAGATAGTGCTAGTTACAAGTTAAAACAGAAACTAAGATTTAAGAGGTTTATTGATACTACAAATATTATATTGATTAGGTCCTGGTAAAAGGGGAGAAAGTAAGCCTTTTATTATTACACAAACTCTCCCATTCTGTTTATGAATAATTCACATGCGGAGAAGGAAAGGAAAGCCGAAACCCACTGCTTAAGGAGCAGCGTAAAATAATGAAGAACACAGTGCACAAGGTTTATCTGAGGATATAAAGGTTGCATTTAGAATACAACATTGAAGTCAATTGAAAGGCGACCATCGTAACGATGCATTGAAACTTGCGTATGTTTCGAAGGTTTTTAGGGAACTATCTGCCTATTGCATGTCATCTAGAACGTTAATGTCATGGTAGCAGAGTGCATATATAAAGAAATATTACGATTAAACACTTTTGTCAAACACTGGTCATAGCAATGGTTACCCAAGAAGATGCAGTACCCATAACACATAAAAGACTATTAGTTAACAAATTTTACGTTGCACTTTTCGATCGAGTACACAGGTGGTACGTCGCATGGAGTCCTGTGGTCGGTGTCTGTTGAAAACGTTTAGCTATATGAATTCGACACAGTATTCAAATTTTATACCACAAACCACCTCTTCAGGAAAAATTCTGTGCTCATAATCTAGACCGAGTCAGGTTTACTCTTAGCTGACTGCCCATGATTTAATCACTGAAGTTAATTATTCACGTTATGTACCTTGTATTAGTTGATTTAGTCACAAAGTTGTTGGTGAGTTAGCGTAGTTGGTTAGGTCAGTTTGATGGTTAATGTTGGCTTCATTGTCGTAATTGTGTCATTTGCTTGTTTTCACACTGTAGAGACGACCAGTTCCTTGGTTTTCCATCCTGACCTCACGTCCTTTTTTTCTTTGAAAGCAGGGTCCTTTTAGCTATACAAATATCCATTTTTGTCGGCATACTCAATTATTTTTTTCAGCGGAAAGATTATTTTTTCTTGTAAACGTAAGAAGTTGAAATTTATCCAAGTTCTTCCGGCAAGGCTCTTGCATTTCGTTCTGTCTCACGCTTACATTTACGTAAGGTTTTACGCACGCAGGGTCATTAAGCCTTGCATTACTTAGTGTAATAAAAAACAAGCTAACATTGGTTTTTCAATATGAAAAGTCCTTGAGAATTTCTGCTCCCATGAAGTTCTTTACCTCTCTGATTTAGTTTTTATTCTCCTTCTTTTTTTAAATCCACTTTTAAGTTTTACAGAGAGCTGAAAATAAGCGATTATGCCTTTTAAGCTTTACAAGATGATTCCAAGTATTTCACTATTGGTGGAATTGTGCGAAGTTTTGCCGAATTGTGGCTTGCTTGGGGGAATAGCATGACGCATGTGTTGACCTGAAATGGACATCAGATGGTGAAGAGTGAACATTCCCTCGAGACTCGCAAGATGATTCCAAGGATTTCACTATTTGAGGCAAATAGGCAATTGTGCAAAGCTTTGCTGAACTGTACCACGCTTAGAGGAACAGCATGACACATGTGGTGCCCTGAGATGGACACCGGGGGTGAAAATCGAACATCCCCTGGATCTTCACGGGATGGTTCCAAGGATTTCACTATTGGTGGAATTGTGCAAAGCTAGGCTGAATTGTGCCACGCTTGGGGGAAAAGTGTGACAAGTGGGGTACCCTGAGATGGACACCATGTGGTAAAAATTGAACATCCCCTCGAGCTTCACAAGATGGTTCCAAGGATTTCAAGATCCAGTGATACTGATAGCTAACCGCAACCTGTGTCATTATTGTGTCACATAGTGGAAAATAGTCCGATCCGTGTTTTACAAAGATAGATAGTTACTACTTGATGTATTTTAAGAACCTGTAGTTGAAGGTCGGTGTAATAATGTTTGGAAGTTACATTGGAGATGACGCTCGTCTTCACTGTCTTACTCTATCTTTATGATATATAATGTTTATACTAGTCACCTAAAGTAGCGAACCCGGGACTGACTAACTGTTAGTTTTAGGATTGGTGACAATTGCTTTCGTCGCCCCCGACTGTCGGCACCCTTACACTTAGCTATGACTTGACTTCTCTTTCAAAAGTCTAAGACAGGCAAATTTTCATAACTTATATTAAGGCTCTAGTATGAAAAGGCTCTAGTTTCATGACTAAGCTTTACCAAGGTATCAATGAAGATGCAAGGCAAAAAGTGCATGCGTATTACAAATCCAAACAAGTGAGTGCTTGCATGACTCCCCCAGTACTTAATTAAGTCACACAAAAGGTGCCAAAGATTTTTTTCGGCTTTAATCTACATCTTACCAGAAGTTGGCGGCATGCATTTCCTTACACTAAATTTTGTATATATACTTTATTTAAATTATGAATTGTGTTTTAGCATAATATCATTGATTTTGAAAAAAATATATACAAATACTACTTGCAGTGTAGTTCGATTGTAACGGGATTAACGAGCGAAATTTAAGCATTCCATTTAACCATTTTCAGAATGTCATTAATGTTAAAAAACATTTAAATTGAATGTAACAACGTTTAGCTTCCATGTCTGCTAATATGGTATGGATTTAATAAGGTTTCATGTCTAATTGTTTAGACACAGGACACATCTTAAAAATATAAATTTCTAAACTCGTCAATTTATTATATTCATCTATCTGTGGTTATGTACATAAATTCGCTCCTTTCTTATCGAAGCCGTTAGCATTGAAGAAAATTGGATACCTATGAAGCGACACACTCTCAAGTGGATAAAAAAAGTTAAACTACACAAGGGAAAATTGCCTACCGTGTCGTGAAAGTTCAAATTATATCGAAGTCTTTTTGCGATGTTTCCTCAAGTTTTTAAGTGCTGCGAAGTCACCGCTAATGAAATTGAAAGCAGTTTCATAAACAATGGAATTCTTTTCACAACTAGAGAAAGATAAGCGAAAATGTTATGACATTTGGTAGATCAATTTCTGTAAAAAGCGTGCCATCGTTCACGAGATCGTCAGAAATACGCGTGCAGTTTAAAACCACGATTTTAGAAACACATATAAGCGTATGTTGCGTAACTAACTTTTGGAGTCATGTGCCTCAAGTTTGACGACAGGAAATGGAGTTTCGCCCTCAGAATACGCAAGAAGCCAAAGCGTGCAATCGTTTAGGGAATCGTTCAAAATAAGCGTGCAAATTAGAAAAAGAAATGACCCTTCTCAACATAACAGACACATTTTACCATGCGCTTTAAATTTGAAACCTGAAATAAATATTTCGGTTAATTATACCACAGCACCAAAAGCGTGCAAGTGAGCACGGAAATGTCCTAACACGCGTACTAATTAAAGCACGCTTTTGGCAAGCAAACCGTTACGCAACAGACACATGATGTCACGTGCTTGAAATGTTACAACCTAAGGCCTATGTTCAAATTCGGGACAAACAGCGTGTGATCTTGGTCAAGATGTGACTTTAAATTCCCTAATGAAAGTATGCTTAGTCATCATCGTGGAGACAATAGAAAAACAGTTAAAAATTTGGTATTCTAAATACCATGAAATATTGCAATGGCAATTTTTCTCTGTGTTTTATTAGGTTACGTTGCTTGTAGTTGTTTTTTTTTCGTTCTGTAGCAGTTTATTTTTCTTTACTACATCTACTTTATTTACTAATCATGTGTATCGCAGCTTATGTGGTGTCACTGTTATAGATGTGCCTGCCCCTGCTTTGCCCCTTATCTTTAATTATACTTATTCGTTATCTTTTGTTAAATGTTTTTATCTTGTTTAGGTGCGCTTAACAAGATTCAAGTCAGGAAAAATATTACCATTGGCCCATGGAATGTTAGGACCCAGAGAACAGCAGGAAATATTGAAGAACTCATCCACGAGATGAACAGATACAGATGGCCCATTCTCAGATTATGCGAAATACGATGGAAAACTTTTGGGGAATCTTCGACCCAAGATGGCCACAAACTGTACTGCAGTAACAGAGAGAATAAGCTCCTTAGTAATCTCTACTTTCTTATATGCTTGTGAGTCTTGGACTTAACAGCCGATATTGAAAGAAGAATACTGGCAACAGAGATGAAGTGCTTTCAAAAGACCTTGAACATCTCCTTGAGGGACCATGTCACAAATGAAGAAGTAAGAAACAGAGTCAAACAAGCGATCGGGCCCTATGAAGACCTGCTCACCACCGTCCGAAGGAAGAAACTCCAGTGGTACAGACATGTGATAAGATCTGAAGGGCTGGCAAAACAAATCCTGCAAGGAACAATCCTAGGCAGAAGAAAAAGAGGCAGACCTCGTCCTCATGATCATCCCCTAGGTAAAAAAGGAGGCGGAATATTATTAATTGTAGGTGACTATCTCGTCCCTAAATGAATTCATACTCCCAAGCTTTCAGATTACGATGAAATCATTTGGGTAAGTAAAAGACCCAAAGTCGTGCCTTGCCCTTTTAATTTGATTGTTTTTTCTTGCTTTTATTATTCCCAAATCAAAAAGCTCCACAAAGACAGCAGTTTCTACAGCAATTACATAGTAGTGCCGACTTTGTCCTCTGCAAATTTAATGACTCCGGTATTTTCCTAGTAGATGATGCTAATGACCTAAAGTTAAATTCGCTTTGTAGTTCCCTCAATTTAAAAAAATAGTCAAATACCAACAACCAAAGGAAATACTACTCTTAAACTGGTTTTCCCGAATACGCTAACTTTTTATAGCTCACCTGTTCCTTTGCCCCCTTTAGGAGGAAGCTAGCATTCTTGTTTAATAATGAAACCTCTTTCCAAGTTTAATCATACATTTTCAGTTACCCAATTCTCTTTTCGTCCAATTTCTAATATAGGCCTCTTCGAGTTTGGATCTTGGATTACAAATGAAAACTGGCCAGCTCTTAAGGGGAATAATGATATTGATGTTAAAGTGTCTTACTTCCGAAATCTGATTAAAACCAAATACTTAGAACTCTTCTCTGAGAAAAAAGTAAAATCGTGTTCTAATGACATACCTTCTATTACTAGTCAGTTAAAAAAGCTAATTAGGCTTAAAATTAATCTTTTTCAGAATTGTAAAACATCTGAGGCTAAGTCACTGTGTAAACGTTAAAAAGAAATACGTAAATCTGCTTCTGCGTATTACAAATGTAAAGTCAAGTAATAATCCGTCTTGATATCGCCCATCTTCCATCAATGAAGTTATACAGCGATAATGAATTTCAAGAGTCGACATGACACTGCTTTTGCATTTCTAGAAAGCAAATAAATCATGAATGATAGTGCGAACTGCGTGATTACATTTCATTGCACAGCCTGATCAAGAGATTACAAAGTGGACGCGGTCAGTAGAAAACTGCAGTTTGTGATAGCAAACCGAAGGAAGACCGTATTGCAATTATTTTGCTTTTCTAAATAGAAAAGGCGACTGTTTGTCTGTTCTTCTGTTTGTTTGCTTACTCGTCTGTATGTACGTCTGTATATCTCTTTGTATTAGTATGAGTTCATTTCCTTAAAATTAAGGAAACTCGCGAACTCCCAAAGGACTTTATAGGCAGGCTCTTCATAAGGCTAAGCCATTGTTCTGCGTGGACGGTATGTGAGGCGCGACGACGTAAAGCACCGGTAGAAATAAATTGCTTCCTTCTGTGCCTTTTAAGTAAAACTTGAGTGGGTCGCATTGGATATCCTTCGTGCTATTTCATTCTTATGCCTCCACGTTTGATAAGATGCAGCATGGATAAAACTTCCTGGTTTATTCTTAGATTGTTTTCTGAAGTTCTATACACAGGCAGTAGTTTGCGCAAGATGATAATTAAGATACTGCCAGCTACCTTCGAATAGGCTCGGGGCACTCTACCATAGGTAGTGCAAAGATAGTGTAGAATAGTAATAAAGACGTTAAGAATGCCTTAAAGTGTCATACTACTACTACTACTACTACTACTACTACTACTACTATTTCACAATTTATCAAAGTTAAGCAATGCAAGAACAAATTTCGAAGAAGTACCGCAGCTATCACCTGAAGCATCATCGATTTGCCGGTACCGAAGATGATCCGGATATGGCCCTGGCGAACAACTATCCGGCGACCCGCGACAGCTTGAAGCGGAAATTCTGGCGTGACGTAACAGGCCGCACAGGGGTGAAAACAGTGGCTGCGCAGCTGCAGCGTGTGCGGCCCCGGCGCAATGCACCGTTTCTGTTGTCACATGCGATCCTGCTGGCCGTGTTGTGGGCTGCCGGCGCATTGTGGACATACGCATTGTGGTGGGTAGCGCACATTTTTGTTTACTTTGTGATCTTGCGGCTGCGTTTTATTGCCGAGCATGGTGTCGCCATCGACCGGCTCAGCCCGGATGCACGGGAAAACACCGCCACGACCCTTTTGTCCTGGTGGGAACGTCTTTTTATAGGCCCCAATTACGTGAACTTCCACCTGGAGCATCACCTCAGCGCAGCGGTGCCCTGTTATCACCTGGCGTCGTTGCACAGGTTGTTGGCCAGCCGTGGTTTCTTTGATGAGTTCAGATGTTTGTCACGCGGCTACGGTGAGGTGCTGGGCAAGGCGGTAAAAACACCAGTAACCGCATAGGCTGGCTGCTGGCAAGAGCTAGTCGGTGAGATAGAAGGTAATGGTTGTCACCACCCGCACACCTTTTTCTATTTTGGTGGTGTCGGCGTAACTCTCGCCAACATCCCGAATGATGAACCCGCCCTGGCGAGCGTCACGTATGCTGCCGACCTGAACACCCGCGTTGGCGGCAAATTCGTTGGCCGCCAATCGTGCGTTGGTGGTGGCCTCCTTCAGCATTTCGGGTTTGATGTCGTTTAAACGGGTGAAGTGGTAGGCCGGTGTAGCTATTGGTATAAAAATTCTATTTTTTTTAGTTTTAGTCACTATTGAGCCGGGTCGCTCCTTACTACAGTTCGTTACCACGAACTGTTTGAAAGCAATTTTTTAGTTTGAGTTTCCTTTACCCTGAAAATACAGATAAAAGTTTCAACCCTTTTGAACAACTATTTTTCCATCTTTTGGGTGAACAATTTTTATTATCTGTTTTCTTTAAATTGCGGTTACCTTGGCCCGAAAACTGACATAAATATATATTTATGTTTACCTTTAGAATTTTGGGATCCTAGTGGCCCAGGAAGCAACGCAAGCTATTCAGACAAAAAACGGTGCTGGCCTTTTTTGGGGCCCCTTTTTTGTGTGAACCAATATTTTTTTGCTCTACTTGAAACCGATGATACCAATCAGCTGGCTTCCCCAGCTTTCGGCTACAAAACCCCACCTAGTGGACTTATTGGGACCTCCTTGCAATTATCCCATACGGATTGGTAGCTTCTGACTTCAACCCTCGCAAATGATTTTCTCTTTACTTGGGTACTGCTTGGGACTTTGGATCTCTTAATTTTCAGTTTGTGTTGTACATCCTAAATAAATGTAAGCAAACAAGTTTATATTTGTTTGCTTACTAATATATTGAATATTATTAGCATGCAGTTTGTGTTGAATCTTTACGTGATACATTACTTAGAATCGTAAATTCGATAAATTCCGATTTATTATTTTCTTCATTTGTTTTTTACTGGCTTTTCTAGGGCGAGACTCAAGGTGATGTTCCTGACAATAGGTTGAATAATTTCTTGCGACACCTCTTGAAAGATTTAGCTGGTAAGATAATTTTATTAGAATTGATTATTTCATAGTTAATGAAACAGAGTCAAAGAGCACTTTATTTGACGTGTGCTTACACTTCGGTTGTAAATGTAGTTTATTTTCACTTCTATCTAAAGCGTTGGACATGCTTCCTAAGAAAAAAGAGCCCAAGGAGCAGAAGCATGATGTACAGAAAACACCTGAAAGCAGTAAGTGTGTTACTGTTAGTGTCCAACAAATAATAGTTCAGTTACTCTTGTGAAAAAGTATTGCTCTAAAACCTACAACTGTGTAAAAACATAATGTAAACATTTACTAAATCTCAATGAAAATGACCGGAATCATGGAAGACACTTAGTATAGGAAAGGAGCTCCCATTTGTGGTATTACACGCTATGTGAGTCTTGCCGCCTATTAACAGGAAGGTGTGACATGCAAGTCAACAACATTAAGATTTTCAAGATCCATTGTCAGTTGTGACGGGTGTGAGGCCGGTTTACATTAATTTATGTCCAAGATTGTAGTTTTGTAATCACACCTTTGAGTTTCGTTGCTGCTCTCTTGATCATAACTTTGGTCTTTAACGGAATTTTTCTATATGTTGTAACACCGTATCGTGAATAAATATGAGAACACTTAGCCAGATTGAAAAAAGTGAATAGCGGAAGATGAATATGATTAAGACAGCGTAATGTTGAATATTGTAGAAAAGGCATTGCATAGAGCAGTGATTCTCAACAAGGGTCCGGGACTCCTTAAGGCCGGGGGAAACTAGAAAAACATCTGAGGCAACATTTGTTGAGTCAAATGTTTTTTTAATTTCCTCCACCAACCCAACAATGTCCTTCAGTTTCCCCACCGTACAAAACTCGTGTTGGGTTGTGTTTTATCGTGTTTAGTTGGGTTTTTTTGTGAAGGGTGCCGCCTCTGTATACGCTTCTTGGCTGTATGCGAGTAAATTTAATTCAAGATCTGAAGTAGGTCTGGGCTATAAATAAATAAATAAATTTTATTTAAAAAAATAATAAATTAATAAATACGGAACTCTCCTTTTTGTTGTGATAATTTTTTTTTATTAGTGGTTAGTGGAAAGCTTGACATCATAGTCGCTTTATCCACATAAAATGAAATTTTATGAAAAAAAATATTAGTTTAATTAAAGGAAATTTGATATCCTGGTTACAGATAGGTTTTCTTTTCATAATAATTGATTTGGTGGGTATGGATTGATCAGATACAACGCTATAGCGTTGCCTGTAGTAAAGGCCTTACGGCTCCAATGTTTTATTATTTATTTATTTAGTTTCCTCAGGGGCACTTTATATGCAAGGGATGTTTAAAATTCGTAGGGTGCTCATTCGATTGGAAATTGGAAGTTCTAATGCCTTTTTTAAGAGTCAAAAGTGAGTGGAAAGCAACTAGCCCCCCTCCTCTCCGCAAGTTTTTTTTTCTCAAAAAGTATCTTATAATAAACATTCATCGTCATTTGTTAAAAATAGTTCAAAGATCACATAACAAAGACTTCAGTGTCGACACAACCCTCCAGGGCCCAGGGGTAGGTGTTGTAAGTTATTGTCTAGGGGCATACAAGGTTCATATGGAAGGGGTCCTCGTATAAATTTCACAGAGGCCTCACTTGATTGGAAATTTAAAGTTTAGTTTACTTTTTAAGAGTCAAAAGAGATTAGAGAGCAACTTGCACCCCCCCCCCCCCTCTCAAGCTTTTCCCACCAAAACCCACCCAAACTCTATTGCTCGGTTCTGACGGAGTTGATGACTGCAAATAAAAGAATTTTTGTATATCTGGAATTGTCAGCAATGTACAATGTAATGGTGACGTGACATAAAACAAGAGGTTACGTAGTACACGCATGTGAGACTGGAAAAAATACACTTTTATTGCTACGTGCGGAGATGACGAAGTTTTCCGGCCGTTATATCATTGAAGAAATACTATTGCTGATGTTTCCCGTTTCCCTTGCCCTTCTCCGTGACCCATCCACTGTTTTTGAAGACTGCTACTGGATTCGACTCCTTTTAGAGTTATCTTGAGGAAGTGGCTTTAAAATACCAAGCTTTATTCCGAGTTAAATTCTTCGAATGCTGCTTTGACGTTGACGTTGTATGAGGAAGTATTTAGGGGTAAGGAGGTTTCCTGAGATTTATATTGACATAGGCCTATATCTATGTAAATGTTTTATGGATTCGTAATTTTTTACAAGTTAGTTTGTGGTACAAAATTTGAATATTGCGTTCAGTAACGAATTCATTTTGCTAAACGTTTTCGCCATACACTGACCACAGAAATCGTATGGAGTGAAATGAGAAAGCTAATACGATGAATTTATAGGAAACGAGAAGATCCTAGAACGATAACACGAGTGGCAGAAAACGTGTCGCTCTTGTGACCGTTATTTTTTAGTATTTTCTCGTTTCCTATAAATTTATCGTAACAGCATTCTCATTTCGCTCCATATGATTGCTGTGTTCAGTGTATGGCGAAAACGTTTAGCGAAATGAATCCGTTACTGAACGCAATATGTAATTTTTTATGTATTGTATCACCAGCTGTTTCTACGAGTTTGTTGTATACTATCAGGAGCTAGCCGATGCCATCGTCCGCGAGGGCCGCGCCGACCTGATCGCACTCGCCCGCGAGGCGCTCGACGACCCCAACTGGGCGCTGCACGCGGCGCGCCAGCTCGGCAAGGATCCGGACTTCGGGCGGTGGAAACCCCAGTTCGGCTGGTGGCTGAACAAGCGTGCACGCCTGTTCAAGCGTCTGGGGCTCGGAGACTAGGACGCCCGCTTGCGCCGCTTCGGCAGGGTTGCGCGCAGGTAAGGCTGCAGATATTGGCCGGTGTAGCTCTCCGAGCTCTGAGCGACCTCTTCGGGCGTGCCGTGGGCGATCACCCGGCCGCCTTTGTCGCCACCCTCGGGGCCCAGGTCGATGATCCAGTCCGCGGTCTTGATGACCTCGAGATTGTGCTCGATCACCACCACGGTGTTGCCTTGGTCGACCAGGGCCTGGATCACCTCCAGCAGCTTGCGCACGTCCTCGAAATGCAGGCCGGTGGTGGGCTCGTCCAGGATATAGAGAGTGCGGCCGGTCGCCCGGCGCGACAGCTCCTTGGAGAGCTTTACCCGCTGGGCCTCGCCGCCCGATAGGGTGGTGGCCGGTTGGCCCACGTGGATGTAGCCGAGCCCCACCCGTTGCAGCATCTCCAGCTTGCTGCGGATCGAGGGGACCGCCTTGAAGAACTCGACACCTTCCTCGACCGTCATGTCCAGGACGTCGGCGATCGACTTGTTCTTGAAGGTGACTTCAAGCGTCTCGCGGTTGTAGCGCTTGCCCTTGCAGACATCGCACTGGACGTAGACGTCGGGCAGAAAGTGCATCTCGATCTTGATGACCCCGTCGCCCTGGCAGGCCTCGCAGCGGCCACCCTAGGGCAATGACATCTCCAGCTCGCCGTCCAGCACATACTCGTTGACGCGCAGATAGTCGCGCTTAGTCCCCACATCGAACCAGCCACCATCGTACTGGATCCCCCAAGTGACATAGTCCTTCGGCAGGGTGATATGGGGCAGCTTACCGAGCAGGGCCGGAAATACGTGCTTGCCGAAATCATAGAATGGGTCGGCATGGTCGAGCGCCGCCGCCGTGCGCTGCTTGTCCAGTTCCTTCAGCAGGTCGGTCTCGATCATGTAGATCGACGCGTTGCAAAGGTTGCTGGGCGAAGCGGGATCCTTTTCCACAAATCCCGCAACCGGGCCCGAGCGGCTGATCGGCCCGGAGAGTCGGGTCTCGGACTCCAGCACGACGGTGCCGAAGTCCTTCCTGCGATCCCAGGGGACCGGCACCACGACCATGGAAAAGGCGGCACCGGCCCGGCGGTGGATCGCGTACATCTCCTCCAGCAGATCGCTGCCGAAATTCGAGACGATGTCGCCGCTCGGGGCGATCACCGTGGATCCGGAAAAGGGCGCGGCGGTCAGGGCCGCTTCCTCCGCCACTTCCCGTCGCGCGCCACGACCGAGCACCAGCTTGCAAACCCCACCGAGGGTCCCGCTGGGAACCCGCTCCTCCACATAGTCGAGCGCCAGCCCGAACCGGCTGCCGTCGCCGAAGTGCCGTTTGATCGCCTCCGGCAGCACGCAGACGTTCATCGAGGCATCCGCCACCCCCGCCTCGGCCAGGCGCTGGATCCAAAGCTCGGAGATCGGCACCTTGCCGCCGAGCGGGAAGATGGAGAACCGGCCGGTTCCGGATCGCGACTACCGCGCCGTTGGGGTGTCTAATAGTCATGCCTAAAGGCTGATTTTCTACCGCTGTAATTGTAAGATCATGCGTTCAGTCCTGGCAAAAGGCTTAATATTGGCTTGGCCATAGACGGCCTCCAGGTACTTGTGATCGGTAATGAACGTAAAGTGATGCCCAAAGACGTATAATTGAAAGTACTTAATGGCCCTTATGATGCTGAGCACCTCCTCTTCGGTTTGGTAATAGCGTTTTTCTATTAGATTGATGGCTCTACTTGCATGGGCGATAACATGGGAATCATTAGTGCCCTTAGAAGTCCTGATAAGAATTCCTGAAATTCCAACTGGCCTAGCGTCAACTGCCAATTGTGTATCCCTTTTCTGATTAAATTGTGACATCACAAGGGCAGTAGTAAGCACTGTTACTAAGGCATCATAAGTGTCTTGATGTTCTGCCTCCAAATGAATAATTCTTCTTGGTTAACGCTCTTGGAGGTGCGGCAATCATTGTAAAGTCTGGTATATACTTCTAACTGTAATTAGCTAATCCAAGCAGTCTGCACACTTCCTGTACATTTTTTGGGATTGCATTTTTCAAATCTTCTACTCCTTTTAGGTCAAGTTTTCTTCCATACTGTGACAAGATTTGGTCAAAGAAAGAAAGTTCTGTTTGATGGAAACTATACTTTGCACTATTGAGGGTTAATCCTCAGATAATCTCTGCAGACATGCCTCCAATGCACGATCATGCTCGACATGTGTGCTTCCAAATATTACAATATCATCTGTAATATTCTTACAACCCTGAATTTATGTATGTATACTTGAAGGAGTGTATGCTGGAACAGCTCAGCAGCAGCATTCGTGCGGTACTTTAAACAATTATATCTGCCCCCTTCGAGGTCCGAGACCATTCCCGAAATTGCGACGCCGCCAGCTTCAAAACTGGTCTGCGCGTCCAGTATCGCATCCAGAACCCGAAGCTGTTCTTGCTCAATAGCTGTGATCTGTTCTTCGACGGTTTGGGTTTCTTCCTGCACCGCCAGATCAGTCTCGCGATCCGCTGTTTCGATGATGTCGCGCGCTGTTAGCCCAGAGTCTACAACCGGCACGCCCTGGGCGAGCGCGCTGGAAGAAACCCCGATCAGCAGAAATGCAGCGACGGTGAGCTTATTCATTGGCTACGTCCTCCAAATTAGGGGCAACCAGCGCCTCGAAATTGCAGTCCATAGGCGCAGGGCCGCGTGACACGAAGCTGAAGCAATTTGCCTGTGGCTCTTGATAGTCCGCGCAACCAGCAACCACACTCAGCAGAATGAAACAGGTAAGTTTTCGCATTATTTGAGCCTCCAAAAGTCTGGCCGATCCCGGTAATCGGGGCCGACGAGTTTTTCACCTGCCTCCATCCCGCCAAGGATGGTCAGGTTGTCGCCAAGAGCGCTTAGGTCTGCGTCCACGACGACCGAACCTTGGTCATCTCGAATGAGAGCCAAGCGTGAATTCGTGCCGGTGCTGAGAAGCGTATCCAGCTCTTTCTGGTAAAGATTGAGCATCTGATAGTCGGACGCATTGGCGCGGATGTTCGGAAGAAGAACCTGCGTCGGCACGGCCTCTACGATGGTCTTACCGGTGCGTGTCCGCTCAAGCTGGCTGGCGTATTGCGTCATCATCACAGCTACGGTGTTCTGTTTCCGTGCTGTCACGAGCCATTGCGAAAGCCGCTCTGCGAAATACTCGTTATAATGGAGGGCGGGGATTTCGAGGGACAGTAGCCCTCTCCTTCCGATTAATTGTAAAAATGAGCAGAAATTATATTTAAAAAAACGAAAGTAAAGAATCACATTTAAACTTTAAACTAGTACAAATTGTCCTATTTGCGAGAGGGTAATATCGTCCAAACCTGGGCATTGTTCTCATAGCTTCTTTAATGGATGCTTTTACTCGACAGGAATGTGACGAAAGGAAAATAAAAATAAAACTGCAACACTGCTTTGAGAATGAATGAAATCATTCAATTTCGCTTGCTATGGATAACGAGATTTGTAGTGTTTATTTTTTACAAATAATTAGAAAATACTTCCAATAAAACACTTTAGTCTGACTAGTTTGATCGGAATTTAGCGCTTATAATAGTAGCAGCTCATATAAATTATGATTCTGTGTATTCTAACTTTAATGTCCCTTTTTACTTTTTTCAAATAAAAAAATTATGCATTTATAGAATGAGTGCTTTTGTGAAGCTTTTTGTCTTTTTTGAGTCGTAGTTGCATTTTGTTTTTCTAGCCCACGCGTTTTGGCACCACCTTGAAAATGGTTCTGAAATTGGCTCCCATGCATGACAGTGCTTGTCAGGCCTGTATTTTGTCATTTTTTACTTTATTTGACCTTTCGTAGATTCCTTCCTGAGTAGCTTTTAGTTCTTTAACAGTTTTTAGCTGTATAAAATCCCTGGCCTCAATTTTTTTATTTTTACACGACTTGGTGTTGCCCTGGTTCAACCTGACAGACAGTTTACAGCTAAGAGGGTGGATGTTCTTACAGGCATGTTGAATTTTGTTTAAAAAGTTCCTTTTGACGGTCCTTAAGTGACCCATCAATTGACAAGTTTGACTGACCTTTGTGAAACCATTGATAACTAACCTCTCCATCCTCAATTTCTTTGGTAGTTAAACCATGAAAAGATGAAGAACTAGCCAAGTCATTATCAAACACTCATGAACACAGTATTTTCTTATCATCACCTCTACTCTTTCACTTAGACTGGAGTTTCTCTTGATCTTGGACCATTCACAGAGTAATATTTTAGCATAAAATTAAACAACAACAGCAATCGAAGTATTGCACTAGAATTTCAATTCCACCATTCATGGAACAAAACTTTTCAAAAGGGCATCTGTAATGGATGCTTTACAGCGTCATTTGGGGGTGAAGGATGGTAAAAGGGGGATACTGTAAAGTGTCTGTTGGGCTTGAGAGTTGGAATCAGCATTACGACGTATAGTATCTCTTGTCACAAATGAGTTAATCATATACATTAGTACATTGGTGACCCGAATTGGAATAGTACTTATACTTCTTTCTAAAAGCCTGTAGGGAGTCTTTTGAAATTGTAATATTCATACAATGTTTGTATAAAAATATATGTTCCCAGTGGAGATATGATTACATGTGGCTCTGGTAAGGTTCAAACCAAGAACATTCCGAACTAGTTTAAACAGTGAACCAAACATATACTAAAGCCATTCAATATGCCAAACTGATCCCAAAACTTATCACAACACACATGCTTTTTTGTCATGTAATCACCAGTGCCATGACTATATTAGTACTCATTCAGAGTTCATGGAATTGTGGAACTATAGAGAAATCTGAGATGCAAAATTGTACCACCATGAACCCATCCTTGTCTTAGTGGAGTTTCAATATACTATTACCCTTGCAAGGATTTGTCAATATAGGGGGCTCAAAACCTTCTGTTTAAGGCTTTAGATCATGAAAAACGGAATGGTTGTCGTTGAATTTCCATTTTTATGCCATGTTGACCTCCTTGGGTGAAAATTGATGTTTGGTGGCAGAAAATGCAACTTGGCTAGGATTTGTCAATATAGGGTGCTCAAAACATCCTGTTTAAGGCTTTAGACCATGAAAAATGGAATGGTTGCCTTTTAATTTCCGTTTTTATGCAATGTTGAACTCCTTGGGCAAAATTGATGTTTGGTGGCACAAAATGGCAGAAAATGCCACTTGGCTAGAATTTGTCAATTTAGAGGGCTCAAAAGCTTCTGTTTGAAGCTTTAAACCATGAAAAATATAATGATTGTCTTCGAATTTCCATTTTTATGCCATGTTGACCTCCTTGGGTAAAAATTGATGTTTGATGGCACAAAGAGGCAGAAAACGCCACGTTGTTGTGGTACTAGTTATTATGATTTCCTTTCAAATGAGCCATCTTCCGTTATTAAATGACCACTGATTCAATACGATAACGGGAAAAAAGGAAAAGAAAAGAGAAAAAATGAGGCATATGTGCCTCCGATGCAGAAAAAGTGATTTCTCGTGTTGTTCTAGGTGGGGGGGGGTGGTTCTCCAGTCTTAAGTTTTTTGACCATGGTGAGTCCAGAAGTGCATATTTCATTTCCATTTGACGCCATATTCGGGGGTTTGAGGCTCCTCCGAATTATTTCTACAATAAAGTTATACTGATCTGAATCAGGTGCAAGTGGCATCTTTTCTCACTAGATAGTTTTTTTTTTTTCAAACCGCATTTTAAAGTTTTGCGACATTTTAAAGTCTGTACGCATTATCAAAACAGCCAATCTTCAATTTCGCAGATAGCAGCTGAAACACGAAAATGACACCTGTAACAAATCCAAAGAACTATAGTTTTCGAATGAGAATAAGCATGTGATTCAAAATTGGCAAAAATATTTCTTGTTATAATTTTTTTTTACCAGCGTGATGATTTATATTTTATGCACCCATTAAAAGACAAGATAGAACAGGCTAAGATTACTCGACACATTTTTGAAAGATATTTAGCATTGGATATGAACTATATTCCAAAGATTTATAATTGAAAACACTGCTGAATTTAATTTTCTTCATGTTATTCAAAACAATATAATTTCAATTAGCAGTGAAGGAGCCAAAATGGGAAATTCTGTTTCAAGCAAAATCGTGCATCTTAGACATACATAGCTTTTGGCTAACAAGCTTCTTACATCAATTTTTCTTATTCATTTTCAATCTTTTTCATAAACACAATTTGTTGGTGAGCTGACAATGTTCTCTTTTCTTTCAAATTCCAAGAAAATATGAAGAAGTTTCAACCTGAGATTGTCCAACCAAATGCAAGGAGCTATCCGTATTATAGAAGAGTAATTGACAAAAGTAGTGTAGTAATCATTGTCTGATCCCAGTTTTCGAAAAAGATGCAATTACAGTTAAAAATTCAATAAACACTAGGCATAAGATGGTGTTGACGATTTTTTTCACACTAGCACCAGTTTTACCCTATAGAAGTTACAAATACTCTTTGATCGATCTCCAGCAGTTCTTGGTTTTTGTAAGCCATTTATTAAATAACAATAATTTGAAGAACATTACAACTTCTGATTATCAGAACAAAGTTGTTGAAAACATAATGGATTTTGTCTTCTTGGGACAGTCTCTCCACGAAAATCATTGTTGAGTCATTCAAGTTCGGTGCAATCGCTTCACCCGTTGACGGCTTTGATGATGACAAAATAAATTGTGTTAAGGAAAATCAACCGTGCGAAAGAGGTGTGCAACGCCTCAAGGAGCAAGTGGGCACTCTGAAAGAGCCTTTTCTTTGAAATCCATTTGTAAGCACAGAAACGGATCTCAAAATATGTGCCTCTCAACATTTACGTATTGACAATTATTCGGATTCAGATATCGAGGTCTGTTGAATTTCCACTGAATGTATGCAAACGGTTTTAACTTTTGGCTGCAATTCAGTGATGAAATGGTATTGGTGTAAACAAGAAATGTAATGATGAAAAGTATAAATGTACTTTCGTAGCTTTTCTTAAAACTCTATATGCTCTTTTATTTTCAAAACTTTGTCCTGGAAATTAAAGGCCCCCTCTGATTAAAGACCCCCTCTAATTGTAGACCCCCTTTTGGTGCCCTCAATTAATTGTAGACGGGTCTATAATTAGAGGAAATACGGTATATGAATTAAAAACAAGGAAAAGGAGGTGGTGTATCTTTCTATATCAATGAACGATTGAACTGGTGGAGGCGAGAAGCCGTCAGATCTAAAGACCTAGAGAGTATATGGATCCAATTATTCTTTCAACGATCAAAGAGAATTAATTTTTTTTGTACAAACTCTCATAGTTCAAACTTCCTCATAGTTCGCGGAAGACGTCTTAAACTGAATGCTTCGGCAACTTATATTTTCCTCAAAGTCACACAAAGGGATCACTATCATGGAAGACTTTAATACCGATTGTTTCTACCAAATAACTAAAAGTAGAAAAAATATTTTTACATTGCTTTTTTATTGAAAAAAACAATTTTTTCTTACCTTATTTAAAATTTTTTAGATCTTATTAATTTCTCTATGAAGATAAGATTGTCGAGACAAGGTTAGTATACACAAAATAGGCTAGTTAAAAAAACAAAAGAAAAACAAATAAATTTGTATAGCTGCAGGCCAACGTATGACACAATTGAACAGCGCGAGAGAGAGAGAGAGAGAGAAATATTCAAATATTTTATTTAGCTGATTGTAGTCAACGGTGTTAGTTTCAGTTTAAAAATAGCTCCGTCGCTGGCAAATATTGCCCAACTTGTATTTACGAGAATTATTGATGCAATTTAAAAATTGCCACAGAAATTCTAGTTTTGAGGAAACAAAACAAACGTCAATCAAAATTAAAATCAATACAGAACATACTGCTGAATATACAACAAATTGAATAACTCCCGTAGTAAGTTTTTTGTTATCTGAATAAAAATCAAAATATTCGAGATTAAGATTCAAACTAAAAAATTTTTGTCATTAAGTTATTGAATAAAATCAAGTTGGTGGACTGTGATGAAAAAGTTAAGGGTCATGGCTAATTGGAGAAAAAGCCAAGACAGATAGTCTCAGTGAGGGGCAAAGCTGGCATAAGCCTTTTTCAGGATTGTGTAAAAGTGATGTGGGTCTAAAATGAGTTCAAATAACTTAACTGAAACAAAGAGAAACAAAAAAATTTAAATCTCCTCTTACAGACACACCTGTCTATTTGGAGATGAAGATAGTAAGTAAATCTTCGTTACCATTTGAAACCAACTGATGTTTCATCGTTGGACGGTAAACCCTAATAGGGAGCAAAATTCAAAAAGTGGTTGCTAGAAAATATGGAAACCCAATGAAAGTAGAAGCCTTTCTTTATATTTATGGGGTGCTGTGGGAAAGCTTCGGCTTCGGCTGGGGCGAGACCTGCTATTCCGGCGTCACCTTCCCGCTGGTGGAGCCGGGCCTCGAGCACGCCGCCAAGCTGGGCTACAAGCGGATCATCGTCTTTCCCTACTTCCTCTTCACCGGGATTCTGATCAAGCGGATCTACGACTACACCGACCAGGTGGCCGCGCGGCACCCGGAGATCGAGTTCATCAAGGCGCCCTACCTCTCCGACCACCCGCTGGTGCTCGACTCCTTCGCCGAGCGGGTCGAGGAGATCCTGACCGGCGACAACACCATGAACTGCAAGCTCTGCAAGTACCGGGAGCAGATCCTCGGTTTCGAGGCCGAGGTCGGCCTGCCGCAGGAGAGTCATCATCACCATGTGGAGGGCATCGGCACCGGAGACGGCCATAGCCACGATCATGGCCACGATCATCACCACCATGGACATGATCATGGGCACAGCCATGGTCATGGACACGATCATGGCCATGGGCACAGCCACGGACACCACCCCTATCCCCACGCCGATCACCCGCACGGCCCGCGCAGCATGAAGAAGCGGGCCGGCTGATCCGTCGCGGCCCGAGCCGGCGAGTCCCATGTTCGACTATCTGCGCGACCCCGAGGAGATCTACCGGCGGTCCTTCGCGACGGTGCGCGCGGAGACCGACCTCTCGGCCCTGCCGGCGGAGCTGCACGGCCTGGCCGTGCGCCTGGTGCACGCCTGCGGCATGCCGGACATCGTGGCCGAGCTGGCCTGGGACGGCGATTGTCACAGTTTACATTACCAGCTAAGATCCAACTGGGAATCTTAGAATGGAAGTGTTTCAAGAACAAATTGAGTCTAGAGAAATATTTGGTGAATGCTTTTAGGTTATATGCATTCAAAAGCAATTGGTTATGAAGACTGGAGTAAAACAATTGACTGACATCTAAACCCGCAAACACTAGACTCACCAACTTGATGAAATTCCAGGAGGAAATTACACATGTGATGAACTTGTTATCTTCTGCTGTCCTTTTCAAACCCAAACTAGCTGCTGGGAGTGTAATGCATTCGATTTATCACATTAATAGCAACCATTTGAAAATTTTCATTGAACTGAGGCACTGTTAATTGGCTGATATGATCTACACCAAGATGGGTCTTTTCCAGTTTTAGTAACTGGAGTTGCGATAATGATTCAAAAAGAATTGGGCACAAACCCACAAGAGAATATTATTTGGTTCAATAAAATTACATTAAAGTTCTAAGACAGCATCAGACTGCCATTCACCATCCATGCTATTCACCTTTTGCCATACAAGTCCCAAATATAATCAACTCCCTTTGAGTACTTTTGTTTGTTCAAGCTGGGGGTTGGGTGCGTATGAGTCAGAAATGTAGTAGTCAGGCCACTCTTCTTCAAAAGAGCTTGCATAGGAAGGGCTGGAATGCTTACTTTGTTATTTTTCTCAAATTTTCCAACCAGAGAAGGATTGATTTCAATCGGAGCGCTATTCTCTTTTATAATACAAGCCTGATGTTGAGCTAAACGTTTGTAAATTTACATTTCAAATAATGTCTGATTTTATTCACTGCACTCACCTTAGGCCTATCGTTGTTACACCACAGCTGAGACACAACATTCTGGCCGAGGCGCTGCGGGAATCGCTCCATCCCAAGGGCGACCATTCGATGGGCATGCTGATTGCGCTCGGCAGCTCGAATGTGACCGTCGTCGGCAACCTGCTTGCCCACAACCAGTTCCGGAACATCATGGTTGAGGACGACGCGAAGAACGTCGAGTACGTCAATAATCTCGTTTACAACCATGGGCAGAGGGGCTTCAAAGGGCACGAAGGCACGACCGCGCACCTGCTCGGCAACGTCTATATCGAGGGCCAGGACACGTCCAACCTCCCGGACATCCTGTTGCTGGAACCGCAATCCGACACGGCCTATTACCTCGAGGACAATATCGCGGACGTCGGTGGTGACGCGCTGTCGACGATTTCGGACGATCTCGTGTTCACGCCGACCAATGTGACCGTGCTGCCGTCTTCTGCCGTGTTCGACCACGTCCTGGCAAACGCCGGCGCCCGCTATCCGTCGCTGACCGCGACGGATGCGCGGATCGTCCAGACGGTGATCGACGGCACCGGCCGCATCATCGACTCCCCGAAGGATGTCGGCGGCTACGACTTCGCCGACAACGTTCCGGCTCCGAAGGACAGCGACGGCGACGGCGTGCCGGACAGCTACGAGAGCCTGTTCGGCACCAACCCGAACACGTTTGATGCCCACAAGGACAGCGACGGCAACGGCGTGTCCAACATCGAGGACTATATCAACCGGCTGCTCGACGGCTTCGGCCAGGTGTCCCCCGGCACCGATGGCGGCACCACGGCCCCCGTTGACACCGGCAGCACTTCCGGCAGCACTGGCGACAGCACCTCCGGCAGCACCGGCGGCGACAGCTCCGGCAGCACGCAACGACTGTTTTATGTATAAAATATCTTGTAACGTTTGTTTTTATTATTTGTTGCTGCGTTTTTGTATTGACTTTACATAAGCTGATTTGGCTTTATTAAGCTTTAAGAATTTTTTAAATAGCTACTATCTTACGTTCACTTTGTTCTCCCTTTCATATCGGTATTGTTCAAAATGCTAAGAAAAGAAGGTAATTTGGCCTTGGATTTTAAGTAGATGAGCCCATAAAGATTATCTGTAATCCAGCTGTCCCCCATTATCCAGGTTATCGGGATCTAACTACTACTACTAATAACAACTCACTGCAGTACCAAGTCGCCTAAGGCCAGCAGAGCTACACAAGGCCCTCCTTCATCCTAATCTACTCAAAGCCTCCTTCTTTACACCCTCCCAAGAAGTTCCCATTGCCTTTAAATTTTTCGTTACGACGGCCTTCTACCCCCTTTCTGGGACCAACTTTTTATTTGTTTGTCCCTAGACGGTTGACTGACAAGGACAATCTTTCATCTTTCATCCGCAAAAAATGCCCTGGTCATCTTAACCTTTCTTTCATTACAGCACTAGAAAGCGGGAATGGACCATGTTTTCGCACAGCTTACGATTTGAGATACGGTCAATCGGGCCGGGTACCCAAAATAATCCGTAGGCAATTTTCTCAGGAAAACTTCTAACAAATCCTCCTTTTTTTCGGAGCGCCCACGCTTCAGAACTATACTTGACCGCTGGCATTGCTGTAGTTTCCAATATTCGAATCTTGCACAAAACTTGTTTTACGGAAAATTTGATACTATGCTTACGCAAAGCCAATAGGAGAACTCACTTTGGCAGATTTTTCTTAAGCGTTGATCATTTGCCTTTGTTTTATTGCATGAACCGAATTAAATTGTTACTTCTTTCTTCAGCCAAGTAAACTTACAAAAAGAGATACAAAATACAAGTATTGCTGGGGTATGAAATAAGACAAAGCTCTCAAACTTGTCTGGCCCCTCTCCCCCACTTTGGTGGGGCAAGCCCCTTCATAAAAAAAATTTAATAATCATTCATAATTAAGTAAATTTAATGGTGGTTTATCGGTGAAAGTTACTAAGCTAATGGTTGGTATGGGAGTGGGTAATTTGTGAGCCCCCTTTATGCTACTAGTCATCTGGCACAATCTTGAATAGATCCCATTATTAGGAGAAATACAGGTTATCTAGGCTAGGTCTTTGCTGTGGTGAGAGACAGCAAAAGTGTTCTTGATTGATACAAGCTCTTGATTGGTTTGTCTTAAATTGACAACCGTAGAATTCCACGGTAGCCTGCCGGAGGAGTGACCAAAAATTAAATGTGGTTTTCTTAAATATTCGAGGGAAGTACGGTCAAGGAGATTTTCCATTAGTAATTTTAAACTACAGACCTTTATAGTCTTAGCACTAGCAGGCTTTGAAGTTTTACAGTTTGGGCCATCACCTGCTTTAAACCTTTGCAGCTTACTTATGCCTGGATCTTCAGGGATAAGCAAATCCGATTGGTTTTAAATAAAGTTCAGGAAGAAGTGAGCGTCTCTGAAATTCATGGTTCTCCTTTCTTATTGGTCCAAAGATCTTGCTTCGTAAGTTTTAAACCGATCGGGGGGGAAATCTGTCATTATTTTTGCTGAAGTTTTGGTGATGGTGTGTTATACTGGAGGAGTACAATCACACTAAGTGCCACTAATCATACTAAGAGTACTTTGCCCAAGGACTGAAAGGCTTGGGGTTCTTCCTGGGCGATGCGGTTGAACAGGGCGGTTGTCAGAAACATGCAGGAAATGCAGCGATTTTGGAGAAATCCGGCAAAAAGCGTGGGTTGCAACGCCGTATCGTTATCGACGATAACCATAGACCCGCTGTTGACGAGAGGACCCCAGATTTCAAAAGTGGCCGCATCGAAAGCGATATTGGAGATTTGGGCCATCCGAAGTGATGGTTTCAGACTCACATAATCGGTGCCTTTAACCAAACGGACAACCGAGCGGTGGGCGATGCTCACGCCCTTGGGCCTACCCGTTGAACCGGAGGTGTAAGTGACATAAATTAGGTTTTTTGCGGTGACCGGCAGTTGCGGGTTTTCACCAGGAGTCTCAGGGTTTTCCTCCAGGAAGTTCTCGATACAAAGGGTTCCCACTTGACCCGAGGGTAGGCTGTCGACCAGGTTTTGTTGGGTTAAAACGGTCCTAACCTTTCCATCTCGCAGCATGTACCCAAGTCGATCCAAGGGCAAGTCGAGGTCCAGAGGCAAGTAGGCCGCACCCGCTTTGAGAATTGCAAGCATGCCGATGACCATTTCAGGGGAGCGGCTATGGTGAAGACCTACCAAATCCTCGGGTTTCGTTCCCCGGATGCGGAGGTGATGGGCTAAGCGAGTGGCGTGCCTGTTTAGCTCCTTGTAACTGATATGGCATTCACCGCAACAAACCGCAATTTGATCCGGGCTCACCTCAACCTGATTTTCGAACAACTTTGTGATCGTGGTCTCTCTGGGGTATTCGCTTTCGGTTCGATTCCATTCTCGAATGATCGCATCATATTCCTGCTGCGCCTGCGCCGCACTGAGACCGGGGACATCTGCAACATCTGTACTGATCAGGTGGTGAGCCACTGTGTCGCTGAAATAGTCGAACCAGAATTTGGAAATCTGCGTGAGGACAATGCCTTTACCCGGCAAGCCGTTGGACATGACCACGTCGAATGCACTGATACGGTCGGTGGCGATAATCAATAGCGCCTGCTCACCGTCGGCCAGCTCAACATCATACAGGTCGCGCACTTTCCCAGTGCGCTTGTTAGGTAACGACAAATCTGTGGATAGGACTGCCTGCGTCATCTGTGTTTTTTCCTCTCGAACGCTAAAGTTTGAATAAGCCGTGCAATTCTTACGCGGCGTTGTTACGCGGAGCTGCCACCATCAGCCATATACACCGAACCGGTGACAAATTCACTGTCATCACTGGCCAGAAACAACATGATATTGGCAATGTCTTTGGGTTCTGCATAGCGGCCCAGGGGAATCGCCTGTTCCATTCTGGCTTTCGCTTCGTCTGCCGCACCCGGGCTCATACCTTGTTCCAGGCTCCGCATCATGCGGGTTTCCACTGGTGAGGGGTTCACCGTGTTCACGCGAATACCCTGCGCGGCCAACTCCTTAGCTGCTGACTTCATCATACCAATGACCGCATGTTTGCTGGTTACGTATGGCGCCACCCCGGGACCGCCACGCACCCCGGCAATGCTGGAGGTAATAATTACGCTACCGCCACCGCGTTTTGCCAGCGCTGGAATGGCCGCTTTCAAGCCCAGGAAGGGGCCTTTTACGTTCACCGCCATCACCTGGTCGAAGCGATCCTCGTCATGGTCCAGAAACGGCGGCCCATCACCTTCGATGCCTTATGACAAGATTAATATGTAATTTTGTCAGTATTATCTTAACGAGCTCTGCTCTCCTCAGACGGTAAATGTTTTTCCTGTATTAGATTGATTAAATAAAGACAGTTGAAACACAAACATAACAAAAGACATCAAAAATTAGGACTCACATTTTTGGCTGCCTTGAAACCTCTTTTTTAGACCAGTAATCAATCAATTATGATATTATGTTTTCTGAACATGGCAACATGTGTCATTCGAGGCGGGGAGGGGGCAGTTGCCCCCCATAATTTCCTATATATTACAATTCATTAAGTAAACCTAAGAATGATAATTGATAAGAAACTGGTTTACGTGTTGACCGGTTCTTTTTTTTGTTGTCAAAAAATAAAATTGGGCTAGGTTAGCAGGTACATTTTAGACTAACTTTTTACTAAAATAACATCAATTCAACAAATTACGATAGCCCTAGATTTGTCCAAAGTTTGATAAGATAAGGTAAGTGTAAAAAATAGATACGCACCATGCATGCCCGGCACCGAGAATTTGCTGACGAGCTTCCACCTCCGGACGGCAGCGGTAGCAGAACTGCCAACCGAATTTTATGTTTCTTTGATTTGAGTGTGTGTTGCTTACTAAGTGTTGCGTAATGCTTTTGAGACTAACCGAGTAGCAGTTTTTCTAAATAGGAATTTTTCTCCGTCACCACTTGAAGACTTAGGGTAGGCCCACGCCACCTTTACGTTTTTCCGGTTTGGTGTCAAGATTCTTGAAAAATAATTTCCCAAAATAAGTTTTCAGACAGTTAAAACACTTTTAGGCTTGCGTTTTTCACGAATTTTACCCAGACCCGGTGGATGTGGAGCCCCATTAAGGCATAATCCAGTATATCCCAATTCGGAAAATATCTGAAGAGCTGATATCTGATTGCTGTAATGCCATGGCTAGTTGTTAAAGTCTGAACGAAGATAGTTTTAAATGGGTCATTTACAATAGCCAATGACTTCAACACCAGAAATTCTTCATTTTCTCTGTCGTAAGGGCTAGTTGACTTATTATGTGCATAAAACTGTAGATGGTAATAAAAAAGATAAGATGATAGATGGCAGTGTTAAATAATTTAAGAAAAAACCAATTAAACGAAAACAACTTAGGAATTTGGGAAGTGCAGGTCCACTATCTTGGAAAAATTTCCCTATTGTTTTAAGTTGTGTTTGTTTGATATGGAAAGGCAGTGTGGTCTTCGTTGCTATTTAAGAAAACCCCCCAACTATACTTGGAGGAAGGGCACAAGTCCTGTATGTTACTAAATTAAATTCATATGGAAAACTGAACACATTTATCACCAGGTTTGTATAAACGAGGAAATGTTAGTCAATTTTTGAACAAAGTCACTAGAGACTAAAGAATAAACTACACAATATATAGACAGCTGCACATCACTGCCAATTATGTCTCCTGATAGGAGGGAGGAATTACGTTTGGAAAAGAGTGTTGTGAAGTCTCATTACCTTATTTTTTTTATAACAAAACAAGCCTATGGCTGGTGAATTCTGAGTTGTTCGTATTATTCAGATGGTACAAGGTAAACATACCATTAAATGCATGTTTTTTTGCTCTTTCTAAATATACTATTTGCTTCCTTGAGGAGGAACCTATCGGCGAAACAGGCGTCACATAAAGGTGCTCTGCCATTCAAACAGGTCACCTGATGCTGCTGAAGCGGCAGGTCGATGTAATCCATGCCGCCGGTCAGGCGTTCGTATCCGGCGGCCTTTTTCGCCTGCAGCGCGCGTGCTCCGGGCGTCCCGTCGCGCAGGCCCGCAAGATAACGTGCAACCATTTCCGCCTGCTCGTGGCGGCCCTGCCATCCGAGCCCGGCTGCCTCGACCATGCCCATGACGAACAGGTCGTCGCGTTCCGGGTGCATGCAGTTCAGGTAAAGGTGCGGCGCATGGCCTTTCCAGATGAGCAGCACCCGGTCGACAAACGGGTAGTGCAGTTTGTAGCCGGTCGCTGCCAGCACCATGTCGTAGTCGGCCGATGTGCCGTCCCGGAAATACACGGTGTGGCCATCGAACCGGGCGATGTCGGCCCGCACCCTGATGTCGCCATGGCCGGCATGGAACAGGATCAGCGAATTGATCACCGGATGCGATTCATAAAGCGCGTGGTCGGGCTCGGGAAACCCGTATTTCCGGGGGTCGCCGGCAAACCATTTCAGGATCGTGCCGTCGATCCTCCGCTTCAGCCACATCGGCAGCCGGATCGCGCCGCCGACCGTGTCGGCGGGCTTGCCGAAGATGTATTTCGGTACGAAGTGATAGCCGCGGCGCATCGAGATGTCGCAGCTCAGGCCATGATGGATCGCATCGACGGCGATGTCGCAACCGGAATTGCCCGCGCCGACGATCAGCACCCGTTTGCCGGCAAACTGGCGCGGCGAGCGATAGCTGCTGGAATGGATCAGTTCGCCGGCAAAGTCGCCTTCGAAAACCGGCATGTTGGGTTCCGACAGGGTACCGTTGGCAATCAGCAGGCCGGCGTACCGTTCGGTTTTCGCCTCGCCCTCGCCAACACTACGACTAATGCGATGCATGGCCAATAATTAAGACTAAGGAATAATGCATCTCCAAAAGTAAATAATAGAAAGTGGAAAGTAAGTATCTTCCAAAGTATTTTGTATCCAGCAAGAACAATGAACATAAACAGATTGCCTGCAACTCAAACTATATACAAACCTAACGTTGGTAACATCACGAACAGTTATGAAGGTTGGAAAAGCACGACGTAAGCTCAAATGTTATAACTTATGAATCGACATACCAAGTAAGGTTTTGACAACTATCTGAATCAAACGACTCTTAAGACAATTTAACAGATGTTAAAAAACGTTACAAACTTTACTAGCGAACTTGTGAAGAATTTAAACAGTATAAGTATTTTGAGGTGACGAATAAAAAACTTATATCAATTTGGATGAACAATAGTACACCCAGTCAATTAGTGAAATGGGCAGAGACATGAAAATTATGGCATAGGTGTAAAAGAAAGAGACATTACAAACTTAGTTACGGATAGTAAAAAGAAAATGTGCCAACAGTGATTTATTAAATTAACTTAGTGAAAAATTAGGACAAATGTGCAAGTATTGATTAGCAGAACATTGTAAAACTGACAAGTGTTTTTATTATGATGTAAATTTAATCTAATTGTTAAGCTTTAATGTTTTCGAATACCCCCGAGAAAGATCCACTTCAGAGAGTTGACCGTTGAGCTATTAGTCTTCCGTTGCAGTGACCCGAGTGACTATTGAAGGACTCTATAGGTTGAGGCTCTCCCCTTGTTTCAGATGTAGATTCATGGACGATGTGGTTTGCATTTGGAAACACGATTTAGACTCCTTAGACCTTATTATTTGTTTCTCACTCCTTACTTTCAGTTAAAAAAAACTTGTTTTTTATTAAGTGACAGAAAGGAAATGTGACGTTTATCCTTATTTAAAGATCAACTAGCATGCAACTAGCCTCCTTCCAGTGTCCCTTTTTCTTCTGAAGACATCCAAATGAAATTCTGAGATGGGCATTTGATTCCCATAAAAAAAAAACTTTAAAAAAACATCAAATGTAAAATTAATATTTAATCGTCTCGATTTCTGGGCAATACTGTTATTATGGAAGTAAAGAGAAATATTAGGCGCTAAAATGAGCAGAGTTTATTCTTTATAGGAGGGAGACTCCCCTTTCCATCCCCAACTCCACCTCGCGATCGCAGAAACTTCGGAGGGTGCTCACTACATCAGAATTTCAGAGCTCTAATCCTTTTCAAAGAAGTCGAAAGTGATTGAAGACCAACCACCTGCGATGGGGGAAGGGTCTGTTGAGGGGGATACTCAGTTTATTACCACGAACTATGAAAACAAATTTTGAACTAGCTAAAAAGCAACTAATAATAATCGGTAACATAATATAACAGTTTCGTAACAACAACAGCAGAAAAGTAACTAAAACATAAACAGCTGTGCTGAAGTAGAATCTCCCCCCCCCAAAAAAAAAGGCTATATTACCTGGTATTTGTAACTTAGGATGTACACAATAAAAATTTTACTTACTGCTGCCTCTAAAGATCTGTTAATCAATTCACGCTTTGTTTACACTGAACGGGGTCAATGACATACACGTGACCAATGTTGCTATTCTCGCAATTAATCTTGCCGTTTTCAGTGACACGTGGCCAGACAAGTATTTGTTGCTATCTTTTAGGGGTTAAACCTCGACGACGACTGAGCTTTTTCATTACCACTCCTTGTCCAACTTATTTCGGTTAATATTACCGCACAATTTACCATTTCTCAATAAAAAAACCCAATAAATATCCACAAATTAATCTCAAAACACCGTAAATTCATTGTATCATTTGAGTTTATGAATATCGGGATCATTACCGTTCACCCCCATTTGCCCTCAAACCAGCTCCTCAAAAAAGCAGCCGAGCAAAAAAAGTGGCCCTTAAATTTTTGGCACCCCACTCAAATTCCCTCACCTCTCCCCGATGTCAGTCTGTTGCGTTTGGGGCTTGAAGGTCTCCACCAAGGGACTCAGCTCGGTCAATTGTTGCAAAAAAATGGATCGATTGTGATTAACGATCCCCATGCTATCCAAAGAGCTAAAAATAAATGGTGGACAACTTGCGCATTACAAGAAAACAACCTCCCTACGGCCCCAACACGACTTTTTACTCCTTCAACTGACGTTGATTACGCCTTGAGCCCTCCTTTTGACCATTTTCCTCTTATTCTCAAGACCCTCTACGGATCTCAGGGCGTTGGAGTCCACCTCATTGATAATCTCCAAGAATTTCACCAAACCTCCTCAAAATATCACTTAAAAGGGTACCCTGTACTCATTCAGCCTCTTTTAAATACAGAAATAGACTTACGCCTATTTGTCATTAATCAAAAAATTGTAGCTTGCGTCAAAAGGCAGCCAGCTCGGGGAGATTTTCGCTCCAATTGGCACCGAGGAGGCCAGCTAAAAACCTGGGAACCCCGTCAAGAAATCAAAAACTGTGCTCTCAAAGCCGCTGAAGTGCTGAATCTCAAAGTCGCAGCCATCGACTTGATTGACCACTATGCAATGTACGCATCTGGTGTATGCAAACAATGTCAAATATGCATTATTGGAGTATTTTGAACGCTTTGGGCAGTATGGAATAAACGCATCTGGTGCATGCAAACTCTGTCAGTTATGCCTTATTAGCCTATTTTGAACCCTTTGGGCACCATGAAATTACGCATCTGGTGTATCCAAGCCATGTAAGATTTGCCGTATTATCCTATTTTTAACGCTACGTGCACTATGCAATGTACGCATATCGTGTATGCAAACCATGTCCAATATGACTTATTCTCCTATTTGGAACGCTTTCTGCACTATGGAATGTACGCGTTTTGTTTATTGAAATCATGTCAAGTGTGCCTTATTAGCCTAATTTGATCGCTTTGTGCACTATGGAATGTACGCATTTGGTATATGCAAACCATGTCAAATATGCCATATTAGCCTAATTTGAACACTTTGTGCACTATTGAATGTACGCATCTGGTGTATCAAAATATTGTCAAGTATCCCTTATTAGCCTACATTGAACACCTTGTGCACTATGGAGAGTACGCATCTGCTGTATGCAAACCATGCCGATTAGGCCTTATCGGCCTATTTTGAGCGCTTTGTGCACTATTGAATGTACTCTTTTGGTATATGCAAACCATGTCAAATATGCCTTATCAGCCTATTTTGAACGCTTAGTTCACTATGAAATGTGCGCATCTGGTGTATCAAAACCATGTAAAATATGCCTTATTAGCCTATTCTCAACGTTTTGTGCAGTATGCAATTTACCCATCTCGTGTATCAAAACCATGTCAAATATGCCTTATTAGCCTAATTTGAACGCTTTGTGCACTTTTAAATGTACGCCAGGCCGGCAAATCCCCAGGCCGGCACGGTCCGAGCTTATGATCTTTTTAAGCAGCATGAAGCTCAATTAATCGGGAAGTTTCTGGATTTCCTCAAAGGAAAGCCTCGAGCAAGGCTCATTGGCCCTGATCGGGAAGAGGATCGAGTGGCAACGATTTCGTTCGTTGTCGAAGGGTGGGATAGCCGTGATGTGACATTGGCGGTGGATCCTCATGGCATCGGCATCAGGTATGGGGATTTCTACGCCAAAAGACTTATTCGAGATTTAGGACTTGAGCCTGTTAATGGCGTAATCCGAGTCAGTTTTGTCCACTATAACCGGAAAGAAGAAGTGGATCGTCTTATTGAAATACTGGATCGCCTCTTCTAAAAACTCAGTTGTTCCCTAAACTTCTGGGCCTGACGCCGAGACATGGAAATAACCGGCCCGCCTGAAAGGTAAACGTTAAGACCACCGCCGGGCTCTGGGACAATGCGTTCCACCGCCTTGAGGTTGACGATATGTTTTCGGTTTGCTCTGAAAAAGGCTTGGCGAGAAAGACGATGTTCCAAATAGCTCAGACTTCGGTAAACCAAGGGTTGCTGGTTTTCAAAGAAGAGTCGCGTGTAATTGCCCTCTGACTGGAAAAGAGAAACCTCGTTGAGCCGGATGAACCAGCATTTGTCACCGTCTTTGACGAAAACCCTGTTGTCCGGGCCTAGTTCTTCAGAAAGTTGGGTACCCAGGTGGACTTCTTTTTCCGGGGAAGATTGTGCTGAAACGCGGGACAGCGTGTTGGCCAGGCGGTCTGCTTCAATGGGCTTCAATAGATAGTCCAACGCATACACTTCGAAAGCTCGCAAGGCGAAATATCTGCGTACCAGATTTATCTGCTATTGACGTTCTATACGTGCATATTAAGTTCATTTTAAAAATAATTCATTTTAGACGAAAAGCGGTCAAAATCACCTCATCTAATTTTAAATGATTGTTCATGTGTTTTAGAGAATTTTTCCGGTTCGATTGATACCAAAATCAAAAGTATTACAATTTGTTTGAGGTTAAACCTTAGATTGACTGTACATATGGTTTTCTAGTAGTTTTCGGCAGCTTTTGCCTGACTTTCGAAAAAAGAAACTTGAATGGTGCAGGTGTGCAGAACATAGGACCACCAGTGTCACTACTGATGCTACTAGGGTGTTGTGTCACGGTCCCACGGATTCTGAGGGTTTTTCCGGTACTAATATTATAACCAGTGAGAGTAGAATAGGAGCATTACCAGTGGGGAGTGATTGGTCCATTATTTGACCCCAGGTACAAAGGCCTCTGCCACCAGGAATTTCTCTATTAATATCTCTTTGGAGGGGATTACGTTCTCCGGTGAATATCTTAATTATGATAACTCCCATAATTCTCTCCTTAACCCTACCGGGTTTCAGGGAAAATAATCAGTACAAACGTAAAAAAGATAACTCACTTTTGTTTACCAATGTCAACTCCATTATTAGCTCACTGAACACAAGATGGGAACTCATAAAGTCTATATAGAGAAAAAACGTAAGATCGCGTCTTTCATCGTCAGGTAATGTGGTGGGCCAATGAAATTTATTGGCACTCAAAATGGGAATTTGTGCTGCCCATAAGTAAGCCTTGTGTTAAGTTGAATTATCTTGGCCTTCCTATTGGAAAAAATCTGAAGAAAACTAGGCTATTGATGCTAGATGTGCGACCCCGTCCACTGTGATCCGCAGCTTCTTCAGGTCAGCCAGCGAAAACACCTCGATCGACTCGAAGCTAGGACGCCAGGTCTCGATGCCGTGACCGTCCGCGCGCTTGCACCATGCACCTGCGCGTGGAAAGCTGCTTTCTTCGCTATCCTTTGGAGTGCAGTCGGTGGTTTCTGTTTCAGACATTCTGAAGCTCCTTGAGGCGATCCCAATTTGGAAAGACTTGAAGGGTCTGCCGGCACGGGTTGCAGCACTTGAAGCGAAGGTGGCGGCCCTCGAGAAAGGTCCAACGACCGGCGCCGGCACCTGTCCGATGTGTGAAAGTGCGCTGCGTGTCGTCGGGACCAAGCCGCACCCGCATTTCGGCTTTCACGGGCTTGAGCTTCACCAGCTCGAGTGCACCTCGGACACCTGCACATACACCGGCCAACGCAACCACGACCCTGCGAAGGATTGATCCTTGCCTAGGTCTTTCACCCGTGCTGACCTTGAGACCTCGCGAACCGCTCCGCCCGATCCCGAGACACTGCGCGAGCATGCCGCGCAGATCCGCCGCTGGCTCGAGTCGAAGTCGATGCTCAATCTGCGTACCCGCGCTGCCATGGAGGCCGGCGCCCGCGCCCTCGAGGAGCTGGCCCGCCGCCTGGTCAACTGATTTCTGACTTCTGACTTCTGACTTCTGTCTTCTGACCACTGCCTCACTCCCTCGGCTGGATCCGAGCCCGAACGTCGTCGAGCAGGGCTTGCGTCCGCTCCTGCGCGGCGAGCGCGGCCTTCTCGATGCGCCGAAGCTGCGCCTTGGTCGGCGGCAGGTTGTTTCGATTGGCCTCGAGCGCGGCCTTGGTCAACTTTAGATTTACAGAGGGAACAGAGATTAGATGCTACAGAGTTCCAAATTTTCAAATTTGAGTTTGTTGGAAGGGGCAAAGTAATTGCAATCTCTCAGTGCAGGCCCCTGATAAGCAGTCCTTTCCCCGGAGTCCGTTCTTTCCAAGGGGGAAAGGGGTTTCCCCGGGGTGGGGGCATCGTCATTGAGATTGCTGTAGGGATTGATTTTTATTTTCAATTTACAGCATGATGTTTAACAAATTTTACAAATAAAATTGAGATATAATGCCATATAAAGCCGCAGCTACCGCAATTCGCGCCGCGCAAGGATCCAATAAGTGAAGAGGGCTCGCAGAGACGAAGAAACTGCTTTCTCAGCCACACTTTCGACTTACACACTCGCACTCTTACTCGACACTCTTTCTGTTGTTTTCATTTATATTTTTTTTATTGTAATAGATAATTTTATATTTTTGTGTTTGTGTTTTTGTTTTTGTTTTGTTATTAACAAGATAAAAATGTGCTGTACAAGTAGAGAAAAGAAAACGAAAGAAGTGCATTATGGAAAGAGAAGATCCTGCATAGTCAATCCGTCAGCCAGATTTCTGTAGTTGGAAACAGTGAAAGCTGTGATTGGTTGGATAAGGCCGGTTTATGGGGAGAAACCGAAAGTCTGATCATGGCAGAACAGGATCAGGCTATAAGAACCAACAACATTAAAGCAGAAATTGACAAAAAAAATTAGATAGTAGATGCAGAATGTGTGGTGCAAATGAATGGGCAATAAATCTTCTTGTAAGTGAATGTTCCAAAATGGCACAAAAAGAGTATAAGAGAAGGCATGATTAGGTGGGGGAAAAGATACAATGCATTCTCGTAAAGCTTGAAAGAAATTCTGTAAATCGGTGTACCATCTACGTTTTCTGTGTCATCGAAGTAAGCGATCGTCACTGGCCAAGTGGGCAGTTTGCCGATTTCCCCGGTGACCTTGAGTTCGCCGGGACGCTCCTGTGATACCGTCGGACTGCCGACAACGCTGGTCGTCAACATCACCTTCCGCCCCTCATCCGATCCGTCGAACAATTTCGACTGAAAGAAGCGTTCACCCTGTTTCGCCTTTTCGATCAAGGAAATCATCTGGGCGGTCGGAAATTGGGCCTGTTCGAGCGATAAATCAGCCTTTTTTGGGTTTTGGAGTGAAACGGAAATGCCATTTGATTCGGCTTGAGCGCTGCCTCGAACCTCAAGATCGAGCTTTTGATTGACGTAGGATTTGGTCAGGAACTGGAAGATCCCCTGCTCCAGATTTTCGTATGTGGTCGTCTGCTGATCGGTCAGCCGCATCACCTGACCCGTGTCGAGTTGCGTGACGAAACGGAAACCAACCGTGTATCCCGAACAGGGTGATCCGTTGAACTCGTAAACCATTCGGCCGTACATTGCTTCGATGCCGGAGCGGTCGGATGACGTCTCGAGTTCGAGGTCATAGACCGCTCGGTGTGGCGCCAGAGCTTCTGCCACACCGGCCTGAGCTGTCGACGTCAAGATGACCACGAGCCCTGCCGCGCCTGCGACCGTGTATGAAAAACGCACCATGAGCTTCCTTCTCTAATTCCATTGACCATGTTACACGGCAATTCGGCAAATTGGAGAGGATGATCATTAATTTCTCGCAAAATTTCGCCGGCCCCATTCGCTCGTTCGCAGCCATGCCTCCACGACGTATCCGACATGTAAGTACTAACAGTTAAGTTATGCGATGCTCTCACCTCATTGTCCCCTTGCCCCCTCAACTTTTAATTGCTTACACCACATGCATTGAGACCACTTTGCTAATAGGGGTAGGGGGGCAAATTCAAAACAAAATCCCCCCCCCCCCCTCCCCTCCTTTCTTCCAAGCCAGCCCATCATGGTTTTATTGGCTTGGGAAATTGGGAAATTTGGAAATTTTACAGTCCCTAGAAGGCTCAAAATTGCATTTAAGAGACTTAGACTTAGACTTAGACTTCTAGTCTTTCTTATCTCATCTCACAAATTGGATTTCTTTTCAGACATAGCAGAGAAACGGTCATAAAATATCGAACAGGAAGTCATCTTTTAAATGCCCGCAAGGGTTTTTCAGGGGGGGACTTGGGCACGTCACGTTTTTACTATTGGGTGGGCACAGCCTCCCTCCCTTACCTGAGTGCCTTAACCCTATCTTACATGGGGGTCCTAGTAGACGCGCGGCTACACATTTCAGCTCAACTCAAGGCTGGCCCGATTGACACGAAATTTGGTGACTTTTCCTAAAATTTACTGGAAAGTCTTAGAAGATGAATAAATTTTTTTAAATTTTTTTATGAAATTTTGCGATATTGGCGTTTTGTTGACTCATAGTGGAGTTTTTTGCCTATCTGTTTTGTTACTTTTCTTTGAAAAACATGATTATTATATCTTTAAGCTCAGGTTTTCTTTCCTGAATTTGTACTGACAATTTCGTAGTATCAAATTTTAAAGTGAAAAATGCAAAATCTTTTGAAATTCCGCAAAAAATGAAAAAATATGTTGTGTAATAAGGTCAAGTTCGCTCCAAATCCTTCGAATGTTCCTGGTTTCAGGGCATCGCTGAGAGTTTGGAAGGATACGGCCTTATAGGTTCCCTGGAATCGGAAATTTGGGTTGCTAGCTGTGATGCCTCTTGCTGCCGTTCGCGGAAAGAAGGACTGAGTGATGAACGCTCTCAGGACATTGAAGCTCGTGATGCCACGATCGTTCAGTTGCTGGGTTTGCGCCGCGTTCAGGCTACTCCAAAATGCACGGAGAGGTTTCTCAAAATCGTTCCAAAATGTGTTGGAGTCGGAATAGTATCCGTTGCTGGTGGGGTCCAACGGACTGTTGAAAAAGGATGGAGGTACCGATGTTTGAGCCGTCCAATCCCAGAACGGCAACGCGAAAGATGGATCATTGCTATAGTGTCGGCACACACGTTCTAGCCAGCCAAGGTATCCTCGGTGCCAAGGCAGAAACCACCAGTTTCCGTGTGGGCAGTCGATCAGGTGTTTGATGGCCATGCGATACCAGTTTGAGGGATTCGATGGACTCAATCGCAGCATTGTTGCCACCGCTTTGCTGTAGCTGTTTGCCATGTTTTTCCCGCCAGGTGAAAGGAGGCTTTGGCGTTGGTAAGTGGCCCCGGATTGAGCGATGAGGGAACTGGTGGAGATGCCAGCGGCCATGGCTAGGGTCGCGTTCCGCTTCAAATACTCGCGGCGTGACATGAGGGAACTTGTTGTCAACGGCGTCGATGCTTGGTTTTTCATGGGATTTCGGTGCCTTTTAAGGGTATGTTCTGTGTTGTTGGCTGCGACTTGGACTCACTTGATAGGGTGGGCTTGAATCTCTTAATTGCTCTTCTTGCCGGACTGAGCTTTGGGGCGCTGTATAGCCTTCTAGCAAAGTGAATTGTAAACTCTTCTGTAAGCTTTGAAAAATTGAAATTGAGTATCGCCCGAAGACATCTAGAGGACATCTAAGCCTCCGAAGAAAATTGTCTTGCTCCAGTAAGTGTGGAGTCCTGAGTTAATCCTAGGATTCAAACGGATTGTTCTTTTCGATTGCGGATCTGACTGGAATGCATCTAGAAGGTGTCCAAGATAATTTATTTCAAAGAATCTTAAATCGAATTAAAAACAGAATCAAAATTAGATTAAGATTTAAAACCACTCCACGAATCACCCGCCGACGACAACCTGAAGAGTTAGCTCCTCATCATTAAATTTCAAAGAAGAGTAACCAGCTTCTTGTTGCTTCCTAGGCAAGGAATAAGAGAAATCATACATGATAAAAACAGGAAAATGATTTGAGATATCACTTATCAATACAGGATTATGCACCAATGTCAAAAAAACTATCAAGCAAAGAAGCAGTGGGGCTAGTTATGCGAGTTGAATGCGTGGAGAAAGTAATATGAAACAGGCAAGCATAGCTGAAAGAAAATCCAAGGACAAGGATTTCCTCTGATCACACAAATTAATGTTGAAGTCATCCATAATGACAAGCTCTCATGAACGATGTTGATTGCTTCCAAAACATCATCTCAAATCTGAAGGAAAGAGGGAACAGACCCACGGGGAGACCGGTCTTTATTATTACAACTGTTGATAATTCATGCAATTTTGTGCGGTTATAGTTACTTCGTCTGTGTATTATAATTTATATTACCGCTAAATTAAGTAAGTCAAATTAGTAACGCAAATAATCATTGATTCCAAAAATTGGTCGCTATACCAATATGCTTATTCATACAACGTCCATTGAATATTGTCACATTTAACGCTTTCAATCCAGCGTTGAGACAGCCGGAGTGGGGACATCAAAACCTTATTTACATACAGCCCCCCTCCCCAGAGACATCCATCAGGGGTAGGTAAAAAGTGTTTATTTTTCTATATAAACAAGAAATGTATGGAATAAGGGGACGTAAATTCTTCCAAAAACCCTAGAAACTGCTAAACCGCTAGAAAAAAAAACATGGCAGCTTTTCTGAGACATAGATGTAGCAACGGGTGCATATTTAGTGCAAGAAACCCTCAGACTAAAAACCGTCAGGCCTATTCTCACCCCTCCCAAATTCAAGCCGAAACAAAGCGATTGATTCACAACTTTAATAACAAAGTACCACTGGGACAGGTTAGTTAATTCGAATTCGGATTATGGTCAGTCGCGGTTTATGAGTACAAACACAAGTTCTTTATTACAAACCGGGAGTTACTTTCTGAACATGTTCACAGAAATAACATTGGATTAAAAAAAAAAAAAAAAAACTATTGAGGATATAAGACCCACTTTTTTGTGTTAATCCCCATTTTTCTATTTTTAGAGAATAATCGTGTGATCATAAAAAAGTAAAGAGTCAATGAAATCGCTTGATGATAAAAATTAGAAACCAAACTTAACTGAGTTGACGTCTCAGCGACTTGATTGACAGATAAAATGTTTTTTTTTTTTATTTTCAGGTTTTGTTTCCATTTAACTTCCAACCGTTTTAGTCCTAATAAAAACTTTACTTTTTTCAATATCTCCTCTATTTTTGTTTTCTTTTAACTTTCTATGGTTTTGCCCCAATAAAAAGGTTGTTTTGTTGAAGTCTTTTTGTTTTGAGAATTTTTGAAAATGTAATATTTTTGTGATAATCTGTAAGCTACATTCGCTTGCTCTTTCCCTAGGTTTACCAGCCAACTAAATTTACACAGCACAATCATTACCCACAGTTAACGTTGATGAAATTGAAGCTAAAAAGGAATAATAATCATCTTGTTATAAAAAAGTTTGAACTAGGTTGTACTGGAGGGGAAGGGGCTAGACGGTTGTGCATAACAATACTTAAATAACGTCTATAGAGAAAAAATGTTGACTTACAAAAAGTCAAATAGCGTATAACACTCTAAAATGCATGACATGTATAATCAAACATACCCATATCTTAGATTAACAAACCCAAAGCAATTCTGGTAATTGATGTCGGCCTTTTAATTTAAGGAGAAACCCGATAGAATTGGGTTTTCTTATGTATAGGAAAATGGTGAAGTAGTATGAAACTTCAAGATTACTTTGAAAATTAAAGATTTTCCTAAAATACTTTTAAGTATCATTTACCCGCTATTTGTCTTTTCTATTGAATGCAGCCACGGGCCAGTCTGCCATAGCATGCAGGATCGTTATGTAGGAGAGGCGAAAACATGTCTTGAATGGTAGGCTTCTTTACCTACGTCACATGATAGATGGAAACAGTTTGAGTCACTGTCTTGTGTCCATATCTGTCAGGGGTTAGCAATCGCTTACTTGGGAATATCGAATTGCTTCTTCAATGTGTTAAGAAAAGAACATCGGCCTTTAGATTTGTGCATGATTTAGTACCTTTAGTTGTCCTTTATATGAGGGCTTTAATGTACTTAGCGGGATGAGTGTCCTTTAAAGTAAACATACAAATATTCATCAAGCCAACGACCAATGACGCAATATCGTCCCCGCACAAGCTGGGTATGAAGGTCGTGATGGCGACGGGTGACAACGAAGTCACGGCAATGGCAGTGGCCACGCAATTGTCAATTGATGAGGTGCATGCGGGCGTGATGCCTGAGGATAAGCAAGGTTTGATCTCGGAGCTGCAACGCAATGGTCAAACTGTCGCCATGGCCGGGGACGGGGTCAATGACGCACCCGCTTTGGCGCAAGCTGATGTCGGCATCGCAATGGGAACGGGCGCGGACGTTGCCATGGAAAGCGCCGGAATGACGCTGCTTAGGGGCGATCTGACCGGTGTTGTCAGGGCCCGCAAACTGGCGCGCTCGACCATGCGCAACATTCGTCAGAACCTGTTTTTTGCGTTCATCTACAACGCGGCTGGCGTACCCGTCGCAGCAGGTATTCTCTACCCGATTTTCGGGGTACTGCTCTCGCCGATCATTGCCGCTGCTGCAATGAGCCTGTCGTCTGTATCAGTCTTAACGAACGCACTGCGACTTCGGGGCGTAAAGCTCGACGGGTAGGGTCAGCGCGGGTGTCAGTTCGCTTTGATCAATCTGACACCATGTCGCCGGTCCCTGGCGATGCGGCCCGACTTTTCAAGCGCAGCAAGCGCTCTATAGGTAGCCTCCGAGGTGGCGCCTATTTCAGACGCGATCGATTTGATCGTGATCCCCCGGGGCAGTTTACCGTCTTTCCCGGCGCGTTCGTGCAATCTCAGCAGTAGCCGTTGGCTAAGAGGCGTTACGGCCCGAAGTTCGATTAGCCGGCGCGCATCGACCAGGGAGTGCGCCAGATGCGCACAAAGAGTGCGCGCGACACTCAAAAATAAGCCAAATCAATCAAGCTAGAAACATGAATTTTTCAGGGTAACTCCTGACCCATGAGCATAAAAATGACTAAGAAAATTCAAAATGATAAAAAAAAACACGCTCGAAGTGTGGAATCATAACAACAACTGGGCAATGGCTGAATGCCCGGGCGAAGTAATGTTTCATTTCAGCCTGGGCCAATAGCCTAAGCTGTCGTGCTGGTTGGACGGAGGGAGGTGGCACCAGATTATGTTTGCAAAGGCTGAAGCCGTTCACAGTCTCCGTTTTGGATTCTTGGTTTGCAATATGTTCTTTTTTCATTTTAGTATTCAATTTTTCTTTCCTTCTATTTATCCTTCGTTTCTTACTATGATTTCTTTCTTTTTCCAAATCTCGACAATCTTTTTCTAATATGAAAGAAAAATATAGTCATTTCTACTCGTTGTATGATTGGATTAATTATTTCTCACTTTTCGACAAATTTGACGAATCATTTTGTCCTAATAGTAAATTTACACCCGAGAAGCACGCATACAGATATTTTTTTTGGAGGGAGGGGACGTAGTTATGAAAAGAAACGAATAGCAGAAAACTATCGAAAATGAAACAAATCATAGGAACAATAATGAAAATATCGAGACTTTTTAGAAGGCGGCCGTGACTTGAAGACTCCTCCTCCTTTCAGTTGCATCTGCCTACCTTACAGGGTTAACAGACTTGTCGAAATACTTACGATTGATTTTCGGTGGAATAGTAAAATTCTTCATTATAAAAACCAGTTAATCTCGTTCCCTAAATACGTAGAATTACAAAGTTCCTCAGAAGCAATTTTCAGAACACGTTTTGCAGCCTGAATTTTATTTTGTTCAACATAGTAAAAAAAACTATTTACTATGTATTTCAGGACGACTTAATCCCCTCACCTCCTGAGTAAAGGGCTGCAAGTTACGAACTTTACCATTGTTTACATGTAGTATTGGTTACTGGGAAATATACAGACGTTTTAAGGGAGGATTTTGTCTGGTGATGTGGAGGGGATTGAGTAAGAGGATCTTTTCATGGAGGAACTTATCATGGGGGAAGAGAATTTCCTTGAAGAGGGTGCTGGATTTTCCAAAATTATTACAAAAAACAATGAGAAATTAAATTTAACAAAAAACAAGTTTTTTCAACTGGAAGTAAGGAGCAACATTACAACTTAAAACGAAGAGAAATTATTCCGTATATGAAAGGACTGTCCCTTCTTTATTGCATTTTCTTTGAATTTCCTTCTTTATTAGTAAATGTAAGACGGTTTATAATCAGCTGCCCTGATCGACTATTTGATATGCAATGAATTCGGTATCCACTTACAATCAAGTCTGTTGAGTAGTATTTTTCATCAGAATTTACTTTATTGTATTTGGAGCGCAAACATAGTTAAATCCCCAAATTTTTTAATAAAAATCACCAAATTTTAGGTAAAACCATCAAATTTGGTGATAAATCACCAACAGTGGCGACCTCAGTTTTGTTTCTTGAATGCATTCTGTATTTCTATGACCTGCAGGCAATTTTACAATAAAACTTATCAAAATTTTTTGAAAGATAGCTTCTATTCACAACTATACAGACACCACTTGCGCTAACATTTCTCAAAACCAACACATAGCTATCGTCATGACATTAATCGACGCTGTGTCAAAACCAGTCACTCACGTAGTTTGAAACTACTACTACTACTACTACTACTACTGCTACTACCACTACTACTACTACTACTACTACTACTACTACTACTACTACTACTACTACAACTACCACCACTACTACTACTACTACTACTGCTACTACCACTATTACTACTACTACTACTACTACTACTACTACTACAACTACCACCACTACTACTACTACTACTACTACTACTACTACTACTACTACTACTATTACTACTACTACAACTACCACTACTACTACTACTACTACTTCTACTACTACTACTACTACAACTACCACCACTACTAATACTACTACTACTACTACTGCTACTACCACTATTACTACTACTACTACTACTACTACTACTACTACTACTACTACTACAACTACCACCACTACTACTACTACTACCACCACTACTACTACTACTACTATTACTACTTCCACTACTACTACTACTGCCACTACTACAACAACAACTACTACTACCACTACTACTACTACTACTACTACTTCTACTACTACTACTACTACTACTACTACTACTACTACTACTACTACAATCCGCTATTACTATTACTAGCTAGGGAAGGAAGGTGATTGGAGGCAGACGCTAAATAAAGGAGGTTTTTTTATAATTTTCCAAGATTAGGAAGCTTACCACACTAAAAATGATGTAGAAAGTATTTTACGAGAGAGTTACATTTCATAAATTTAAACATATTCTATAAGGAAAATTCGTAACACATTTCATTGGTGTGTTGTAAACTTTCTGTACCCAAGGGGGTTGTAGTGGGGCCGTAATAAATTTGTCAAGAGCTAAGAAAGGGGGCTCAGTTGCAGGAACATAAAAAACCGGGCATCAGTATCATTAGATAATGCTGAATGTGTTTGTCCCTGTCACATTGAAGGTCCCACACTACAATTTCAAGCCAGGAAATGGCTTTTTAGAGTTTATATTAAGGTTTATTAGTTCTTTGTTTTGAAACATACAACAGTGTATTTATAGTTCATAAAATTTATATTAGAAGCTATTGACACAACGGCTGGTGAGACCATTGCGCTGGCTTGCATATCCGTCTGTTATTTTCGTAAGCTGTTTTACAACTCTCTGGTTACTAAAACAAAATTTTTTTTAGCAGTTTGCTGTTAAATTCTCAAAAAAAATCAACTGTACACCCCAATTTATCGATATCATGGCTCGTGAAAGACTACTGAGTAGCCTTATAAATTGGTCTATTATATTCTATGAACTCCTTAATGACTATCCAGCTAAGATCAACCTCCTTGCTTCATTTTAATATAAGCTAATGTGTGTTGCAGCTCAAGTCAAAGCTCAACAATTTTGCCAACGGGATTAGAAAGTCATCTCAGATCGCGTAATATTATTTTGCCAACAGTTGAAGTCTAGTAATATAATTTTTTTGTTCTTTTGGTCTTATGCAGCGTTGCAATTAATTATTTGGTAATAAAAAAAATGAAGAGAAAAACATAACAAAAATAAAAAAGAAAAGAACTGCTTCCTACTTTAGCAATCAAACAGTTCGTTATAACGAACTGTAATAAGTAGCGACCCGGCTCAATAGTAACCAAAACTCTAAAAAATGAAATTTGATACCAATAGTTACATCAAAAGAATCGCAGTTTAATGTTGATTTTAAATATATAAGTTTCATCAAGACCAGTTGTACCCATCTAAAGTTACGAGCCTCTCGCTGATCAGCAAATCTGCCAATAAATCTTCTTTAGAAGCAAGGAGAAAGCCATCTCCGGATATTTGTCTTTTTGTCAAGTCAGCTGTCTGACACAACTCTAGTTTTTTTGCTCTGATCGACTTTCTGCTTTTTTTATTTCTTTTTTCTTTAGTTAATTGGTTTTAGATAGTGGACGAGCGCGTAAAGATAAAAATTAAATAGAGAATAAATGCTTAAAATATTCTTTTGTTCGTTAATTATATTCGCTAATCCAATTTTATTCGTTATTCTCCCTGAATTTCATCTTTAGTCAGGTACGGGTAATGAAATCAAAGGACATGTAAATATTTGTTAAAACAGGTTAATAAAACATCATTAACGTTCTGCTTTTAAGTCAATCTGACATATTCTTGTGTCCCTGTTTTCTGGTTATCTTATCCTGAGATAGGAGGTCTTTTTTAGTAAAATTCTTGATAGGGGACCAGTCAGGAGCAGAGGTGCCAATTGGAAGAGGGCTGGGAGGGGAATTGGCTCCCCTAGGCTTTATACCCCCCACCTAAATTTTGTAAAATAGCCCTGTTTGGTGTTTTCGAAGGATTTTTTTTTTTATTTTCATCGAAAAAATATATAAAGAAACAACAAAATCCCCCTCCCCTATATTGTGAGGAATCCATTTCACCCTCCCCCTACGTTGCAAATTGACGCTGGTGGCTAGGAATAATTTATTTGGCAAACTACAATCTATTCTGTTTAAAAAGTTGTTATCTTGAAATTTGAATTTGTTTAGAGCTTTCAAAATGAAATCCAACATAATGATCAGGGATCGTGTAAATAATAGAAGATACATCCCAATTTAAATAGTTCATATATTTTCGAAGTAACCATAGAACATCCATTGACTGTGCATACATCAATAAATGGAGAAAAAATTTGCTTTCATTCGCTTTATCAATACATCTCCAAGCTCAGTTGAATTGTTCTTAAAGTCTGTTAGAAAAACGTGCTTACCCACAGCAGAAGGATTTTATTTTTATTACATTATTTTCAATTGAGAATTCCTCTTCTTGTTGGTGATTCATCTTTACCAGCAAACGCTTATACCAACCAGTATTCATTACAGATGTCTTGGACACAAAATTCATTGTGTATCATTTACAGAGAAAAGTTTATTCTGGGTGTGGTGAAGTTGGCACCATGACTTACACTCGCGTTTTTGGTGCTGTGAAAAAACATTTAAATGTTTGGTTTATTTTGTTAACTTCGATTATAAAAAATAGGGACAAAAACTAAAGGAGTACTTATCACTTTCTTTCAAACATCACTAGTGATTTGACGTGGAAACCTGTAACTGAAAGACTTGCCATCAATAACAGGACTGGGCAGAATCTGGACCACTCTAGAAAGTTCATTTTCATCACAGTCATTGGCATGAAACTTGAAGCTGCACGGAGAAGCATCAGCCTTTCTGAGGAAGATCCCTTCAGCAGAATGTGGACGAAGTGTATCAATCATTCCAACATAAACTTTTTCACACATACTTCCTCTTTTCCCTTTCACCTCATAAGCAACTGTGGTGGACATTCCCACCATTAAATGCTTGTCCTGAATTCCACTAGTTGATGCTTTGAGGGGAGTTTCATTGTATAGAATAAATTTATAATAGAAGGGCACGTAGATCAGGAAAACTATTTAAAGTGATCGCATCCCTACCGTGTTTCAAGAAGTCCACTCAAATATGTATTATAACACTGGTCGACATTTTTTTCAACCAAAATGTTACCAGGTAATGGGTACATGTCTCTGGGCTAAAATTCCTGAGTGGCTGTAGTATTGTTGTAAACAGATACTAGAAAGTTATTGTGAAAAGTCTGAAATAGTTCATCAATTCCTTTCTGAGGTTTATTAGGATTTGAACTACAATTAATGTAATGTTAAGAAGTCTTGATGTGATAGGGGGAAATGGACTTGATTTTCAAAATGAGCATGCAAAAATAGCCCAGAAACATGTGACCATTACCTGGTAACATTTTGGTCAAACAAAAATGTTGACCGGTGTAATCTAATCTGTCTCAATAAACAACAACAACACAAACATTTGTGTATCTAATTTGCATGGCAATTTTACAATGAATCTTATGACAGTGACATATTCTAATTACTGCACCTCTCCATGCTAGGTTAAAACGGTTTTCACAAAGTTACACTATTTTATGCGTCTTTATCAATATTCCTCGTGCACCCTAACCCAGATAACCAAAACCACTCACTAGCTCAGCATGAAAACGCTCCATGTCTCATTTCACCAGAGCATTTTTACAGCACATTGTTTGGACTTACTGAGTTTGAAGAAAATAGCATATTTTGTTTACCATTGATTACATTTACAAAAACGTCATACAAGTTTAATTATTCACATATATACAACACGTTAAGTCATTAAAAATTAATTGAATAATTGGTAACGCGCCTCAAATGGTAGATAAACGATTGTGGCCAAAATCTTCACATCATCTACAGGTGAAAGTTAGCTTTTAAGATATGAATCAATTTAACTTACTAGTCTGTTTTAACACTAGACACGTCACTATTAGTCTGTATATAGGCACAATTATCATCCCAACTAAACTAAAGCTCCTTATACGCACTAAGGACAACGTAGACACAAGTCTTAGTTCTCTTCGTGCAGAGAATTAATTAAAATTCAAAAGGCAGCTAACATTGAAAATAACAAGCACTGAAACAGAAAAGGGATTGAATTAGATTTGGGTTTTTATCAATTTAATTCTAGCCATTTGTTAGTTTAATCATACCGCTGTGTAACACTCGGAAATTATTATTAGAAACTTTTCCAAGAACTTAAGCTTTAATTAAGGTGAGTGGGCTCGAAGAACCAAACATGAAGGGAGAGGCCCCGAGGATAGAAAGGAGCCTGATACCTGATAAAATTAAGATTGTCTTGGAATTTCGGAAATAAAACTTTATCGAACACAATTTATCCAACCATTCGTAAGAACGAACGGTAATTAAGACCCGCCGTCTCTAGAACTACCTTTTCGCTTTACTAACAGCGATCAAATTCTGTGCCGCCTGCCGTGTATTTTTGTTTGCTATAGCATTAATTTTTCTCTCTCTTATGTGTGTGTGTCCCAGCATACATGCCCGATGCGCTGTTTACAGATTGGGAATGGGCATGAATTGGGTGTATTTTGGGCTTCAACATCAATAGAAAAAAAAATTTCAGATATGTTTTGCCTTCATCGACTTTTGGCAAGGTTTTTCATGTTTTTAAGGCCCCTTGTCTTTATCTGCATGCCCTGTAAGTTTAAGCCAATCGAAAAAAACAAATGCGAATGGCTCAACTTCAAGTGCCGTGTTTAGATACAACCAATCCTCAAAAAAAAAAAAAAAAAAAATCAGCCAGGGGGGATCATGTTATATCCCTAGGCAGAGTTATTGGCCCTTTCAACTATGATGAGCAAAATGGCTATCTAAAATTTTGATCCGACGATTTTAGGAAAAAAGGGGCGGGGAGGGGGCTATGTTGCCCTCCAATCTTTTCGGTCTCTTAATAACGGCACTAAAACTTAATTTGGGTTGGAATGAGCCCTCTCATGCTGTTCTTGGACCAATCGGTCGATATGATAGCCCCGAAAAAAAAAAAAAAAAACAATAAACACGCATTCGTGATCTTTCTTCTGGCAAAAAAAAATACAAATTTCCACATTTTTGCAGATAGGAGCTTGAAACCACTGCAATAGGATTTTTTGATACGTTGAATCTGATGGTTTGATTTTCATTAAGATTCTAATACTTTCAGGGACTGTTTCCTTCTTTTTTTCGAAAATCAGGTAAATGTTCTCAGGCCTGTAGCCTTTAATCGGTAAGACTAAACTTAATGAAACTTATATATTTAAAATCAGCATAATAAGCCGATTCTTTTGATATATCTATTGGTTTCAAAATTTCGTTTTTTAGAGTTTCGGTTACTATTGAGCCGGGTCACTACTTACTTACAGTTACAGAAATATTTGATAAAAAATTAGGTCGGGACTATATCATACAGGTACCAGCTTCCTTAATATTCAATTTCTCTTTGTCCCCTCCTTTCTCTTCATCGCCTCTGGAAGACCCAAAAGCCTGAATTTATAAAACTTTGAAATACGCATAAAAACACGGTATATTCCTGGCAAAAAAAAAAATCTGGCCTTTAACCAGTCCCCCACAACGATGTACTTAATCTGGCTTTTCTTCTTCTCTCTATCTGCTACAGTTTCAAAATAAATTTTATAATTCACCAAAAGACAAAAATAAATAAAACAAAGAGAGAAAAGAAACATGACAACTCAGAACAGGAGAAGGACAAAGGGACAAAGGAGGCTATCCTGGCGTGGGAAATTCCCAATATTACAATTCGAAACAAAAATTAATAGAATGTAATCAACGTTAAATAATATATTCTGTTAATTTTTTCTTTAAAAGAGATTAACTATTCATATGCTTAACTTTATTATTTAATTTAAGAATAATTACTGTAAAGTGGATTTGAAATCTCTTAAGATGGAGCTCTTCTACAGTTTACTGAGGGGGGAGTAGAAGCGAGCAAGAAGAGTGGCAAATTACTTGAATTGAGAAATGCATACTCCGTTAACTATATTCATTTGTATTCTCGAAAGAATAAATTTCAAAAGGCGCTACCGTCTTGACAACATCAGTTCAAAGGGAGAATTCACAAGTGTTTACAGAGACCGATCTTTGCGTTAGAGGAGTGTTTTTTGTAGAAAAGGGGAAGGAACTGTTTGCCATCACCGAAATGGCTGCTAAAATGTGGATATTCGTAACAGAGGGTTGAAATATACACTTGAGCTAAAGTTCGTGAAGACTCATTTGGCTTTTCTACAAAAGAATCTTACGTTAGCACAAGAATACCATGGATTGTTCATAAATTTCAACTGGAAAAGTTTGATTTTGTCCATTTAATTTTTCTTCTTTCCTTTATATCTAGAATCTAAACACTCAACATTTTAGAGGAGATGATAGCCAAATTTTCATGACATCTTGGAGTGAGTCCCCTTTAGAAGTAAATAACGACGAAAACCACACTGCGTTTCGATTGTACAAGGATGACATAATAAAAATATACGAATGTCGAAGTTTGTCACATAGGTTAATTCGTAAGTTACATATATTTTTACTAATAAAAACGATCGTAAAAAACTAAAAGTTCTCGCTACCTCTCTAAATAAACAAAAAATATGAAGGTAACTAGACCTACTCCCCGACTCCTTTTTTCTAAAAATCGTCCGATCAAAACTATGAGAAGGCATTTAGCTATAAAAATAAATTAATATTCAAATTTTGCTTTAATTATTCATGCGTGGAGAGC
>JAAAKM020073195.1:203401874-203467742 GCA_010016025.2 Alatinidae sp. Z8VKAUB7J3
ACGAACAGAAATTACTCCGTAAATGAAAGGGGCTGTTCCTTCCTCAACGCCCCACTCTTTACGCTAAAGTTTTTTACTGTTTTAAGAAGTAGAATTGAGAGAAAGAGTCAAACTTTAGCATAAAGAGCGGGGCGTTGAGGAAGGAGCAGCCCCTTTCAAATACGGAGTAATTTCTCTTCGTTTTAAGTTTTAATATCGCTCCTTACTTTCAGTTAAAGAAAAACTTGTTTCTTTTTATTTAATTATATTTCAACGGCAAGAATTGGGTAGCCCGGGAAAAGACTAAAATATAACTTCAATGCAAACCAATTTATTCCCTCTCACGAAATTATTAAATTGAAAAAAGGCTAGCATCTACAAGAGATTAACAAGTAAATAAAAATTGAAATACAGGTTAATCTATGTATTAGAGAAAGGGATATTTATCTCATAATAAAGGGGCACTGGCTGAAAACACCCTCCCCCATGTCTTCTGAAAACCAGAACATAATCTGTGCTCTTCCGAAAACATAATATATTTTAATTGTTTTTACTTGTTAACTTTGACAAATCGAACGTTTTTAAGACTTTAAGAAAAAAATTGTATCAGAAGGGTGAGTCCCCAATCATCTGACTAGATAAGTATTTTTCCAAAATAAAACTTAAGCTGTCTATTACGATTGCTTCAGTCTCCATAAAGTACCATATAAAAATCGTGTGGTAATAGTGTGTGGAATGAGCAAAGCTTACCTATTACTTCTTGAGATTTAATTTGAACGCTAATCGCCTACCAGGCATGGTATTATCAGAAATGCTATTAGGCTGCGAAATACACCTTTGTAAAAGAAAATGCACAGAATCGGACCTAACAAATTCATTACAAATAGGGATTAGATAAGTTCCTTCAATTAAGGGCGACTTTTTTGTGCATTTGCTTTTTGATTTTAGCTTCATTGCTGAGAACTTTTATGGCATTTTAACGGGGTCAGTAATAGGGGTCCTATGAAATAAAATGAACAGGTTTAATTTATTGTATATATTAATGCTAATATATTACAATTTATGTGAGCTTACAATTGGTAGTCTACGTTCTACTTGTTATATGCCTCTCTACCAGTTTGGAATCCAACCCAAACTTGGATGTTGCCATGCTCTAGGGTGTATATGTAATTTATTAATTGATGCTGATGATTGTGATGGGACCCTAACCCTTGGAGCGTATGATGTTAGTAGAGTGTTTGACTCTGTATTGAATCCCCAAGCAATGAATGAGCTCTTGAACCGTGGAGTATTATCTGATTTAATTAAGGCTATTCTTTTCATGTACCAACATATGAAAACTTTTATAAAGATTCCTGGAACTGATATTTTGACTAATGAAATGTAAATTAGTATTGGGGTTAAAGAGGGCTCGATTATTTAATCCCCAATATATAATGACGCACCGCTGCCGAATTGGAAACATTCAATTAGGCTCGCTTCCTGTAGGCCAATGGATGGTTGTGAGGTAACTTGAAGATTGTCGTCGTAGGTGGAGGTGCAGCCGGTTTTTTTGCAGCCATTGCGGCGAAAACGACCTTTCCTGATGCAAGTGTAACTCTCCATGAAAGGACAAATAAAGTCTTAAGCAAAGTGCGTATTTCCGGAGGAGGAAGGTGCAATGTCACTCACGCCTGCTTCGATCCAAAACAGCTCGTCAAAAACTATCCACGCGGCGAACGTGAACTTTTAGGACCCTTTCACCGTTTTCAACCAGCCGACACAGTGGAGTGGTTTTCAGAGCGAGGCGTCGAACTCAAAGCCGAAGCAGATGGACGGATGTTTCCTACTACCGACTCGTCTGAGACGATTATCGACTGCTTGCTCAATGAAGCCAAGCGTGTGGGAGTTGAAATCAGATTGCAATCGAAATTGAGTCTAAACGAACTTGAAGTAGACCGGTTGATCCTTGCAACAGGAAGTGCTAAAGGAGGCTATGAAATTGCTAAGCATTTCGGTCATACGATACAGTCCCCCGTCCCCTCACTTTTCACATTCAACATCCCTAATTTTCCTCTCGAATCTCTCTCTGGAATTTCCCTTGAAAACGTTTGCTTAAAGCTAGAAGGAACGAAGCTTTTCCAAGAAGGACCTCTTCTCATCACTCATTGGGGATTTAGTGGACCTGCAGCACTCAAGCTCTCCGCTTTTGGAGCCCGCTACCTTGCAGAAAAAAACTATGAAGTGCAGCTCTGTATCGATTGGCTCCCCCAATTTTCAGTTGATGAACTCATGCCCCTACTCAACCTCAAAAACCGTCGATCCATTACGTGGATATTTAAATATATTGTAGTATTTATTATTTGGTATAGCCATATTCCCTGAAAACCCAGGGCATCAGTTTAATATCATTTTGTAAGCAATACTCATTTCTGAACTTGCTAGGAGAGATATAAGGTCAAGACCTCTCAGACGACTAGAGGAATAGGTTAGATGTTTATGTGTTTATACTTGAATAATTTCAATCCGGTATTTGCAAGCACTGGTGCAAAAATTCCAAAAATGGTCTCAAAGTCGGAGTCATTCATTCGAATGTCAGAATCATTTTTTTTTTTTTTTTTTTTGAAACGGGATATCCGAATAAGAATAAGGACATCTGGAAATTAGGAGGTAAAGAAATAGCACACCTATTTTAAATGCGGTCAGATCACTAGGTTTCTATGGAGATAAACATCAACACCCGTCAGCTTGGGTTGACTAAAAATTTCAAAGAAAGATGGTACTATCCATAGGAAAACAGTAAAGGTAAGCCTCCTACCTAATCTTCGGGGAAGGCAAACCCACCCTGGCAAAAAAAGTGAAACGCCTGATATTCCAGTTCGAAAAGTAATCCGTGGTTTTCTCTATCATCTTGTGTCAGAAAATGATAGGTTTTACGCCTTGTGTTGCCAAGATGAGCCGAGATTATAGAGGCAAAAAAATCGAGTTCGAGAATTGAGAATTACCAACCTCAGAATTTAGGAATAAGGCTTCTAGTGGGCCACACTTGGCTGAAACAAATTTTAGAGTGTGTGCTTTCCTCAATAAGTTCGAGAGCAAGGAGTTCAGTATGAGAAATTAAATGTAAGGAGTTAAGGTTCCGCTCAATAACAATTTACCTATTTCATCAGCAAAAGGATGATTTCATCTCATTTTCTTGCTCTTTTTTAGCCAAGCTTAATTCACATGAATTTGATTCAATTTCAATTACACTGGAATTAACCAACATTTTGGTTACTTCTTGGTCTTCTACCAAATTTAAACTCAATAAATCTACTTTTCCTACATCCTTGGTTTCAATCAGCTCATTAGTTACTTTCATACCAGCTGAATGTAAGTCAGGCTCTGTAATAGCATTCAACTCGGTCATTGTTTTTTCTACTTCACTGACAAACACTGAATCTTCAACAGCATTAGTACTTTCAATGTTACTGTTGGTTAAATTCTCATTACTGTCACTTATATCCAGTTGAGAACTTTCAACTTTCTCTTGTAAAGAACCACAGGGTACATCTACTTCATTGACAGACGCTGAATCTCCAAATGAACTAGTCATTTCAATATTACTGTTGATTAGCTTATCATTTTTGTCCCTTTCTTGATCTGAACAAGTTTCAACGTTTTCTTTGAATGATCTGCAAGCTTTATCACTAAGCATTTTATCAACTGTATTCAAATGAGATTTGTTTTCAACTTTAGTTTCCAGATTACTTTTAGAAACTTGGGTCATCTCTTGTTTTAATTCTTTAGCAGTCATTGAACTTTTAGTTGCTAAATTAGACTGATCTGCACCTTCTTCTGCAGGTTCATATTTGGGATGATTAGCATTTGACAAGCTATTAGATTGGAGCTCAGATTCAATTGGTTTGATTTCTTTGTCACTGCTATTCAATGTTTCCTCACAGTACAATATAGATCCCGAGCAGACACTTTTTGAAACTTCTTCTTCTACATTCTTTGTAACATCACTATCTTTCTTTACCTCAGAGATGAGGTTGGCACGCACGCAATTTTTTTTTTTGTTGGGATGGGGTCATTTATGGGAAAAATAAATTCTAGAATCAACAGAACTGCCAAATTAGTTAGACAACATGAGAAATTATATGGGAATCCTAAACATCTCTGAATAATTAGGGAGGGGTATATATTGATGTACCCCTCTCAATGCGTATACAGACGAATCTAGCAAATTGGACAAATTTTGGAGCGAATCTAATCAATCAAAATTTAACTAAAGTTTTTGTTTTGATCTCTACGCTAATTGCTAAAATTGCGAAAAAAAAATTTGCGCTGGATATTGGAAAAAATGACCAACCCAAGCTTCCTTAAATCCAAAATAAACTTAAATTTTATCATAAAATTATCTTACAAACTATATAATCCTTATGACGGGTCTTAGATTTACGGATGATCAAATTGACAATTTAAACGTAATCATCAACTTTATTTGTGTTTCCAGCACTTAGTGTGCTGAAGAACAATTCCATAATATATTTTAAGGTGGAGGGAGAGAGCCGCAAAAGCAAGTAGTGATAAAGGAATAACTTCAAAATTTAAAATTTAAACAAAAAAGGAGGAATCAAATCAACAACTGCTATATAAAAGTTTTGAGAGACTGTGGTGGCAAAGGAGTTCTAATTCAATAGTTCACTTCGGTTTACATAATTGGGGGAGGACCATAAGACATTACTTATTATCTGCAAAAAATTGTAGAAATTCCTATTATTAAATACTAAAGAGGTTTTATAGATTTCTAAGTCTTGCATACAGACATAGCCCCAGTGACCCTCCCGCAAATAGCCAGCCTGCACAAGTAATAAAAAGAAACACTACGCCTAGGTAGCGGATTGGAAGACCCGTCGCAGCTACGAACTGGCCGACCAAGCCGGCATTCGTGTCTGCCGAGCCATGGCAAAGCGGGGCGTCTTGACCCGACCCATCGGCAACATCATTGCCCTCCTGCCCATCTACACGCTGAAGAAACAGGAACTCACCACCCTCGTCCGTGCCTTGGACGAAAGCATCACTGAAGTGCTGGGGACCTGAAACGTCCTTCAACTACGCGTTCCCGGGAGCGCGTAACCGTTCGACTTGTGCCTGCACTTCCGCCGGCGGCGGGGCGGTCACCCGGGTCACGATGAGCGTCACGGCAAAGTTGAGGAGCATCCCCAACGTCCCGATCCCTTCAGGACTAATCCCAAACCACCAATCCGCCGCAGTGGCATTCTTGGCAATGGCCTTGAAATAAATGATGTAGCCCGCAGTAAAGGAAATCCCCGCCAGCATCCCCGCAATGGCACCCTCACGCGTCGTGCGTTTGCTAAAGATCCCCAGGATGATCACCGGAAAGAAACTACTCGCCGCCAAACCGAAGGCAAACGCCACCACTTGCGCCACGAACCCCGGTGGATTGATCCCAAAGTAACCCGCCACAATCACGGCCCCACCGGCCGCCACACGGGCATACGTCAACTCCTGCCGCTCGCTCATCCCAGGATTCAAGATCCGCTTCCCAAGATCATGGGAGACTGAGGACGAAATGACTAACAGCAGTCCCGCGGCCGTGGACAAAGCCGCAGCTAAACCACCCGCCGCAACCAAGGCCACCACCCAGGCCGGCAAATCAGCAATCTCCGGGTTGGCCAGCACCATAATGTCACGGTCCACGTAGAGCTCGTTCCCATTTTCCGGATCAACGAGTAAGGTGAGAGAGCAGAGGAAGTTAGGTTGGGGAGACATGGTTTAATGGGGCTGCGAAAATTTGGGAAAATATCCCTATCCCGGGTTTTGGAAATGGTGTAGTAGGTATTTTAAAAACCTTGTTTTTTTTAATGCTGTTCTGTTTTCTACGAACCAATTATTTATAAATGCTTTGTTCTGTGGAATCTATTGAAAAAGCAGAATAATTTTGCTTAAAGTTTCAAACCGTTTTAGCGCTCTAAAGGACGAGTACTACAGTGAGTCACCGGAAGACAATACTCCGGTAATTTGACGATTGACGAAGATTGGTAGAAGTTCCGAAGCACGGTCGAAGAGAATTAGCAAATGAAACACTAGGGAAAGTAAAACACAACTAGAGACGGTGGCTGTCTAAAGAGACTATCCGCCTCATAGAAAGGAAAAATGTGTTATTGCCATTCACCAGAATGCAAACACCTCGTAAGTTGTGGCATCAGATGGGTCGACAAGACAGACAGAAATAGTTGACAAATATAGCACTTGAGATCCAAATAGCAGCCAGTTAATCAGACAATCGAAAATTATATCACCTGCTTAAAGAAACCACTTGTAAAAGGTCCAGAAATTCCGCATCTGTAAAAGACGAACATGGTAGCATAATAATTAGCCGGGACGGGATTGTTGACTGGTAGAACCTTTACTTTCAGAAGCTTTAAGTCCCCAATTTGACCTACCGCCACCCAGTGAATACCCCCAAGTTTGCCTTTAACATCCACCTTTTAAATCCTCTATAATTCACCCAACTCCCGAAGGATCAAAATGAAAGTGTTAATGAAACTGTTGTGAGCCCCCTGATGAAATGGGGAAAGGGGGTAAATTCCTTAAACCTTTTTTTGAGGCAAATTACGTTTGAACCCTTTAGACGATTTAACTGGGTTCTTGTCTAAAATTGAGAGAGTTATATTTGAAAGTATAAGGCAAAAATCTGCATTACCTATTCCCTCTTTTAAAATGAACATACGAGGCAATTAAGCGGAGAGGAACTTTAAATATTGATATTTTAACAATATTCAATGTGGTATATGGCTGTACGATAAGTGTGGTTCAATCAAGCTTTCTGGGGCCATAATGAAAGGAAAGTTGAGATGGCTGGGGCACGTTCTGCGGATGAAGGATGACAGATTGCCGAAGATTGTCCTTTTGGGCCAATTGTCTAGGGCTAAACAGAAAGCAGGTCGACTGCGGTTTGGATGGGAAGAGGTCATAAAGAAATATTTAAGGAAAATGAGAACTTTCCAGGAGAATGTAGAGAGGGAGGCTTTCAATAGATTGGGATGAAGAAGGAGCATGCGTAGCTGTGTTGGCCTCACTTGGTTTGGTGCATTGGTGAGTTGTTAGTAGTAGCAGTATGAAATGAAGCCTTCAAGACAAAGTTCCATAGAAATTTCAAAGTGTTTACAATTTTCTAATTTTTGTCATGTATTTATACCACTTGGGAGTTTTCCAATTTACCCCATGCAGTTGTACAACAAATTGTATTCATGTGCTTGGCTCTAAAGTAATATTCTCGAGTTTCAAGGGCCTCTCATTTGATTTGTTTTTAATGAGTAGACTATACAGCCTTGCAAATATAGTCTTGCGTAGCCTACCTTAGCTTGCTTTGCTTGCTAAGGATGACAGCTCAGGCCTTCAGTTCTCGGATATTTGCCATCAATAAATAGCTCTTTTGAAAGTACAAAAAAAAACTTTAACGTAAAGACCGAGGTATTTACGAGGGGGCGAATCCCCTCATATACTTAATAATTTCTGTTCAAGCTTTAATGTTGCTCCCTACTTTCAGTTGAAAAAACTTTTTTTTATTTAATTTCTAATCGTTCTTCAGATAATGCTGGGAAATCCAGCACCCCCTTCATGGAAAATTCGCTTCCCTCATGAAAAAATTCCTCTACGGCAATTCCTCCATAAGGCAATTTTCTCAGGCTCGTAACTCTTGATGGGTATGACTAAAGTTGATGAAACTTATATAGTTATATAGTTTCTTTTGATGTTTCTATTGACATAAACATTCCATTTTTTTTTAGTTTTGGTTACTATTAAGCCGGGTCGCTCCTTACTTACAGCTCCTTACCACGAGCTGTTTGATTTTTGTTGGTATATTTGTAGAAGGTACGCCTTTCCGATCATTCCTAACCTTCCAAGGTGTTTACACGGCTTCAGGAGTCTTTAACCCCTTTTATGATGCACATTAGCAAGTCCAGTTTGTCCAGTCAGAACGAATTATTGCTCTTGTGACTTATCGACTAACTGCACGCAGAGCTCAAATAGAGATAATGTTCCCATTATTTTCTACTAATTACTATTTTCTACTAATTACTATCTTCTTTTAAATTAATGATAACAGTGGCACAACTAGGAGGGGGTACCATTGTCCCCAGGCACAAATCTGTTGGACCGCCATTTAGATAATATTTATACCATCTAATTAATTAAAGACAGGCCTACTAACTTTGCTAAAGGGGGGGGGGGGCTGACATTCCCCTGGGCACTGAGGAATCTACCTAAGTGGTCGTTTAATTAGCATAAACTTCTCTTTTGAAATTAGCGTAAAGAGCGACGTATTGAGTTGGGGACAAACCCCATCATATATGTAGTTATTTCTGTTCGTTTTAAGTTTTAATGTTGCTCCTTACTTTTAGTTGAAAAAAGTTGTTTTTATTTAATTTCTCATTGTTTTCTGAAATAAGGCTGGAAAATCCAGCGGCCCCTTCAGGAAAATTCACTTCCTCCATGATAAATTGGTCCATGGAGATATCCTCTCACTTAACCCCCAACCCCCTCCTCCCACCATCAGAAAAGATAACCCCAGAAAATGTCAGCATACTTCGTCAATAGTCAATACTATATGTAAACAATGGGCAAAGCTCATAGCTTGCAGCCCTTCCCCCGAGGACTGTGGGGGATTAAGTCGTCCTCAAAGACATATTTATTAGATTTCCGACTATGCTGAACAAAATGGTTATTTCAAAATTTTGATCCAAAGAATTTGGAATAAAGTGAACTTAGAATGGGGCCTAGTTGCCCTCCAATTTTTTGGTTACTTAGAAAGGGCAGTAGAACTTTTAATTTCCGTTAAATTACCCCTTTTTTGTAGATAGAAGCTTGAAACCTCTACAATAGGTTTCTCTGATACGCTGATTCTGATGGTGTAATTTTCATTAAGATTATATGACTTTTAGGGATTGTTTCCTCCTTTTTTCTCAAATAAGGCAAATTTTCTCAGGCTCGTAACTTTTGGGGGGTACAACTAAACTTGATGAAACTTATGTATTTCAAATTAGCATAAAAATCTGATTCTTTTGACATATCTATTGGTATCAAAATTCTGTTTTTTAGAGTTTCTACAAATCGCTCCTTAGCCTTTAAGATAGAAAAAATATAATTCTGACATAGAAGCTCAAAATCACCACTATTTAGAGATTTTAGAAAAGGAGATAAGTCAGATTTTGGAAAAAAATGGCAACTCCTAATTACTCTAAGGTCTAAGTAAAATATGGTGAGGCGGATTAGACCAACTGGTGTTTGTTTACAAGGCTTGCTCATAAATACCCATTGGACAAAAAATTTCCCGCCCCACTTTTTAAATTACTCCAGCCGTGTTGTAATAATGAACTGTTGGAATCAGAATTATGCAAATTTTTAAACGACTTGTTATTGGTATGGCCAAATTAAGTCGAAGCTCAAGCAACAAAGGCTCAAATTATTTTTAAAAATATCTAATGCCATAAAATTTAATGTTAAGCAATAAAATAAGGATTTAAGTGAATCTATAATTAAGAAGGGAGAACGGTTAGCTAAACATTTTTTTTTTTCTACTTAGAATAGAAACATAAGGAGTGCCGTTTTTCAAGACCAAGTAGATTTTTTTATAGGCTATGTGGCTATTTTTCTAGTTAAGCTAAACTCACTATTAGAGTTACTTTGAAGAATGCAAACCATTTTTTGACAGGAGAATCACAGTATTAGAATAATTTGTGTTTGTAGCTGCTCTTAAAATTTGATCTTCGTAATTTAAGAGACTGCTCGCTTTTGCATATTGCGGCTCAGACTAATGTTTCTGACTCGTCTTTTATTGTTACTAATGTCTATTGGATGAGGCATATTGATTAACAGAGGAGGGGGGAGTGGACCTTAAATTTCTACATGGTAAGAATGGGTTAATAAATGAAAATATTTAAGGAAGCGGGGGCGAAATTGTTAAGACATTTTGTCGCGCTGGCGCTTGTAACGGTCGACATCGGCTTCCAGGGTTTCCGAAGGCGGCATTTCGTCCGGTGACACACCCAGCTTCTCCAGCAGCGCCTGCGGCGTGATCTGCTGTGCCTCGATGATCCGGCCCGCGGCCTGCGTGACCGCGTCCTTGGCCGCGTCACTGCGCGCCTCGGACCGTGCCCGCGCCTCGCGCGCCTCAGAGGCCAGCCGTTCGCACTCACGCTCCTTGTGCACCGCCTCGCGCAGTTCGGCCTCAGCAGCGATCAGCGCCTCGGTCCCGGCAGACTTACGCGCTTCGGCCTCAGAGATCGCCTCGTTCAGCTCATCCCGCTTCTCGGCGATTTCCTCTGGGACCGCATTGGCTTCTTCCAATTCCTCCTGCGAGGCCTCGCGGCGCTCCGCCAGTTCCTCGATCCGCTGCTTGGCGCTGTCCAGCCGGTGGCGCCAGCCCGACAGCTCCTTGGTCACCTCCTGCGCGCGTTTGGTGCGGGCCTCGCCCTCGCGGCGCAGCTCGTCATGGCTGGAGCGGTGGGTCAGCATGGTGATCCGCGCCGCCTCGACCGACTGCTTGATTTCCTCAACGGCCCCGCGCGCCTGATCCAGATCGCCGAGCTCGCCCAAGGCATTCTCCGCCTCTTTCAGCTGTAGGCCCGCATTCAGCGCGTCTTCTTCGTGGCGGGAGACCGCAATGCCCAGTGTCTCGAGCTTGGCCTCCGCAAGATTGCGGTCCGCCTCGGCCCGGCTCAGCGCGCGGGCCGCATCGGCCACCCGCTGATCTGCAACCCGGCGCGCCTGGCGGGCGTTCTGGTCGGCTTGCGTCACCTCTTCCAGCTTGCGCAGCAGCATCTAATCAATATAACCAATTATTGACGAACAATCATCAAGAGCTACATGTCATTACTAAAAATCTCTAAAAATAAATCACAATCGAAAATCAAATCTGTTTGGCTAGCTGAAAACAATGTTGGTAATAGGGTTTTTAATTCAGGTAAAGAGTTTACGTACTAATTCAGTTCACACAAAATCTAAGATCTTTAATTGTTTTCATACTAAATCTAAGATATTTAATTGTTCAAGTAACTGTAAATATATTCACATAAATTTTTAGGAGCAATGAAAAAGGCTCTACTCGGGCGATTTAGTCTTTCATTTCTAATCAGCTCTTCAGGAACATTCTAACTGGACTAGAAGGAGATCAATATCAGAAATCGTTTTTGGCAGTAATTTGTTTAAAGGTTTGTAGACGAAAAACCCGCTTCACAGGTTTTAGGTCACCTTCCTTATTCCCTTTCACACAACAGATGAGGAGAGATTTTTTGCTGAAATTCGTCAAAAGGACCCCTCTGGAATAGCTAAACAACAGCAATTTACGCAAAGAAAACCGACTTTTAATCATTCAAATAGCATACATATAAAAATGACAGTCTAAGATAGGTGTTTCAGCAATGAACGGATATATTGGGGATAACAAATGGTGAGGTAACAGGCGATGCGGTAGAGCCCTTATGTTTTCATCTGTTTCTGGTGAATCCCTACATGGCAACATTTTTTCTTTCTAATGTCAACATTTTAGTCAATAATATGAAGTAAAAAATATTTACTGGTATTTACTATACCTATTTACCTTTGATTTTTGAATTAAAATGGAACAGTTGTGGGCATCAAGTCATGGCTTATTGTAGAAACAGCCAAGACAAATAAGAAATACTGATTTGAGTAATGCAAATCTAAACGGAGTCAATCTTAGACATACAAATTTTGAAGGAGCAGTTTTGGAATCAATAAATTTTCAAGATGCAAATTATGACTCAGATACATTAGATACAATGTCAGAAAATGCAAAAAAAGAATTAAAAAAACAAGGTAAAGCATGGTAAGCGATTTAGCAAAATAAATTTAAAATAAAAAAGAAGGAGATTATTCCTTTACGTTTGAATCAGTTACCACTACATCAACAGTTGGAGGAATTGATTCTACAGTGATTAAACCATGTTGAATCAAAGGAATTCTTAATCCAGTGTCCATGTTTTGGACTTTTGCAGTGGAGAATTTGAGTACAAACTCACCAGGAGAATCATATACAGGAGCATAATGTCCTCTCAAAATGATTCTAAACGTATCTCCACCTTCCAAGGTACCAGTACCATGAAGTCTAAGTTTTCCATTTACTGCTTTACCTTTCAAATCAAGCGGAATATCCATTCTTTCACCAACAGAGATTTCTGCAGTAGAAGTGACTTTCCAAACACCATTGTCTTGACGAATGGCATTTCCATTTAGAAGTTCTATATCAGATGAATATGCTTGACCGGCAAGAACTGCCCATCCAGTAGTGATTCCTTTGAATTGAACTTCGGCAGGACTATCCAAAGATTCAGGAGATACATCTAAGAGTGCATCAGTTTTTACTGATGAAACGTTATCAGGAACAAAACTAGCAATCGCATCTTCTGCAAAAGCATTTGTTGTGCCTATTGAACCAAAAACAAGCACTGCTAATACAGGTAATGCAAATAGCAAAGATTGCTTTTTGTTGGTTTGTTTCATAAATAAAACCCCTTAAAATTTTGATCTGCCACTAAAATGCATATTTGTCTTTAAATTTTATTCTCATGTATCTTTGCTAGAAAACAGAAAACTAATAATATTCTAGTATACCATATCCGAAAGGAGAGAAGATGGTTTTAAAGAAAAAAAAATAACAGAGGACCCAGTAGCCTATAGGGAGATGATCATTTTTCGCGAATTTCCTTCTCGTTTTGAAAAGAAAATCTATTGTCGCACGAAATCCCTGTTGAACAAATGGAGAATCCTATTCTTTGAAAAACTAGAAGTGGCAACACTATATTTATCAATGACTAAGAAAGACATTACACCAATTGCACAACTTTCTCCGGAAGTCATGAGGATCTTTCATAACGTTATGGACAAAACTTTATTCTTTTTGTGCACCTTGGGAGAAACAAAGAGGATTACAATCCTTAAAACTGAGAATTGTTGCAAGTCCTTGAAATGCCAAATAGCGGTGCTAGCTCTAAAGGTCGATAAGACAAAGATATTCAAAAGCAGAAAGGGGCATTAAGAAATTCTGTTAGCTACCACTGAAAGCCTAAGCGAAGCCAATTTTCTTAGAAAGAAAGCACTATCAAGACAGCTAAAACGGGAACTAAACGTAAAAAAAAACTCATACCCCTCCCTTTCTACAAAAAATAAAATCTTAGAAATGCGCATGATATTTAAGCTGCAGTATATTATACAGGTAAGGCCATTGATGGATCTAGTAAGGGGCCATACTCCCTACCTCTGGCTCCAAAAATGCCCTGATAAAAAAAAAGTTTCATTTGTAACTGGCAATAAACTTGGCAATTAGAATGATTAAATAATTTTAAATACTCTGAAAAAGTAATGCAGCCAAATTTTAAAAAATGTTGGCAGGTTTGACTGTTAATGCCAAATTATATAACGTGATGTTGTAGCACGGATCACATGTTCCCTCACAGTCCTAGGAGAAAGGGTTATAAATTAGGAAATTTGCCTGTTGTTTACGGTCCCGGCTATTGTTACCTTATTCTCTTTTATTTTATGTGATCCGAATTTTGAATTTATTGTATTTTGACTAAAAATGGGCAAGGCCAAACATATCTTCTAGGAAATAGCATACGTTTTTAATCTTTGTTAGTCATCCCATACAAAATTATTGGAGATGCAGATATGTCCGCCTCTGTATCCGTTACAATCAATTAAATTTACATTTAACATAGGAAAGTTCATCCAATGAGTAATCTGGTTTCTGTTGAGTGGTTAAAGGCTAATTTGCAGGATGAGAATGTGGTGGTTTTAGACGCGAGTATGAGCGCGCCGTTGCCTGGACAATCAAATCAGCAGTCGCAATTTATAGCCGGAGCGAGAAAGTTTGATTTTGAGAAAGTCTTTTGCGACACAAGTTCAGGTTTGACATGCACTATGCCAACAGCTAATCAGTTCCAGCGTCAGGCTCAAGAGTTGGGTATTTCAAAGCATCATACCTTGGTGGTTTACGACAATATCGGAATTTATTCCGCACCCAGAGCATGGTGGATGTTCAAAGCGATGGGACACGACAACGTCAAAGTACTCAATGGTGGTTTGCCCCAGTGGCTAAAACAAAGTGGTCCCGTTTCCGATGCATTGGATTCGGAGTTTCCTGTTGGAAACTTTGTCGCGGCGGAAATGCCGCAGGCCTTTGTCGCAAAAGAAGATGTGCTTGATGTAGAAGACCATCTGTTGATTTTGGAAATAGGAGAGCAAGAGCCAAGAAGCCAGAATGATGGGGGTATCGGTCAGTATCGGTGCCACGGCAACCCGAATGCCAGCACTGAACCCGTGTTTCAGGGTTTCGGCCATGGTCAGGGTAAGCAGAGGGCCCGGCGCAATGCCCGCACTCAATCCAAAAACCAGACCACTGAGAAGAAAGTTGAAAAATATTGCCATGGTACACGAATAAAAAAACCCGCCACAGTGGGCGGGTTTCTTAAGAAAAATGGTACCCCCAAGGGGATTTGAACCCCTGTCGCCGGCGTGAAAGGCCGGTGTCCTAGACCCCTAGACGATGGGGGCAAATAACTCTGGTGAGCCGTGATGGACTCGAACCATCGACACCCTCCTTAAAAGGGAGATGCTCTACCAACTGAGCTAACGGCCCATGTATTTTTTCAATCATCATCAAAACATTGCGGCTCAAGGAAAACTCTGTCTCCCGCGCAACGAAACGTAATCATAGAAGACTGCTTTGTCGCTGTCAAATCATTTTTTGAAAATTTCTAGGCCTCTTCGGAGGCCGCTTTTACATCCCAAATTGATTCAATTTCAAAGCTGGGCCGGAGCGGAAACATTAGCTCCTGTTCGGCCTTATATTTTGAGCTAAAGCGTTGCCACCATTTAGGTTTCTCTTTTTCCTTCAAAAGGGCCTTGACTTGGTGGATTTGTGATTCAGCAAAACTTTCGCCTAGTTCAATGGCGCGGTCCACTTGGGTAAAGTCAGCCCAGTGAATTTCCTCGACAGGGAGACGCCAAACGAGAGCGGCTCTTTCAAGTTGGAGTTCCTGGAGCCGGAGCTGAGCGGCGCTTCTCTTCTGATTGATAGTAAGCTGCCGTCGTTGTTTTATGATGATGTAGCCCATCTCGAAGTAAAACACTACCAAATATTGCGGCAAGAGATCGAGCTTCCAACTTATTCTTCAAGGAATGAACAAGCAACTCCCTTAAAAAGGCTACAAGGTGATGAAACACCCTTCGATGCAAGCCTGGTAGTCTAGCTACAACTTTTTTGACGTCTAGGTATGTAGAACTAGCCTCCATTGCTTCGGCGTACATTCTAACTGGAATGACTGGTTCTGGCAAGGCGTCCAAGAAGACTAATAAAGCTTCACCAACTGAATGAATCGATCCCGGTAAATTGTCAGGCATTGAAGTATCCAGTATATCCCGAATCACACTAATCTCTGCACCAAGGCCAAGAAGTTCAAACAAGTTCTCTTTTTCCGTTCCCCGTTTTGAAAGTTCGTCTAAAAGGAACCACATTTCTTTTGGTACGGCCAAAATACTTTTACGGTTGTTTTCGTGCCAATCATCGACTTCACCATGGTAGTGGCGTTTTTCCAGAATTAGAACCTCTTCAGCGGAGTAATCCCGGATTGGTTGTTGAAGTCGAACTAGGGCACCAATGGAGGAGCCGAAACAGCTAGGCTCGTAAGATCTGATTACACTGATGAAAAGATCTTTGCAACCTTCAAGATGTAGAACCAGGATATCCTGGAGTGTATCTTGGCCTGTTGATAATTTACCAGCCGTCCTTTTATCCACATAAATCTCAAGTTGAATTTCTGTATAATCTCCTGCCATGAGAAATCCCGTATGCGGCTCAACAATTAGCCAAGGCTTGCTATAGCTTTCCTCTCTTAGCTTGTTGATAAATTGGTAGACAACAAAGCACAACGAGTGAATTGTTCGCTCGGCGGAAAAGAATAGAGTTCAACGCATGTTGTTCGATTGTTTATGAAGTTGAATCAGGAGATAATCCCCCCAAAGGTGTTATGTTAAGTCACATTAACCTAACTGAGAATGCTCGACTAATTGAAAAAAAGTTGCACTCTCACGCAGCTGAAAAGAAAGTTCTGTTTGAAAAAAATCAAATTATTCTCAGTTTAATACCTCTAAGTCATATAAATGCACTAATGACGGATGTGTATGTCTCTCTTATCAATTCTGCCACTGTTCATTTTCTGGATATCAATCAAAGAGAGTTTCAATTAACTACAGATTTGAAAAAGGTTAGACCTACGGTTTTTTTTGCCAATCCATTTATATGGGAAAAACTATATGAAAAGATTACCGATGATCAAGCAGCGAAAAAAAAGATAGCGGACTTGTTCAAAAACCAAAGAGAAGGACTAGGACTTGATAAGTGTATTAATGGCTATTCTGGTGGGGCACCTATATCTCAACACATCATTGACGGCTTTAGAAAGACCGGTCTTCAAATTTGGGAATACTATGGCATGAGCGAGACTTGTGGGCCTCATCTGTGGGCCAAAACAGCTGGGAACTTCTATTCTGAAATGGATAAAAAAGCCTTCGTAAGCCCCCTGGTTTTTGTTCTGCCATCTGGTCAGCTTCGATTAAGCGGAAAAAACATATTTATGGGTTATCTTGGTGACGAAAAAAGAACAACTAAAGCTATTGATGAAAATGGTTCTTTCCATTCTGGTGACTTGGGACATGTTCCAAGTGATTTTGTCTTGGTAAGGGGTAACCAAAATGCGGTGATACTATTTTACAAAAATAAAATATTGATGAAATTTTTATTTTATAAAGATAATATTTTGCTATTGGAAAATGCATTTATTTTAATCAATTGTGACTTAAATGAAGAATCTAGAATAATAGAGAAATTACAAAAAATAAAAAACGTAGAATACATCGAACGAACTATGGGAGCATATGACATCATTGTAAAACTAAAAGCAAAAAATAACTACAAACTAAAAGAGACTATAAGAAATAAAATAAAAGAAATCACTAATGTTCAATATATGCTAACTCTTATAGAATTAAGTTAAAACCTAGATCCAGATCTTTTTATCTTGATTTTCTAGATGTTATGTTGAACTAATTTTGTTTTTTATTCTCCATTTCGCTTTTCTTTTTATTCTGAGTGGCGTGTTACAACAGGGACATCTATTCTCTTGTGTAAATAGATAAACATCGCAACAGGTACATCTTCGTGATCCTTCAAAGTATCTTTTTTTCTCAGCTCTGTATCTCTCGCAAATTCCTCTGCAGCCCATCAGATAATGTGTGTAAAAAAATCTAATAACTATAATGCGTATTTTATAATCTTGGAATAAAACTCTAAATCTACACAAAATTTAACGAATTTTTATGTCTGCTGTAAATTCTTAATAAAAGACAAAGCATGTTGCTCAAAACCCAAATGTCTGTAGAACTCGTGAGATTTTTTCCTAATATTTCCTGACTCTAGTCTTATTCTGTGACAATTTCTTTCTTTAGCCAGAGAAACACATGACTCTATTAGCTTTTTACCAAATCCCTGATTTTGAAATTTTTCAATCACAATTAATTCTGGGATGTACATTTCATGACTTGTTTGATTAAGCCCGTTATCGATATCGGCATCCGGCATCACCACTGCGTGATTTTTTGCGCCCCCCAGGGCTTGCACGCGCTTACCGTTGGCCGTACCGGTCTTGTAGATGTACTCAGCGATGGGCGTTGAGCCCACAAAGCTCACAGCCTGCACGCGCGGGTCTTCCAACAAGGTGTCGACGGCTTCCTTGTCACCATTCACCACGTTGAAGACGCCGTCGGGTAAACCGGCTTGCTTGAGTAGCTGGGCCAGCAGGATCGGCGCGCTGGGGTCCTTTTCTGAGGGTTTCAACACAAAGGTGTTGCCGCAGGCAATGGCCATCGGAAACATCCACATGGGAACCATCGCCGGGAAGTTAAACGGCGTAATACCGGCTACCACACCCAGCGGTTGGTGTTCCGACCAACTATCGATGCCAGGACCCACATTCTTCGTGTATTCACCTTTCAGCAGTTCTGCGATGCCGCAGGCGTAGTCGACCACTTCCACACCACGGCCAAACTCGCCCATGGCGTCTTCTTTGACTTTGCCGTGTTCTTCAGTGAGCAGCGCCACCACCTCATCGGCGTGTTCTTCGAGTAGGTGTTTGAAGCGGAACATGACCTTGGCTCGTTTGGCCGGCGGTGTGTTGCGCCAGGCTGGAAAGGCGGCTTCCGCGGCAGCAATGGCACTTTCCACTGTTTCCCGCGTGGCCATCGCCACGTGTCGGGCGACGGCACCGGTGGCGGAATTGGTGACCGGTATGGGGCGATTGTCGTCAGCGACAGCCTGACCGTTGATGTGGTGGCCAACAACCTGGCCCGTTGCGAGTTGTTCTGCGGGTCGTGCGTTCATTTTACCGGTCCTCTACTGAAGCTTGTCCAGGTGGTAGTGAATACAAAACTCATTAAATTAAATTAGTCAATTTTGGGAAGGCTGACACTCTGACAAAAAACAACTCAAAATAATACTTATTTCTGCCCTTAAAAATGAAGCAAGTATTAGCCTAATCTTACTTCAAGGGAAGTGTATCATCGTGAACATTTCTGGAGAATAAGTAAACAGCTCTTGAGAGATCGGCTAAAGGTAGTTGATTCCTGACATGATGAACAAGATCAGCGACAGTGCTATAAGCCAATGGCCGTAGAGTTTCGTTGGCTGTCCATCCTCTTCCAAGTAAAAGATTTTCGTCAAACAGGCGTTCCATAAATGGCACAAATTCTAGAAGGAAAATCAATCATTCATTCAAACAGTAAAAAATATAGCATGCAGTGTAATTCTTTTAGGTCAATCTTAGTTTCATCAGCTTGCGTATATTACTAGAATTGCTTAACAGAAACGATGCAAATATCACAAGCTCAACTCCTGACAATCAATGCTACTCACGCTGCTATCACCTATCCTTGACAAATAATGCTGCTTGAACCAAGGTTTCAGCCGGGTACATGTACATACAGAACTTATACTGATGTTTTAGTATTGTTCATTCGCGATGTACCTGATGCTTTAAAACAGCGTCTATTCCTTTCACATAGTGCAGCAACATAGGGATACAGCATTGTGATTGATTTATATTTAAAAGTATGTATCCGAACCAATATGTTGCTGTAAAACGACCTATTCATGAAAGAACATGTAAAACGACCTGGATTTTAAGTATATATTGTCCTATCTCAAACAGGGTTCTCAAAAAGGATGCTAGATCATCTGGATACGCCTGGGTATCCGCTGCATACGATGACAATGAGCCGGTCTCGGTTGTCTTCCATCCGCTTGAGGAGAGTGTCGATCGCTTCTTGGCCGAAATCTTGTTGCTGCTTGGCTAAGGTGTACGCCTCGTCGATGAAGAGGATGCCGTCTAGGGCGCGGTCGATGACTTGATTGGTTTTGACGGCTGTTTGGCCCACGTACTCGGCCACTAGGGTGGCGCGATCACACTCGACCAGATGTCCTTTCTTGAGGACGCCGAGCGCTTGGTAGATCTGTCCCATTAGACGGGCGACGGTGGTCTTCCCCGTGCCGGGATTGCCGGTGTAAACGGAGTGGTAGCTGGTGGCGATTGGTTTGAGCCCGCGCGCGATACGAGTTTGTTGCAGGCGGGCGAAATTGGCGGTTTGGCGGACCTTGTCTTTGACGCTCCCGATGCCGACCAATTCGTCCAACTCACGCATGGCTTGCTCGAGAGGGTTGGCGGTTTGATCCTCACCTGTCCCACCGTCGTCGATCTGGTGTTCGGCGCAGACTTGATCGATCTGAGCCAGGAGGTATTCGATAAAGCGGTTTTCTTTGGCCGAGAGCGAGCCATCGATGTGGGAAAAGGATTCGGTGAGCTTTTGCACCAAGTGGGCAAAGAACAGGAGGACGGGAGCGGGGAGTTGGAGTTTGGTGAGGTCGGTCGCGATGTCGACGAAGAATTTATCGAGCCCGAGCTTCACGTTTTCTGCGACGGCTTCGTGGAGGGTGACAAACCGATCACGGGCTTGTTCCAGGTATTCTGAGATGGCGTCTTGGAGCGGGATGCCTCGCTTGGCGACATGGCCGCCGTTGAGTGCTAGGAACCGGTCCTTGTGTTGGGTGAAGAAAAGTTTCAGCGCCTGTTTTTGTGATTCTACCAAATTAGTTACTTTGATTAAAGCTCCGTCGGAAAGGGAGAGCAAACCGCTGACGATTATGGTATCGCCGAGTTGTAAACCATGTATAATTTCTACTTCTTCGGCCTGCCGTTCGCCGGTTTGTACAAAAGTGGCGATGGCGCGGCCTTTGCGGGCGACGTAAATCTGTTTGCCGTCTAATACGGGAATGACGGCGTCGGTTGGGGCTAGTATCGCCTTATTATTGACTCCGGTCACCAGGGTTACTTTCGCAAATTGCCCTGGTTTTAGGAGATTATTTCTATTTTGAGCGGTCGCTCTCACTTTGAAAGTACGGGTTTCCGGCGAGATTTCCGTAGCGGTAGCGTAAACTCTGGCCTTGAAGGTTTCGCTGGATCCGACGATCGTAAAGTTCAGTTCCTGGCCAGGCTTTACTTTAACCAGGAAACGCTCTGGAACGTCAAATTCCAGTTTGATGGGGTTGATTTGTTTTAAATCGACAATGACGTCGTTAGGCGTAACGTAAGCGCCTCGGCTTACCGTACGCAATCCCAGAACGCCGGAAAACGGCGCCCGGATTTCCGATTTTGCCAGTTGTACGTCGATGATTCGCTGTTCCGCTTTAATGTCTTCCACTCGGTTTTTCAGCCGGTCTAATTCTTCTGTACTAATTCCCTGCACGGCCACTTGCTCTTTGCCTCGCGCTACCTCTGTCGCAGCGAGACTCAAAGCAACGTCCAGCCGATTTCTTTGGGCGAGCAATTCTTCCGTATCGATTTTTCCCAATACGGTTCCGCTTTCTATAAAAGAGGCTTCTTTAAAATCCAGACTTACTAGTTTACCGGCCCCCTCCCTCCCCAACTTAAAAATTCAGTACTCCACTTTCGTCAAGTTTTAGTAGATTTAAATTATTGTTCTAAATGTATTCCTATTCAGGATTGATATCGTTCACTTCATAACGGCTTCGATATTGCTGATTTGTATTTCTCTTCTTGTCGTTTTCAAATATATAGGCTACTCTAATTTATTTTATTGTATAACTTCCTTTTGTGAATGTTCATTCCTTATTGAAGCTGCCTTTTTGCAGGGTTGCCACATGATTTATAATGTTTGTAACTTCTAGTTATTTAGTTAAAAGTGGTGCATAAAGATAGTACCATCTGATTAGATTAGGTTTTGTTTCCGCTACTGAAGTTTCTTAATTGTGGCAACCCTGATTTTTATATTACTTGTCTAGTTTTTGCAACTGCCTTTGTAGTTTGGTAGTTGCCTTTGTTTAACTAGTGGTTGTGATGTTAAATTTGTTTTTTTTAGTGTTGCAAAATTCCTCCTCGAATTGCACAATAATATTCAGGTATTTGGAGTATATAAAAACTTTCTGTGGGAAAAAATTGTACCATGTATTTTCAATGAAGTACAGTGAAAATACTGCATATATTTGTTGTAATCAATTGTCGCTGAATTCAGATCGCTTCTAATCCAACCTGGAACTAAGAAGACGTCCTCCTGTCATAGGTGTACTCAAGGTTAGCGGAGATAGAGGGAGGAAGCATATACCTAATTCTCGATTTTTCTTTTAATTATTGGGAAATTTGTCTGAAAGATACAGTACGAAATTTTCTGAAGTCTCTTTCTCCTCATATGGTTCTTCGCTCCTCAGTAAACCATAGTCGAAGAGTCGTCCTAATGTTGAGGTCAAGGTTATTCATATTGCTAATGTTGCTTGAATCACGCAATGACGTAAACTTGCTTGGATAACGGTCGTTCCTAAAAGTGCAGTCATCTCTTATTTTGCACAAACCAGTGAAAATCATATTTGCACATTAACTTATGTTAGACAACGGGACTACATTATTCGTCAGGTTATTCACTTCACTTTCTTCTAAACTCTGACAAGTAGAAATATAATTGTCCAGAGGTGATACAAGGCTAGAGGGATTAGCCAACTCGCGAATAATTGATGAATCTTCAGTGTTTTTAATCTGAGAGATCCGGTCACTAACAATATTTTCTCTATTTTTCACCTCTACTTGATTTGTGTCATTATTTTTTGGATTTGTCTTCGTCTTACTGAGTTGACAGAAAGAAGATTTAAAAACATCCAGCTGGGGAAGAACATTATATTGTACTGTAGACAGGGGGGTGAGAAATAACTATTAAAATTTGTTTTAAAGCCTCTTCTAGCTTGCTTTCTAGTTCAAACAACGCAAACTCTGATTTAAGGCGGTCAGCTGTCATAAAGCACATTTTCTGTTTGACACTCAGCGTCTATAACAAGGGGATTTTGATGCGTTGATTTATCGCTTGGGAGACCGGAGAAAGGTTCGGTCTGTACTGGTACCTCATGTGAGCAGGGCTGCAAGTTACTAAGGGTGGTACAAAGAATAGAAGAAGAGGCAACAAAAAGAGTAGTGCTGTCTTCCAGTCTGACTGGCGGCTTCCATAGGGAAAATGCATTTTCATGACGTAGGCATAGGGAAGTTGGGATCTTCATTTGTGACAGGAGGGGTAACGGTGATTCATTATTAAGATCTTTGACGATATTGACAGGGGGTGTCATCCAGCCAATGCCGGCATTGTCGAACGACACCGCAACCGGACCAACAGGCAGGTTCAGCGTAATGTCACCACTGCCGCTGCCGGAGTTGTAAGCCAACTCCCAGGCTGTGCCTACGGTTGGATGGCCTGCAAACGGCAGTTCCTGAACAGGCGTGAAAATGCGCACCTCGGCCTGGTCGTGCGCGTGGCTGGTAACAAAGGTGGTTTCTGAAAAGTTGGTTTCACGCGCAATGGACAACATTTGATCTGCAGTTAAATCCGCGGCGTCATGCACCACAGCCAACTGATTACCCGCCAGAGGCTGTTCAGCAAATACATCAACAATGGAGATCGGATAACGGTTCTGGTGACTTTTTTTACGCACAGGCAAAATCCTCTTGGAAAAGTGAAATTGCCTCGGGTCCGGAACTGCACGTTATAAACACTAACGCTGCCGGTGACGGGTCTTGTTACTTTCTTTCTAAAGGCCTTCTGTGGGCCTTCTGTGGGCCTTCTGTGGGCTTTCTGTAGGCCTCGCCCTTCTTTTGCCCTTCTTTTGACCTTCTCTCGCCCTTCTCTGGGCCCTCACCGGGCCTCAATACAGACATACAAAACCGTGCGCGACAGATTGTGCCAGACTTCGGTCAATTGCGCAGGTGCAATTTCCGGCCCAGCATTAAGATCAGGTCATCCAGATTGCGTTCTGTATCAGTGTGGCCAAATATGCAACGATCCGGCCGCACAATGACCGCGTCCGCTATGTCGAACGCCCGGTCAAAATGACCACGCTGTTCGGACAATCCCTCCAGACTGAACACTCGCCCATTTATTTGTTCCAAAATGCGCCGGCTGGTGTCGTTAATTTAATTTGCCCAAAAAGGGCTTTCGTACCAAAAAATGTCGTACAAAAAAATGCCTTTTTTGTATAATATTGCGAGGAATTATACTTATCACCCGTTTACCGTATTTAAAGGAAGTAACTGTTCCTCTTTTCCTCTTTGTCGCTCTCGCCCTAAAACGGCCATGAGAATCGTCTGCTCAACATTTCTTGTCTTTTAAGTTTCAAACATGTTTTGTTTTGGTTGATGAAAGCTCTATCAACGAACATTTGAAATCAAATAAGCTTCCTCGTCTTATCTTGTTAAGCTTGTGTCTGATTGACAGTTTGAAAGACATCAAGTCGTCTTGTCAGTCAATAATTGAAGTCAACCGCGAGGTTGTAAAGTCAGAAAATATATTGACTCCTTCAATTTGCCCGTTTAGCCAGGAAATGTCTTTTGAAGCGCTGTTAAAAACTTTGTTGCTTCTAATTATCTTGTAAATCTTTTCTTCTTGAGAGAAAAAGAAGAACTCTGGTTCCTATCTGATGCAGCTTCCTACGACGCCTTCAATACTTTGTCAGGTTCGAGCTCGCCTGATACTTCGCCCAATACGGTACCCACAAACTGAATTTAATATGTAATTAAAAAATAAATGTATAATTACAAGTAATTCAAAATATTTAGGCAAATCATGTCTACTAGAAAGGCTTTGAAGAATCTAAATAAAAGATCGCAACATTTGTCTAATATTGAAGTCAATAAAAAAATTTATTAAATATTTTTTACAGGGAGCTCTCTGGTTCAATCTTAAGAGAACAGTTCCATATCCGTAAGCACTTTTTCCCATGCACATGTATTGCTACAGAATTTGAATGTTGAGAAATTCTTGATTTTACTAAGTCACAAAAAGACAAAATCTTAGATATCTACCTTCTGAAAATAGCAGCAATATATTCATCACCAGAAGATTCTATTTCAAGCATGAACTTTATGTTTAATAATAAGTCTAACTTTTTTGAGAACGGAAAAGTCAAGAATCTAGGGAACATCCAAGAAGAGGTAAGTAATTTTGAGAGCCTTTTGAAAAAAATTGATGTAGATCTAAAAACGTTAGGAATAAAAAATGAAAATCCTTAATTGCGGTATATCCATGGTGTGTACTGTGATGGTATTCACCTGACAGTTTTAACAATCAATGGGACATCCCCTGAATGTTCACCAACGATAATAATTTATTATTTATTCTGCAATACAGTACAGAAAGTACTCGCCTCGCAGATACAGTTCTTTGCCCGCGAGTGCAGCTGAAGCATTGAAGCGATCATTGAGGCGATTGGTCGCCAATACCTCTGGAACAGATCCATGTTTTAGAACCAGGGTTGTCCCTTGCTGGTCGGAAATGTACACGCGCCCCGCGGCCCCAACTGGCGAAGCATAGGCGTTGTAGATGGACGGCAGACGAACCGGGGCATAATAGGGATTACCCGTTTCCGTATTTAAACAAGTCAACACGCCTTGGTAATGCTTGAGGAAATAGAGGTGTTTCTCGTAAAGCATTGGCGATGGTACGTAGGGCGTGTTGCGGTTCAGTGTCCAGGCCACATTCTTGGTGCCGGTAATGTCACCCTTTGCACCCGCTAAGCGAATCGCCAGCATCGACCGTTTTTCGTAACTGCTGCCGGCAAAGACCATGCCTTCGGCAGAGACCGGCGAGGCAACCACGTTGTGTGAGAGCCCGCCGGACATATTTCTCTTCTGAGACGATTGTCGAAAACTGTTTACTAAGCTGCTCTCAAAGGGAGGATGAACAGCACAATATAAATCAGGAGGAGCAAATCTTGAAAGAACATACATTGCCCTTATGATCTTGCCTTTTAGAACGGGTTAGTAAACTGTTTTTGTGTAATTTTATGGCTATTTTACGAATATTCGTTCTGATGATGGGCTTTTTTCTTTGCCATTCTGGGGCCTTGGCCCAAGAGGCTGAAAAGAATGCCGATGCGGACGCGTCTGCTGAAAAATCCTCTGAAACTGAGAAAGAAGATAAGGCCGAGGCGGAAAAACCGACACCACCCAAAGTCTATATGGCGGCCAAAGAGGGTAACCTGGAAAAAATCGAATCCCTCATTGCCGAGGGCATGGATGTTAATGAAGCCAACCCGAGCGGACGAACACCGCTTATGGCTGCGGTTTTTTATCGTAACCGGCGCATTGTCGAAGCACTACTGGTAGAAGGGGCTAATGTGGATGACGTGGACAATCAAGGACGCACGGCGTTGATGATGGCGATTAACCGTGGCGATAAAGAGATCATTACCATATTAATTGAAGCCGGAGCCGATGCCAGTATTGCTGATAAAAAAGACAAGACAGCTGTGATGTTGGCGGAAAATTTTAAAGACAAGGATTTAAAAAAATTGATTGAGGCCGCTGCTGCCGGTGGTAAGAAATAAAGACGATAACTATTTTCTTATCGAATATTTCATTCACTCTTCGCTAATCTTAATCCCGCAAAAATGTGCCGTTTGTCGGCTTGATAATAATTTCTGAAGGTAGGGCGTTTGATAATGTCCTGTGTATGTACACTGACACACATACCTTAACAACGTTTTTAAAAAGTGACACATCTTAACATAACTTTCCAGGAGAGAAGAACGACCGTTTTGCCCAAGACGTGGATGATAGTTTCACAAAAAAAAAAACTATCATGAAAACCATCTAAATCACGATATTTTCAGGGAGAGAAGGCCATTCTGGACCTTCTCACCATATGTATGTGTTTGGCTCATATTTTTGAATGTACTATTCGTCCTAGTTTTTCAAAATAATGTATTTTCTGCTATATCTTGTTAGGACTGTGTCGAAGATATAGAAGAGAAATAGGGTCTAAGAAATTATTTAATTGTTTAAAAAATAGGGAAGAATATAATGCATAATAAAATTTAGAGACTCCTAGCTGCCCTTCCACTAAGGACACCTGACTCACTTACTTCATTTACCCATAAAAGTCACTTTAAGCCACACTGCCAAATTTTTTTTTCCGATTGCTTGAAATGAATTGCATGTTATAAGAGCTTTTCACAAGACAAATGTCTTTACTTCCCTTTTTAATGTGAAAAAGGAGATTTTTTATCGAAAGGACTTGATTGACTCTTCACTCTGTATGCTCGTTGGATAATTTCCTAAAATATTTCGTGCGTTTGATGGCCTTTTTTTCGTGCATTACCTGTTCTGATTAACTCCACTCTTAAATGAGTATTCTTTAAGATGGAGCTGAATTTGGGTTAAAGCTAGGTGCTTCAATCCTCCTTTTTACTCGGTTTAGACAGGAGTGAAGCCTTATCCCTTTCTTATATACTTTTGGGCCTCAAAAATTCAATTTTCTGTATCTCTAATTTTATTCGGCATTCTCAGTGGATCCCTTCAAATAGTGGATACATGCCAAGCATCCCGGATCCAATCAGCGTTCACTGAGGTCGGGCAAAGCGCAAGTCCATAAGGTTCAAAAAAGATCTGATTATGGTCACAGCTCCCCATCATCCCTCAGCACACGGTGAAACCCGTCGGGAATTCCTTGCATCTGCGGGGAAAAGAACCAGCGCATTAGCCTTCGCGTTATCTGGAATGGATCCACGCTTAGCCTTTGGCAAAAACGAAGAGGCTACGATTAAAGTCGGCGTACTGCATTCCTTAACAGGAACGATGGCAACAAGTGGCCAATCCCTGGTTGACGGAATTCTCATGGCAATCGACGAAGTAAATGAAGCGGGTGGTGTGCTTGGGAGAAAACTTCAACCCATTATTGCAGACGGAGCATCAGACCCAATGGTGTTTGCGAAACAGGCTGAAACCCTCATCCTACAAGATCATGTTCAGACCATCTTTGGATGCTGGACCTCTGCCAGTCGAAAAGCGGTGTTGCCTATTATTGAACGAGAACGTCAACTCCTCTGGTATCCCGTACAATATGAAGGCTATGAGCAATCTCCATTCGTCATGTACGGTGGGGCCGCGCCAAATCAACAAATCCTCCCCGCATTACAGTGGGGGATTGAGCAGTTTGGGAAACGGGTTCTGTTAGTTGGATCTGACTATGTCTTCCCACGCATGGCAAATCGTCTGATCATCTCGACACTTCCCAAACATCAAGGAAGCTTGAGAGGAGAATATTACCTACGCTTAGGCGCACAAAATTTTCGTGATATAACCAAAGCTATTCGTCGCCTAAAACCTGACTTCATTATTAACACCATTAATGGAGATAGCAATCAAGGGTTTTTCCAGAGTTTATCCCTGGAGCCACAATGTCTAGCTCTAATATTAGTTTTCTGCATTTTCTGTTTTCAGGGCTTTAATGATTTGGTTCTCATTTGTCGCTATTTTCAACTGTCCTATTACAATAAGTCTGCTCATTACAATAAGTTTGATGGTTTTACTTGTCCTTTATAATTTTCATAGTCATTATCATATTCATCGTATTCATCAACGATTCTATATCTTTATCAGGCTCTTTAGTATTTCCTTTGAGTTCAACAATTTTAGATGATTTAGGTAGTTTCTTTAGCCCAGTGTTGCCCATGATAAAATATGAAACTTTCATTTCGTTTGCATATTTACTAGGGATTCTGTTAGTTTGACCTGAATAACCAAAAATGGTCCTAATAAAACAATTGATTTATCGTCAAATCCTTCAAAAAGCGAATCATTAAGCAAATGCTTATCAAGCTGACTCTGTATTTAAAGCTTTCTTTAAATATTATAACATAAAATTAATGTAATATAAAATTAAATAAATTTCTAAAAGAATTCTCATTTTAGTAGTGTTAGGGAAATTACAGAATTTATTCAGAACTGATGTACTGGTTGGCCACAATTATATATTCCAACTAGAAGGCTTCAACAAGTTGCCATGTTTGCACTACTTTTCTTTCTGGGCAGAGTAGCCACTTAAGTAACTATAGGAGTAGCTACTGACATAGTCCTATAGCTATAATTTGCTAGCAATAGGATGGAAAATGACCAGCAGGTTTGTTCTCAGCATAGTTGGCTAGTTACGTGAAATCGATTGGTTTGATTTTATCTAGTTTTCAAATTGTAACTAATTTTTTATATCGTTAATGAACAAATGGGGCTTATCTCCCAGATAGGGAATTTTCCGTGGGGGGATATCCGCGGAAGAAATTTTCTAAGGGTAAATTTTCCACGGGAAAACTTTTCATTGAGGGGGGATTCCAGGAAAAACTTTCCTTTGAGGGGAGAATTTTCAGAAAAATTTGTCCACGGGACGGGGAGATTTGCAGCATGATATGAAAATCGATTAGAAATTAAATATGAAAAATTCAAAGAAAGATATTATAGAACAAAAGTGAGATTATTTTCATTCAAATTAAAGTAAGATAAAGAGAACTTTCCAGGCGGAATTGTCCACAGGAACTTTTTTTTTTAGCAAGGATGGAATTTTTGGCGGGAGTTTTTACACGTGAGGAAGTTTACACGGAAGAGTATTTCTGGGGAGAATTCTCTATGGAGGAGAGGGGGCACATTTCCCGGTATGCTTTGAAAAACCATCAGAGATTAAATAAAGAAATAATTTTTTTTCAATGGAAACTAGCTATCAATATTGAACAGAAAAACGAACAGAAATTATTCCAAACATGAAAGAGTCACCTCCTCAATGCTTCGCTCTTTGCGCTAAAGTTTGAGTTTGTCCCAATTCTTTAAAAACAGCTCTTGAAACACAAGGGCCGTTTAGTTATAATAAGAAATTTTCAAAGTACTAAAAAAACTATAGCACAAAGAGCGAGGGATTGAGGAGGAGGCACCCCCCTGACATATCAAATAATTTGTGTTTGCATTAAGTTTTAATGTTGTTCCATACTTTCAGTTGAAAAAACTTTTTCAGTACTTAACTTCTCCATAAACCCATCTTTATTATGTAAACGTAGTAAAAATTACTTTAAATTTTCATCACATTGCTCTTGTGTTCGAGGATTCATCATCAATCTGTGGAATCAACTATCTGAGGAAATATTTTCTGCAGCTTCAACCGACACGGTCAACTCCCACCTTGATAAGGAATGGCCCTTTCAGGAGCCCATTTACAATTGGGAAGCTGCAGAATCCTCCACAAGAGTCTAGGCCAACAACCACAACCTACGCCAAATAAATTTTTTTCATCACTGGAGTATCACAAGGACGGAAAATCCTTATATCGCTCCGAACTGCGATTTAAGGTTGTTACTTGTTAAAATCTCCCATTGTTGGACGGAAATAAATTTTCATAAATGATTTTACAAGTAAAAGAGGAATTTTTCTGTCAGGCTACATGCATAGTTTCTAAGACCATGCATTGAAATCGATATAGTTTTATATTGCTATAATCTAAAGACTATAATGTTTGGCAAAAACATTCCTATAATCTTTGGTAAAAACAATGTATATTTTGAAGGCTGTCTTCTTTACTTAACATCAACCAAAACAATAAGAAAAGGGAGTGACACCAATTCACCAGAATGTAGGAGGTGGGGGCAAAAACAACAAGATAGCTGTGATCAAATAGAAAATAGCAATGAAACATATTTAAGAAGCTATTTTTAAAAGTCTAAGGAGGAAAACTGCCCCCCCCCCCACATTGGCACCCCTGGAAAAAGGGGTATAGAAATGAAAATTAAGAGTTGCAAGAGATTTTAGATTTTCTCCACATAGAAATCACTAAAGTACTATACGGTTAGAGAATGATGATACTGATCAGGGTATAAGGAGAGAAAAACACTCTCTAGCGTTTGTGTTACTGAGAATGACAAAGGGCATCGAAATTCCACATTTATGTGATAAAACTAAAAAAAGTCATTTTGACCATATACAGCCTTGTTTCTCAAAACTAAAAGCCAAGTTTCTCAAAATGATCTAATATTAGTAAGGATATTAGATACATTTTTAGAACAAGGATCCTTGTTTCTCAAAACTAAAAGCTAATTTCCTGAAAATGATCTACCATTGTTAAGGATATCAGATGCATATTGACCATATACATGCTCAAAACTATAGCAGTACCGCAAAGTCAGAAAACCAGCACAATTTTTCCCAAAGCGCTGGTAACAGAGGATTGAACCCTTGTCAGAGGCTGAAGTTCCCTTTCCTAGTCGTTTCCTACAATCTTTGTACCGGCCTTTTGCTGTCCGTATGCTTAGAGACATCTACATTTGGAGCGGAAACGTTCCTGTTGTATGATAGATATGGTATAAACGCAAGTGCTGAAATTCTTGAAAACTGAAATTTAAGTTTGTCTCCAAGAAATAACAACCAGTGCTATCTAATAAAACCATGAAGTTGTTCATAAAGGCCTACATAAAAAAAGCAGTTTTAGGAAGTTAAAAAGCAATTCATGTAGCTTAAAGTCTTGATTAAGCCTTCATTTAGAAATAAAAGTCAATCAGTTCAAAATGAATGATCAGGCACACAAACAAGGTATTGGTCGAAATCAAGAGGGGCAAAAAAATAGGAAACACGTCCCACATGCCCCATATCCCAATTAATATCACTGTCGAGGTAGCCTTTCAGGATAAACTGTAATTGATTATGTAAACACTTAACAAGTTTTGAAAACATTTACGCATATTTGAAACTAAAAAGTATGCCGAATGGCAGCAAATAATGATCACTTGAGCAGCGCATTAAAATGCGCTGCTCAAGTTCCACATGCCACTGCTTGACTCCTTGAAAGTCATACCTTATAAACCCCTTATTATTTGACTATATTTTTTCTAATGCCCTTCATATATTACTCTTGACTGGGTCTATGATGCCAAGTCTATATGTTTAGAACCGTAAATATGATAGCAGTCATTAATGCTTGATTATGGTTGATAGCGTCAATTCTATAATCAAGACTGCTGCTAAAAATTAAACTAGTAACTTTCTTGTATTTTTCTTTGTCTTTTTGTTCAATTACACATCGACAGGTGGATTCTTCAAACATTGGGGCTTAAATGTTTCCACGCAGCATTTTGAATGGCAATTTTTGAAATGCCAAAACTACCAGATCAAATAAGGAAAACTACGTGTTTAATAAGTTTGTTAATGCCCTGATGCAGTCGCTAATAAATTCATACTGTTTTAACAAACTTCAATCAAAGATGCGTTAACTGAACCATAGCAACGGCTATGATTTGAGTGTTGTGTGTATCTTATTGGCCCCTTTTTAATATACGTTTCACGGCTAAGGTACTAAGAATATAATTGGGTAGAAACAGATTGTCACAAAAAAAGACCCAATGTAGTCAAATCGTATTGTTTCCTAAAGTGCTCTGGATAGATTATTCGCTGTCATTCTTTTTCGATGTCCCTCTGCTTGAAGATATGCTCTTGTTGCTGTAAGTGAGATCTGAAAAAATTATGGCTAGACATGATGATCAAATAAAAAGTTTGTGATTTTTTTTTTTTTACTTGTGAACTAGAAAAAGTGCAGATATTTCGACAAAGACTTCTACTAATTGTCATCAGTACTAGAAAAAATCATTGAAAAAATAAATATCACATAATAAAAAATAACAATTGAAGTTAGAGCCGATGAGAGAAAATAATTGGTCTCCAAATGTTTTTAATACAAAACCTTAAAAAGAAATTATTAGTCATTTACAAATATTGTTGAATAGAAGGGTTTTGGATATGAAGTATTTTGGATTAAGCCAAGTTTTCTGATTTAGTAGGCTTAAAGTATTTGAAAACTGAGGTAAGCGTGGCAGTATATGTATTTACTTGATTTTATAGTCCGTAGTATCACCTATGCCAGCCTTGGAGGAACTAGGCGGCTCAAACTACACCCCCCCCCCACTGAGGTTAATTTATTTAACTGAATCTCCCCCTTCTCAAAAAATCTAAGAAGTATACAAGAGAAGTCATGTGCATCTTCTTTTAGTATTTATTTGAGATTAAAAGGATTCTATCAGTTCCCTCTAGAAGAAAAATATCTCTGAAATTACATGGATTTGTTGTCTTCTTAATTCAATTTTTCCTTGGGCACAATAAGGGGGGGGGATCATAAATTCCTTTTCTAATGGAAAAAAAAAACAAGAAAAAAGCACTATATTTTCGCATCTTCATTTATTTTGTGTTTTACACACATTTGTCAACCTTCGAATCTCAGGGGTTATAGCTCTGTGTCTAAATGACTTGGTTTTGGATATAGAATCGTAATACCTCACTCGGGTTCCGTATGAAAGCCTTTGTGTTTCTATTTCCCACATAGCACGAATGTTCGTTATTGAGCTATAATGGATGTTTTCAAGCCATTGCAGCTTTTAGAGGTGAGAGTGGATAGCCATATAGATAAAAGCATTTCTAGAAAATAGGCAAAGGCTAGGCCTATACGATAACCTGACTTTTCTTTTACGTCATATGTCTCTGTACCTGTATATCTAAGTGGCTGTTTGTTTGTCTCTCTCTCTGTCTCTCTCTCTCTCTCTCTCTCTCTCTCTCTCTCTCTCTCTCTCTCTCTCTGTACCTGTGCGGTTGAGCGGGTTTTTGCTTGTCTCTGTGTCTGTCTTTGTGTGTATTTGTGTCTGACTCTGCGTGTTGTATGCATTTCTCTCTCTCTCCATCTCTGTCTCTTTCTGCCTGTGTGTCTAAGAGACTGTTTGCTTGTTTCCATGTCTGTCTTTGTTTGTTGATTTTGATAATACCACAAAGGTTTCGATCAATGAATAGAGAATTCTCGTTGTATCAGGCGAGATTTTCTAATGTAGTGCAAGATGTTTCATAATATCAGACAAGATTTAAGTAATATCACACAAGGTTTGGATACATTTGGTTAAAATTTTTATCAATATCACAACCTATTATCATATGGCACCCTTCCAAAAAAACGCTTTACAGAACAAGTTGCTGAAAACCTGTCAAATTTACGTAGAAATCATTTCAAATTGTCTAATATCAGCCTCATTACCAGTATATCATGTCTAATTCTAGTGTGAACCTGTTACATGAAGGTTTGTAAGGGTACAATCCTTGATTCAAGCTTGTTTCTCGCATGTGGCATCAGGCATTTCCTGAAAACTAACCAATTGCAAGACAAATCCTTGATTTAAGTCTAAAATTTTTCTCAGTTTTCTACCAATTTAACAATCTATAGTCCTATGGCCCCCTTCCAAAATATTCACTTGACTTTACCAAAGGCTAGTAGCCTATCAAAATCATGTATTATTTTAAATTTTCTACGACAACCTCATTATCACCGTATCATGTCCAATTCTACAGACAGACAGATCGGACAGACAGGCCAAACAGACAGGACAAAGTGACAGACGAACAGAGAAACAGACAAACAGACAGACAGACAGAAAGACAGACGTACATACAGATGGACAGAAATACAGACAGACAGAAACACCAGACATAAAAAACAGACAGAAAGACAGACAGACCAAACAGACCAGACAAACAGACAGACGAACAGAAAGACAGACAGACAGACAGACACACAGACAGACATAAGGCCAAACAGACAGACAGACAGACAGACCAGAAGGACCAGAGAGACCACACCACACACATAAGACAGACCAGACAGACCAACAGACAGATACACATACCGGAGAGAAAGACAGATTGACAGACAGACCAGATGGACCAGACCGACAGACAGACAGACAAACAGACAGACAGACAGACATAGAGACCAAACAGACTAGACAGACCAGACATACAAACGAGACAGACATACGGACAGGCAGACACACAGACCAACGGACAGAAAGACAAACCCACTGACAGACAGATAGACTAGACAAACAGACAGACAGAAAGAAAGTCAGACCAGACATACAGGACAGACAGAAAGACAAGTCAGACAAGACAGACAGACAAACAGACCAGACAGAACGGACCAAATAGACAAAAGAGACCAGACAGAAAGACTGACAGACAGACAGACAAACAGACAGACAGACAGAAAAGAAAGATAGAAGGAAAGATCAGACCAGACATACAAACCAGACGGACAAATAGATCCCCCAATCAACTGTCTTCCAGATGCAAGTGACGCAACGTTGCGATGTCGCAATGGTAGACAGACAGTAAAATTGACAGACAGACGAGATGGACCACAGTTCACGATTTTTGAAATTTTAGGATCCATAACCTGCGATTCTTTAGCCTTGTTGAGAAAAAAATCTCCATAAATCGTGTATTTAATAGCAATGCCAACCAACAGTTGTTGTTAGTAGTAGTAGTAGTAGGACGTCTTGACATATTGTAGAATGTGGGAGTACCAAGGTGTGCCTAAGGAGCTTGAGTTAAAGTCTTTTGATGACGAAAATTGACTCCAGACTGCCTCTGAGATTTTTATTATAAATAAAAGACGTGATGATCTCTTTTTGACTCCTGTTTCTAATTGGAGTTGTTACAATACCGCGGAGGCTGGTTTAGGATTTTACCGTTTTTCTTGAATTTATTAGATTTAAAACATATACGCCAAGTTTATATTTCCATATGGTATTTTTAAATACAAAATTCTAATAACTACTTTTACAAAGAATCTCTATTGATTTTGCTCCCTCGTTCGGCTCGTTGGTGTTTTTGAACATACCGAATTACTTTTTCTAAATTATGCAAGTTCAAGGTTTTTAATTAAGTACCCAATACCATTAATTTCAAACAAATATAAGCTGAATGACAAAACTCTGATTGATTCCTTCCGAAAATCTCAGCTGAATTCAAATAAGGAAATATTAAAGATTGCTAATTGGTCATTGATGATGAAATATTAAAATATATAATATTTTTTCTTTGTGCGTCTTTATTTTTGTGTCCCCATATGGGGATGGCCTCTTACTCCCCTCCTGCCCAATGTTTCCTTATTTCTTTATTTTTTATGTTTCTGTTGTTGTATTTTGGTTGACCAAGCAAGTTTTGTTATTATTATTATGACGAGATGTATTTGTTTTTTATATGCTCTGTTAATAGCAGTTGGTGTCTGTCAAAACATAAAATTTTGTGTTTCGTATTTCAGGCTGTTAATTTCTTGGGTTCTGGTGTTAAAATAGAAAAGGTTAAAAAATCACAAATTAAAATAAAAAGTCAAAGTTGTATTTTAGGGTCGTGCATCATACTGTGCGCTTTTTTTTTGGAGTCACCACTAGATGGAATCCATCACAAAACATAATTTTTTGTTTCTTATTTCTACCGATTGGATTTTGGGTCCGAAAACAGAATAACGTTAAATATATTGAATTTGAATATGTGACTTCCGTTCTATTACTCGCACGTGGCTACGTCTAGGATTTCTCTTTCCTTTTCTTTTTATTTCACATATGTTATTTTTTCCAAGTATAAATCAACCATATTCCAAATCCTCCATCCAATCTATTTTAAGCCCATCTTTTCACATCCTCCCAAAAAGTTCCAATTTCCCTTTAATCCTTCCTTGTGACAAAATCGAAAAATATAAAACGATATAAATACATTAAACACATTAGACAATCTGAGATTCGTTGAGATTTCGTTTGGAAACCAAACGTTCCTCTGGGCACGTCAGATGTTTACCAAATAATAAGGAAAGGAAAAAATTAAGGATATAAATGGATCGAGGTGGAATTGGGGTTAAATTCGGAAGGAGGAAGGGGAAAAAACCAAAGGTAAATAAAATATCGAAGTGGCATCGGGGTTAGAATCGGAGGGAGGAAGGAAGAAAAACAAAAGATAAACAAAACATCGACGCGGGATCGGGGTTAGAATTGACAGAAGAAAAATTCTGCCGTCGTCCCGTCTTTATGGTTTAGCCGAGAGCATAATTTCATTTGTTACTCTCTTCATAAGAAAAACGAACCAAGGCGCAGAACTTTATTTTTTATTGTCTGTTCAGACCCCCAAATTTTCGACAAGACAAGCAAGCATGAGACGTTACTTAAGAGCATGCTGAACGAAATCACTTCCATGAAAAATGGACTACAATATGAACTAATTCAAGACGATGTTTTGGTTTTAAATAGCAATCATTCGGCCTTTATACTGTTAGTTCCAGTATATAGTATTATTTATTGTAAATAGCGTATTGGCTCAGGGTAATACATTTTCATCTATACAATCAGAAATTAAAAGCACTGCAAAGCGATAAGATATCTAGGTGAAAATGCCCTATCAATGAGCTGCTCCTACAGGGTCATTCAATTCAAGCCGTTTTTGAACGTTAATAGGAGGGAGAATTTGTTATGATTTCAATTATGAATAGAATGAACACTGATAAAATCATGAATTAGTTGGTGGCCTGGGGCAGAGTCCCTCTGATCCGCAAAAAATTTATCAAATAAGTATCAAAATTTGCAGAAAATCTTCATGTTGCTCTGAGTACGATTAACTCCCCAGTGTCACCTTTGTACTATTTTAAATTTGGTTTTTAAATATTTAAAATACACAAAACCGAAATTTTTAAGATTTTGACTCCCTTTTTTCTTTCAGTTTGTTACTCAATCGAAAGTTTCTAAAATAACGTAAAAATCACCTAACTGATTTTTATGGTTACTTACTTTATTGTATCACTAATTAGCTGCATTGCAGTCAATATGAGCTTCACATCTACAATCATTCAGTGATTTACAATGTGATTAAAGGCTCTTTTCCTATTTCAAAAGTTTTAGTTTTCGAGGGTAATAGCTACGTATCATGATCTTTCTTCTGGTAAAAATTACAAAATTCCGCATTTGTACAGAGGGGAGCTTGAAACCTCTATAGTAGGGTTTTCTGATACGCTTAATCTGATGGTACGATTTTCATATATGGCTTTTAGGGGAAGTCTCGCCGTTTTTTCAAAAATAAGCCAAATTTTCTCAGGCTCGTAACTTTTGATGAGTAGAACTAAACTTGACGAAAGTTATATATTCAAAATCAGCATAAAAATTCAACTCTTTTGATGTATCTATTGGTATCAAAATTCCGTGTTTTAGAGTTTCAATTACTTTTGAGCCGGGTTGCTATTTGCTAAGGTTGGTTACCACGAACTGTTTGAAAAGTAATTAGAAAAAAAGAGCAATGAAAAAAGAAAAGGAAAAAAAGTAAGGAAAAAAGAAAAGGAAAAGCAAAGAAAAAATAAAATAAAAGTGAAAAAAAGTAATGGTAAATAAAAGACAAATGTAATAAAGAAATCTGCTAGCAGAAGCAATATTATATAAGAATTTATCTTATATTTTCATGACAGAAGGACTTACCTTGAGCTACAAAAGATGTTGGTGATTCTCCTGGATGAAGTCTTGCAATTATGAATACTGTCTTTTGTTTGACATCCTCTTGTTCCAAATTTCTCGGATTAGTTATTGTTATCATGTCCAAATTTCTTTTATGCTACAATACGTTTTATATAAAAGAATCTTTTCAACTTTTAATCTGTCGGATGAAAAGGAATCTATTTATATAGTCGTGAAGTAAAACGCAAAGTTTCAGCAGACTGAAGAAGGGTACAAGGATAGAAGGACGGGGGATTGGTGGACTGGGAAAAGATTTCTACTTGGATCCTGAGAATCAGATTTTGTTTGGTCAAGAGGGGCAGTCGGGGGGTTGGGGGCTATCTGCCCTTCATCACTTTTGACTCTTAAAAGGGAACTAGAACCTCCAATTTTTAACCAAATGAGCCTCCTCTGAAGTTTTTAAAACTATTCCTTCCATAAAAACCATAAATACCCTCCGGGCACAACTTACATCCCTTTCCTTTAAGCTGTAGAGTTTGTTTTAACCCCAACAGGCTTTTGCTATGATATTTTGACTATTTTTAATAAAATGGCTATCTCAAAATCTCTATTAGATACATTTCAGGATTATACGTGTGGGGAGGGGGGTAGCTGCCCTCTGATCACTTTGAATCTTAAAAAGAGCACTGGAGCTTATGATTAACAATCCAATAAGTCCCTTCTAAGTTTATATAACCACGCTTTCTATAAAAACCTTATATACCAGTAGTATCCCCTAAACAGATACTGCCCCACCCATATCCCGGTGAACTATTGCAGTTAAAAATCCCTCGTATCTCCTACACAGATACAGCAACGAACATACCCTGATGTACTATTGGAGGTACCAATCCGTGGAATCTCCCCTACCCGAATACTACAGCACCCATACCCCGGTATCTGAGCAGAGCGCCTAAATGAAGTTACCAATTCCTCGCGTCTGGTCTTTAGGATAAGAACGTTTCCTGAAACCACTGCATTCTGATTAGAATATTGGTACTGAGTGCACAGTACACATCTGGCGAGCATCATGTAACCATGTGTACAAAAGTTTGGTGGAGAGTTACTTAGTATCAAAGTTCTGCATTGACATTTGAATAGCTTACATTGATTCAAGTTTGAAAAACGCTCTTTTGGTAGATATAAAAACTAGAAAAAAGGAGGTATTTTTAACTTGCGAGTGCGTGATCGGATATTAATGAAATTTGATGTTTAGAAGGATATCGTGACTCAGAGCTCTTTTTTGAAATTCTGACTGGATCCGGCGATATTGGGCAGAGTTGGAGGGGGAAACCGAAAATCTTAGAAAATGATTAGAGTGGAGGGATCAGGATGAAACTTGGTGGGAAAAATAAGTCCTAGCTTAGTGATTGACATAATCGGAACGGATCCTCTCTTTGGGGGAGTTGGGGGGAAGGATTATTTCTGAAAAATTAGAAAAAATTAGGTATTATTAACGTACAAAGGAGTGATGGGATCTTAATGAAATTTGATATTTAGAAGGATTCAGTGTCTCAGAGCTCTTATTTCAAACCCCGACCGTATCTGGTAATATTGGTGGAATTGGAGGTGGAAAACGAAATCTTGGAAAACGCTTAGAGTGGAGGGGTCAGGATGAAGCTTTGTGGGAAGAATAAGCATAAGTGCTAGATACGTGATTGGTATAAACGGGCTGAATCTGTTCTCTTTGGGGAAGTTGGGGGGGTGGAGAGGTGCTAATTCGGAAAAATTAGAAAATTTAGGAATTTTTAACTTATGAACAGGTGACCGGATCTTCATTAAATTTGATATTTAGAAGGAACTCATGTCTCAGAGCTCTAATGTTAAATTCAGACCAGATTTGGTGAAATTGGGGGGAGTTGGAAGGGGAAATCGGGAATCTTGGAAAACGCTTAGAGTGAAAAATCGGGAAAGCTTGTTGGATAGAATAAGTATATGTCGTAGATACGTGATTGACGCAACCGGACTGGATCCGCTCTCTTTGGTTGAGTTAGGCGGCCCTGCGACTGCACCTGGCGGATGTGCTCGGCCATGTTTTCCAGGTTGTACTTGATCTCCGGGATCAGCACGACGTCCGCGCCGCCGGCGATGCCGGCGCCAAGCGCGATGTGGCCGGCGTCGCGCCCCATCAGCTCCAGTATCATCACCCGGTCGTGGCTGGCCGCGGTGGGCTGCAGGCGGTCCAGCGCCTCGGTCGCCACGTCGACGGCGGTGGCGTAGCCGATGGAGACCTCGGTCAGGCCGACGTCGTTGTCGATGGTCTTCGGGATCGCGACCATGTTGAGGCCGCCCTGTTGCGCCAGCTTGCGCAGGATGTCCTGGCTGCCGTCGCCGCCGATCACGATCAGCGCGTCGAGGCCGAGTTCGCGATAGCCGCCGATCACTTCCTCCGACCGGTCCTTGCGGGTGCCGTCCGGCATGGGGAACGCGAACGGGTCGCCGGTGTTGGTCGTGCCCAGGATGGTGCCGCCCATGCGGATGACCTGGCCATCGAAGTCGGCCAGGGTCAGGCGGCGATATGCCACCGGGCGTTCCATCAGCCCGCGCGTGCCCTGCTTGATGCCGACGACCTGCCAATCGTAGGCGGTGATGGCGCGATAGACGCACGCCCGTATCACAGCGTTCAGGCCGGCGCAGTCGCCGCCGCTGGTCAAGATGCCGATGCGCTTGCTCATAGGCGTCATTCCTTTGTGCGGGGCCGCTGCTTGCGACGCCGTACGGTGATTGCAACCGGTGCCGTGTTGGCCTTATCCTGCCCGCGGCCGCAGGACTGCGCGGCCTTTGCTCGTTCTGCTCGGCCCGATATCCATTGCCGATGGTGGTTGGTCGCGCGGCGCACCCGAAGGGTGATTTAAAGTTGGTGCCAAACATATTGTTAAAGTAATGTGCCTTGATAATTAATGAAAATCGGGGAAAATGTTTTTTTTGCGAATGTGTGACATTCTAGGTTTCGAAGTGCCTAAGAGGACAGTATAAGTGTCTGTGATTTTTTGTCGTTGATTGAATCTCGGGAGCCGTTGAAAGCACCACCCTGCAGTGTTGTACTTTTGTAAATAATACATTCCATTAAGTACAAATTGGTAGTTACTTGTTATAAGAATAAATAGTTCCAGGTAGAAATAGATTTATTATACAGTAATTACATGAAAAGTTTGTTGAGACTGTTTCGACTTTGGTAGCAGAGTGGATTGATGATCTCCTTGGCAATACGAAGCCCAGAGATCAATCACCGCTGCGACAACATTGGGAGACAGGCTGCTTATCCCTGTAAAAAAGGTCCAGCATCTTAAACGTCGCTTCGCTACCCTAAGCGCTCTGAATGGATCTGGACATTTGTTTTTAAGACTTTGTCAACTAGGCACAAAACAATGAAAGGTATTACACAAATCATTTTTCTTCTCCTTTTACATGAGTACCGTCTAAATTCCACTTCAGCCTCCTTTCGGCTCCACGATGATTTGTCCAATGCATAATAATCATATATCCATCGTGAGGAAACTCTTATTTTACTGATAATTTGGAGGCCCGTTTGCCTCCCAATACCCCTGAAAGTTTCAATTTGATACTCCAAGCCATTCCAGGGCTATTGCAGATATGCTTTTATAATAACCTTGCACCATTTGCATTCATTTATGCCAGTACAGCAGACCGCTTAGCTTTAGGTGTACTGGCGATTTGTTTTTGCAGTTGATGATAGCTTTGTTCTGTTATCTAGTCGTTTTTCTAGTTGATTGATATTCGACAATTTTGCCTAAAACGCAGGGCTGTTAATGCGTTGTTTTGAACTTACCCTTATTTCTTTCTTATCTTTTAAGCTATATATGCCCCATTTAGCACGCGGTTTGTTAGTTATTATTCACATTTACGCTCACTTGAACTGGGAAGGACGGGCACTAGCTTTCAGGCTACATCTTGATCTCGTGGGGGTATACATTGAGGTTTTTTAGAAGAGTAAAAAAAAACACTCTTCATAATTTTTAACACCTGTGGTTTATATACCACATCTATTAATTTATGCACAAAAATCAAAACCAAAAAAGTCTTATGTGAGATTCTTTACTATTTGTTTTATGGACTTAGTTGAACTCAAGGCTGACTAGTTCATATATCAGAGGCATGCTCATAGCCGTATCCAGAGGAGGGGGCTAGAGGGAAGCCTTCGGCATGCTACCTAGAAGCTGTAAGCTCCAAAGTTTTTCACCGATTGACATTTAGTTAATTCAGGTTTCCGTAAAAAACTACTTGGATAATTAATTGAATAAGTTCATAAAATACCAGTAAGAGTGCAGAAAATACGGTTGCAGGGTTTAGCTAATTTTTTTTAGCTATTTTAGCTAATTTTAGCTAAGATTTTGAGAACTACGTAAATAATTTTCTTGAAATTTCAATTTTCAACTTACACTTTTTAGGTTTTTAGCTATTGGTGTGCTATATATTTTTATCGGAAATTTAAATTTGTTTATTGGTTTCTCAGTTTGTTAATTATTTAACTAAGCAATCGGTTAATTATTGATTTCTCATGGGAAAAATGCTTGAATAAATCCCGTATTGTAACCTTGAAAACTGGTAAATGCGACTGCATTGAATGAATGCTAGATGCGAACTTCTTCCTTCTTATTGCAGAAAAATGTTAATGTTTTTTTTTTTTTTTAAATAAACTGATTTACTTATATTTCAAAAATTATACACAGAGATTTATAAGTGCATATTAGCTATCCTGAAGGGAAATTCAGTTCTAAATTTTGCATACAAGTACGCTTTAATCCAATCTTTAATTTCAAGTGGTTCTTCTTTTTTTGAAGAACCACTAAAAGCTTACTGCAGTACTAAACCCCCTGAGTCCAACAGAGCTGCGCCCTCTCCTCCTGGATCCAAATCCTTTCAAAGCCTCCCTCTTTACAACCTCCCAGGAAGTTCCCTTTTCCCTTAATCTTTTCACAATATACCCCACCTCTACTGCGAACAAACTGCCTTCCATTTACCCTAGAAGGGGGATTGGAGCCACACTTTTTGGAGAGGCTACTGCTTACTCATTTTGTCGTCATTTTCATTTAGGATGCTTAAATCATCATCATAATTTAAGTCCCCTGGGGGATTTTTTATTCCCGATTTGATTTTGTTCCCTTACATTATACGCCTTACGACATATTCTTTACGACACAATCCATTAGAATGATTCGTATTAATTGTGATAGAACAAAACCTTGATCAGCTCCTGATTTAATACAAAGCCAGTTATTAACCCCACTGCCTACCTTAGGCGCAGTAATGTTTTTCTTGTAAACCCTATAGGCAAGTGTTTATTCTCCTGATGAGCCCTTGTGTTGGGTTGTTGCCTCTGAATTTTTTTATTTATTTTTATTTTTTTTAATGTTTGATAAATGACGATTTCTACTTACTCAGATAATTTGGCTTTCATTTGGTACCCCAAGCCCAAAGATTTACTGAACTAAAAAGAATAAACAAAGAGAATTTTAATTTAAAAGATTTTTTTTTTGATCAAAATTTGATGTAGGTTTACTTAAAGACAAAAATCGTAAAATACCAAAATAACTGGTCTCGATGGTTGAACGTAAAACTACACTATGCTAAATGGTGTTTACGTGTTTTTTCGAGAATGCCTAGATGACAGAATGCTAGATGGCACCCCCTTTCACTCCATTGGGCATTGGTAGGGAGGAAATATGGTCCATCGGGTGCGTAAGGGCGAGAATCTTGCGGGCCACATCTAGACGGCTCGTGGGCCATATGCGGCCCGCGGGCCACCAACACATGGTTCAAAACAGTCTAAAGGTCAAATAACCATTCCTCTGAGATTAACAAGCCCACCAGCAGCTCCTAGGGCAAGGGCTATACGTTGAGCTAGTTGACCATTGCTTACACGTAAGATCTAAATAGAAAAGTTTTTTGTATAAACTTGGGGAGGGGGTTGCTCAATCGATTGTAAATAAAAAGTTCCATTGCACTTTTTCTGAGTTAAAAGTGATAGGCCGGCTTCTACCCCAACCCTCTTTTATCCTATTAATAAACAAAATAGAGTATTAAGGTCAAACGTTAGAGAAATATCAAGAAGTATGCCAAACACAATTAAAAACATTTTTTGTTCTTTGTTGGTTGTGAAAAGGAAATACAAGCAACATCTAGAATGGCTGATGGTATCAGCCGTCATATTGTTCAGAAAATGTTTAGGAGCATCTTCAACTAAATCAAGAGGTACTATTTGCATCCAGCTCTAAAAGAAAACATAGCTGGCTGAGTTGAGTCAAATAAGGCTTTATCTAAACGGAGTTGATTCAAACGGGGTTTAATTTAAATGGGGACTCGGTGGAACGAGGGTTCAGTTAAATAACGTTGAGTTGCATAGAAATTCAGTTAAAACTAAGCTCGGTTAAACGGGGCAGAGTTACACATGAGTTGAGGTGCAGAGGAGTACATTTAGACAGGGGTTCAGTAGCAAGAAAGTTCAGTTGCATCAGGGTTCAATTGAATGAGGGTTCAGTTGTACAAGGGTGCAGTTGCATGAGGGCTCAGTTAAATAGGGTTAAACGGGAATTGAGGTACACGGGGATCACGTTAAAAAGGTTTCAGCTACTCGAGGGTTCAGTTTTATGGGCGTTTTAGTTAAATGGGGTCAATCCGCACGAGGTTCTAGTTAAATGGGGTTCACTTCCACTTAGGGTCAGACGCACGAGGGCTCCGTTTCACGAGCTGGGCTGCATGAGGCTCAGTTACACGCAAACAATTTTTTGCCACGACCCTCAAGTTTCTGTGTCAATGGATTTTATCCTATACATGTTATTTTGATTTAGCTCGTGTTTCTGTTAATATGTGTAAGCAGAGTTAATGTAATTTTCCTTACAAGTTCTCTACTTCCAGGAGAAGCCCACATTTGCTTTTTTGGAATTTTCTTCTTTTACCGACTTTTCTTTCATTTGTATTTGAGCTGTAAACCTAGACCTTACTTTGTGGTTTTCAGTAGAAATGCTTGCTTAAATGTTATGCCACCTACCTCAGAAATGGAGTTTTGTGTGGTTCCTTGTACCATAAAATAAGCTGAGGCTTCAATTGAGCCTGTTGAGCAGGAGAGCAAGGCAGTTTAACTAAAAGTAGTGGGTAGCTTCCACGTAGCCGGCCACGGAACCGCAATCGAAGCGTCGGCCGGAGAATTTATACGCCATGACACAGCCACTGTTCGCCTGTTGCATCAGCGCGTCGGTAACTTGTACTTCACAATTCTTGCCTGGCTCTGTGTTACGCAGAATATCAAAGATATCCGGAGTAAGAATGTAGCGGCCAATTATTGCCAGATTGCTCGGTGCATCTTCCGGTGCTGGCTTCTCCACCATGTCGGTGACCCGCACCAGGGCATCGCTGATTTTTTCCCCATCAATCACCCCATAACTGCTGGTTTGATCCGCCGGGACTTCTTCGATGGCCACGATGCTGCAGCGATACTGGTTATACAGCCCAACCATCTGTGCCAGAACACCCTTGTCCTCGCCAATGCACAGGTCGTCAGCGAGGACCACGCCAAAGGGTTCGTCGCCAACAACAGCCTCTCCTTTCAGAATGGCATCACCAAGCCCGCGCATATTCACCTGCCTTGTGTAGGAGAATGTGCAGTTGTTGATGAGCGTGCGAATGCCCTCCAGAGATTTTTCCTTGCCGGTGCCGGCAATTTGATGCTCCAGCTCATAGCTGACGTCGAAATGATCTTCGATTGAGCGTTTGCCCCGGCCGGTGACAAAGCCGATGTCACACAATCCCGCTTCAGCCGCCTCTTCTACGGCGTATTGCACAAGGGGCTTGTCCAAAATTGGTAGCATTTCCTTAGGCATCGACTTTGTAGCGGGCAGGAATCGTGTGCCATAACCTGCAACCGGAAAAAGGCATTTGTTTATCATGACGTCCATTTCTTATAGAATGGCCCCAAAAGCTGTTTTTAGTGACACAACCTTTTTTCCCTTCTTTTTCTTAAGTCTGGATTATTTACTTTGTTACTAAATTGCACTTTATTTCTTTTAGGGAAGTTGTAGTTGGTAGTGGCCGAGGTCGGTTAGGCCTCTTCGACTTGAGACAAAGAAGAATAGTTCACAGCATGAAGGGGCTAGTCGGCGGAATTAGAGATGTAGTATGCCACAAGACGAGACCGTATGTAGCTAGTGTCAGTCTGGACCGCCATCTACGAATCCACGAACTTAATACAAAGAAACTCCTATTTAAGGTATTAGATTAATGTCTCTAAGGTCTTAAGTTCTTAGGTGTTAGATTAAGGTCTTAAGTTAATATAGTTTCTTCCAAAACAGAACAGAAATGCGACACCAAATACAGAACTTAATGACTGCCCAGAGTAAGATAAGACTATGTCGCAAATGTCAGTCTTTACCTCCGTCTCCCAATCCACGAACTTAATTCGAGGAACTCTTATTTAAGGTATTATATTAGTGGCCTTAGGGCCTTAGAGTAAGGTCTTGAATTCATTAAGTTTGGTCCAAAACAGAATCAGATGCATAAATTAATAACAGTGTAACGGATGAAGCCGCTGCCAGGAGCTATGGAGACTGTGAGTCAAAGATAACTGTGACAGGACCTGGTGGTTCTTGTGGCAACTTTTACCGCCGCAACGAACAATTTGAACTCAGATCCTAAAATTGGTCTCCATTAGGAACCCTTTTCGCCAACCATATTCACCAGATTCAAAGGTTTTCAACAGTGATGTTTATTGGACACTTTCTCAATACACATAATTATGAATTTGGTCGAAGAAGCGTAAACAATCTGAATTTCATTTTTTCATTATCACATAGGCCCTATATTCCCTATGTTTTTCTGGTTTTCAATTTTGTCAAACTTGATTCAATTTAGCCTACACATAAACCAATATGTAAAAATATTATACTATCAGCAGTATACAAGCAGCATCTAAAATAAGAAAAAAAGGTATCAGTTTTGGGGGTGATAAAGTGGATAAAATTGAATTTCCAAGTAAAGCAATTACTATATTTGAAAAGAGCATAAAAAGACATCAAGCGGTATGATTATCTTATTTGTAAGTCTTTGACCCAAATTTCTCTCTATCCATTTAAGTGATTTACTAGTGAAGCCTAGGCAAACCTATAAACTTCTTAGATTCTAGTAGCCTATTAACTTACATCACAAGCTCATTCAGTGGCATCAGGCGCAAATTACCTTTATTTAATAGTTTCACCCTGAGAAATTATTGAATGAGCTATGAAAATTGTCTTGGAGTTCGAAAACACTGATGTTGTAGAAGGCCGTCTTCCCTCGTCCTTATATTTTAAACTTGCTTTATTTTCGTTTCTTGTGGCAGTGTCATATAAAGCCGAAACTCTAAAAGATAAACTTGAGTGGCAATGCTTTTAAATTGCAATTCAGTAAAAAAAAGAAAAAAACATCATTTTTTATCAGATAATTCGCAGTATCAGACTGAAATAAGGATCAGCTTGTTTTGCTAGTACCTGAAGTTCTAAAACTTAAAAGAATTTTGCATTATCATATTCACCAAAAAGATATTGGCTTTTTTGGTGACTAAAAATGTAAAATTCATTATATTTAAAGCAACCATCCGATAGTTACAAGACAGGGAACATTTCCCCAGCTTAGGAAAAGGAGCAAACAATCCCCAATCGAAGTATGGCTCTTTACTTTCCTTTGAAAAACTTCTTTTTCGGAAAGTTTTTTTTTTAAATAAATTTCTGTTCGTTTTGATTGCCAAATTTTCAAGTTTCTCAACATTCCCCATTTCAACATAAAAGGTTTTTTTTTAACATCACAATTTCATCAAATTATCAAAACATCAAAGTGGTGGTTTTTTTCACGACCATAGTTTGAAAGTTCAACATCCCCCTCAATATTCCCTTAAAGCAGTCACAAGTAGAAGTAGTAGCAGCTTCAAGCAATCGTAGGTACAGGTGCAAGTTGGAACGATTCACTCTTGTAGTCGCAACCAGTTTCATTTGCAGCCGCAATAGTATCCGTATTAGTAACGGCCTTGAAAGTTTCAAGTTAATACCCTTACCCGTTTCTGAAATATTGCAGATTCTTCTTTTTGATAACTTGGATACAAATAGTTTCTTTTGATTTAGCTGAACGTACCCGTCAACATTTCCCGAAATTTTGCCTAACAATACTTAGCCTTTTTGGACACACCCAGGATCAAAGATTTTTCCGTTTCCCTATGGTACATCCTACATGTAAAAAATGGATAAAATTGCATAATCTATATTCCTTGCCCCAATGGTTGTGGGGGCATGGAACTCCCACAGGCATAGTTATTAGACTGAGTAACTATTTCAAATAAAATTGTTTTTTTTTAATCTGTATCAGTGTTAAGAGGAGTATCTAAAAGGGTGAGAGGGAAGGGGATGTCCCCTTCGTTCCATTTTCAACATTCTTTTAAACATGTTGTGTTCTTTTGTGAACCCTCCTGCATATTATGTGGCTTGATTTTGTTTGATATTCCCCTCAACATTTTTCAAAAGTTTGTTTTCACTCTAAATTAGCAGCAGTTTTTAAACAGGAAGAATGTGTACGTGCATATCTTTTCATTGCGCAATGTAGTATTTACATTCAGTAAGGCATAACTGTGTTCACGAAAGTTTTTTTTTTATGACCAATGTTGTTATACTAATTCTCCCGGTCAGGATTTAGCCGCTGATAGAATAAAAATAACCGCTGGAGTTTTTACTAGAAGGTCCTAGAAGGCGAGGGGTGACCCCAAAATCCAAGTCAAAAATATAATTTTTTAGTTGGTGGAATTTTAACTCACTTCTATCTAATTATTCGTGTTCAATCACTGAATAACCTTAAAAATCAAAATGAAACGACAAGTTAGTCATGTCCCAATAAAATTTACTGAGCAACAAAGATCACAAAATTAATACAATCTTTGGAGTGGTCCCATTGTTGACTTAAGGCTGAGGGACCTGACGTTTTGCCAGTGCTTCTTCAATAGTGACACCAAGAAGTTAATGGCAAGATGGGTATTTTGAGCCAGCTCATCAGCGCTCATGGTTACATGGCCAATAGCAACGCACAGGCAGAGAACCTAGAAAACAAGTTTTCTTAAAAACAGCATTTCACAAACGTTCTTCATAAATTTCTCACTACGTCATTCCATAATTTATTGAAGAAGATTATTTAATTGAACTAAAAACAAACTTTGTCAAAGAAAAATTAATATATAACCAGGTTTTTCAAAGGGCTTTTCAAGCTTAAAAAGACTGAGTTTAATGTTGATTTAGCTAACATTAATCTTACTAATGAAGATATTTCAATAGGGAGTGGTAACTATACGCACCAGAAATTTACGCAGGGAGAGGGGTCCATCCCTTCCCAAAGTATCAAAATAGCGTTTCTCAAGAATTGATTTGGGTATTAATTTGGAACTTTCAGAGAATGCTTAAAGGGGAAGAACATTTAATCAAACTGCAATTTGTGCACACTACTGCTAATACTACTGTTACTGCTGCATTTACTACTGCTGCTGCTACAACTACTTCATTGATACTACTTGTAAGGCAACGGCTAATTGTATTAAGTTGATACTTCTAGGACTTGACGAGAGGGATGTTCCACAGATCAAATGGCAATATGTTAATGCTCTTACTGGTAATATCAATACTACTACTGTGACTACTATTACAACTCTGCCTAAGGGTATGAAGGTGAATCTTAAGGAATTTTGAGTGGGGAAGGTGAACTAAATTACAATGCACCGTCTGTATGCAGGTTGTCAAAAGGGTGTAACAGGAATATCTTAGGAGCTGTTTGATTTGCGGTGTTGAAGCTAACAGGGCTTGTTGTGAGGGATGTTGAACTAACCATAAGAAAATAATTTCATCCTAATGCTACTACTTCTATTCATACTACTACTACCAGTACTATTATTACTACTTCTGGTATTAAAGCTAAGAATAATAATGTAAAAAATTTGGGATATATAGAGACTAAATGAAACTAATTCAAAACACACAATGCCCATCCAGGTTGTCTAGCGAACGCATCAGAAATGCTTCAGGAAAGGTTGATGATATAAAGCTGAAACGTTCAGCATGTGTTGAAGGCAGTGTTGTGGAAGTAATTGATTATATGTATTTAAATATGTGTCAGATTACTTATCAACGTATTTAATAATGTGTTTTTTTTACAAATCAGATCAAATATTTTAAATACGTATTTGATTGTCGGTAGCCTTACTGTAGTGCTACCATTAGAATGGTGATTGTTTATTCCTAAATTTTTCTTAGCTTCGTTTTCGAGCAATCCCCTCCGCTCTCCTGCCAAAAAACAGTGTGTATGTGCCCTAGGCTAACAGATAACAGCCTAAAGCCACTTGAAAATGTTAAAATATTTGCATGAATTTTAAAAGAAAGTAGTGAATGAATTCTTGTAGTATCCCCCCGCAGACAAAAATAAAACACATATACATTTAAAAAAGCATAGGCTATCATGTTGGTAGATAGGTCTACAGTTACTGACGGCTAAGTCTACCCTATTTGTCCCATTCCTTCCCCATTGAAGTGTGGTGGCATCTTAACCATCCCCCAAAATACCACTAAACACGCACACTTGACAAAGTAGGCCATAGCATGAGAGCAGATAGGTTTACAGTTACGGTTTAATCTACCTTATCACAGTAGGCCTAGGCCTAAAAATCAAGGATATGCATCATCTGTATATTTAAAGATCAAACAATTTCACTTTAGGCTGAGGGATCAGCCCCAAGACTATCCATACTTCCCCCAATGATCTTTAATATAAGTAAACCTATGCTCACGCACAGAAATGCTAAAAATAATTTACTGGGACAGCTAAAAATGATGTATCCTCTCGCCAAAAACTGCAGAAAATGGATATAAAACTTCAAAAGTAATTAATTTTACAGCTATTCTCCCTCTTCTTTGTCCTTCCCTCCTCAGGAAATGTGCTATTTAAAAGAGTTTCTTTATAGGCCAAAAAATCAAAAAAACTTAATTAAAAGATGCGAGGGCCGTCAAATGCCCACAAGAACAAAGAATGCCTCTTAACATTCCCCCGATCGGCTGGCGCCCGGCCGGCTTCTCGGTCAGGCGCGAGACCTCCATGTCGCCGTAGGCGGTCAGCATCAAGGTGCGGGGAATCGGCGTCGCCGTCATGACCAGCACGTCGACCGCCTGTCCCTTGCCGCTCAGGGTCAGGCGCTGGTGCACCCCGAAGCGATGCTGCTCGTCGATCACCGCCAGGGCCAGGTCGCGGAAAGCCACGTCCTGCTGGAACAGGGCGTGGGTACCCACCGCAAGCCCGGACTGACCGCTTTCCAGTCGGCCCAGGACCGCGTCCCGGGCCTTGCCCTTGTCCCGGCCGGTGAGCAGTTCGATGCCGATGCCGGCGGCTTCGGCCAGGGGGGCGATGGTCTGGAAGTGCTGGCGCGCCAGGATCTCGGTCGGCGCCATCAGCACCGCCTGGCCCCCGACCTCCACGGCGGTGGCCATGGCGAGCAGCGCGACCACAGTCTTGCCGCTGCCCACGTCGCCTTGGAGCAGGCGTAGCATCCTTGTGTCCTCGGCCATGTCGCCCGCGATTTCGGCGAGCGCCATCCTCTGCGCGCCGGTAAGTGTGTAGGGCAGGGCCCGTTGGGCCTTTTCATACAGCGCGCCGGTTCCCTTGATCGAACGGCCCTTGCGCCGTTTCTGATGCTGGCGAACCATCGCCAGCGCCAACTGGTTGGCCAGAAGCTCGTCATAGGCCAGACGCCGCCGCGCCGGCGAGAGCGGAGACAACGCCTCGTGGGTTTCCGGCGCGTGAGCGGCGCGCAGACTCTGATTCCAAGGTGCTTGGCACTTTGTTCTGCCTCCTTCATGAGGAAAATTGCCGCCACAGTTTCTACACTTGATGGAGTTGTTCGATCCAAATTAAATTCTTGTCTTATAAAAGGGACAGTAATAAAGAAAGGACTATTTATTGTAAATCAATGGAAAGATCTCGATTTTGCTCAAATTGTTTGTGAAACCAACTGTAAAGACTAAATAACAAATCAGAATCTCACATACTACATTACTCCAAGCCCCCTACCCTCCCATAATTTTTGAATTGTTAAAACTTCCCTCAAATTAAGGTTTAGCCGGAGGTACTGAAGCTTGTAACCTGAATACACTCCATCCCAACTATCACCAAACGTCACAAGTATACTGCACACCGATAGCCAATGGTTCTTTTCCCCGCTTTTTCATTAACCCTGCCTTTCTTTATAAAGAAATATTACTTTGTGTCTGCTAAGTTTTAGCATATCGTCCGATAGAATTTTGATTACATTTTTTCTTTATTCTTACTAGACAATTTCACTACCCCCAAGCTGGCGGGGAGGAGTCCTTGGTTCCATTGCTTTAAGTTGATTCTTTCAAGCTGAAGCTTAATAAATACATACAACCAAGCAACTGGGCATAGTATAGGAGACATAGAAAGTAATTTCGATATTCTGGTGCCACAACATACAAAGAAAGTCGTACCTCTTAGCTTCACCTTGGTCGCCATGATTCTGTAGTTGAATATTCTGATCTGCAGCCGCAGTCCATTCTTGCTCAGGTTGTTTTTCGGCTTCCTCTTCACGGCCCCACCTTGAAGCTCCTCGCCGTCGTCTCTCAGGTTTTTCTTCCACTGGTTTGCCTATTAATTCTGGTGCACCTGCAGGCGGCAGAGAAGGTAGCGGCAAATTCAGAGCTCTGTAAGAGTCATATAACCTGTTAAAGAATTCTATTCATACCTGTAGGCAATTATTAGGGGTCACTATCTGGAATTAAAATTTTCCCTTTTTTCGTACAACTACTAAACGTTTAGTCGGAACAAAGGAAAATAGGATACTCAACGTAGCATTTCAATTCTAGATTTTGAAGCCACAACCTTAGTACAACCATACTATGTTGTATAACCATACAACCATAGTATGTTGACAACCAGAAAATGTGTGAAAAACATGGATCTTTTAACAACAATTTTCCAAATTATGCACATAGGTCCTTCAATATTTGATGGGGATATTCAGTCTTTCCCTCTTACTCGACAATTAAAATAATGTAATAAAAAACGAGTAAATATTTTAGTAAGACAGTAGAGTTTTACCCATTTTTCATAATTTTATTTCATTTTAATTATACATGGAAAGGCAGTGTTTTCTATGAAATTATTCGCCCCAAATGTACCCTTGTGTGCAGGTAGAAGTGATTTACAGCACCGTTTTCAACCTTCTTTTCTAAAATACACTTAGACATTATCTGAAAAAGGAAAAAGAATGCTACAAAATACCAGAATTAGTATGGTTTTGAAGAAAATGGTACTTTTCACACAAACCCATTTTAAACCAAACCCAGATACAAACGCGAATTAGCATCATAACTTCATTTTCTAATCATTTTAGAATGATTATGCCTACACCAGAGCATGTAAAGACACTTTTTTTTAGCAACATAAAAACAGTTTGCAGGGAGCTATATTGTTAATAATAGCTGCGATTATTATTTACATTTTTAGAGATTGACCAATTTGCAGTGAATTCCAGCAAAAGAAAACCATAGAGCAGTCCCCATCCTGCACTGGTTCTGGGACCATTGCTTTTCCAAAAAAGGGGTCGGATCCAATTTAGTGCGCTTAACCTCGCAAGAAAAGGGGTTGGATCCATTTTCCGGGGCGAAACCGGTCTAACCCCCAGAAAAAAATTGGATCCGACCCCTTTTTTCAGCGTGGCGCTAATTCGAGATGATTGCCGGCCCTATCCTGATGTTGTCGACGTAGCGAAACTCACCGATCCCCTCTTCGTCATCGTCCTGCTCGAAGTAAAGCGTAACGGTTTGCCCCGCATAGGCGGCCAGGTTGGCACCGCGAGTGCGCCAGGAACTGCCTGAAATCACTTCCCAATCGAGCAACACATGAGAGGCGCCGGCCTGGTCGACGAGGCGTACCCGCAATGCGCCGTCTTCAGCGGCCCGGGTGTCAAAGGTGAGCCGCAGGTCGCCGGTGTTGGGTAGGGTCAGCGTGCGGAAAATCCACGCATTGGGTTCCTCTGGGTCTTCCGGGTTGGTGAAATCGGAGCCGTCCAATTCGGCCGAACCACCCGGATTGCCCACGGATGAACGCCAGCGAGCATCATCAAGCTCCTTGCCACTGGTACCGGTTTGCCAACCCTCCAGACCACTGTCAAAGCCGAAAAACGTGACATTGCCATTGGTAACCTGGACGCTGGCAGCGGAGTTATTGGCGATTTCCAACAGGAATGGCAGCGAAACGCCAAACAGCGAGGTTTGGACAAATGCGTAGAAAGTCCGGGTACCGGGTTCAAGAAAATCAGTTTGGCAGGTAAACACCGATTGATTAACACTGGCCGTGAGGTTGTTGCAGCCTGGGCGACCCGGTGTAAGGGTGAATCCGCCCATGCCGTCCGCCACGCGTGCGTAGATCTCCACCCCTTCGAGACAACGACATCCGGATCGTGATGCGCACGGACGGCTGGGGTTGGATCATCCCGCTGCCGCCCCGCCGACTCAGCGTCTGCATCGTCTCGCAGCTCCCGACCAACCCCGCGGCGCTGGACGCGGGCCTTCTCAGCGGTCCGCTGGCGCAGCGACTGACGGCGGGGGCCGAGCGCCAACAGACGCGCGTGCTGCGCAACTTCAGCTATCGCAACACCACGCCGAGCGGGCCGCGGTTCGCGACCATCGGCGATGCCGCCTGCTTCTTGGACCCGGTGTTTTCCTCCGGCGTCACCCTGGCGATGCGCAGCGCCGAGCAGCTCGCCGACGCGTTGGGCCCAGCGCTCGACGCCGGCACCGAAGCCGACGCATCGCTGCTCGAGGCACACCACGCCTCGATGGATCGCGCCTACCGCACCTTCGCCTCGATGATCGACCGCTTCTACAACACCCGGTTCGCACAGACGGTGTTCTTGAGTGAGTCGCCGAACGTCGAGATGCGCCGCGGCATCATGAGCGTTCTGGCCGGCGACGTGTGGCGGGACGGCAACGCGTTCCAGGACCTCTTGCTCAAGGCCCACCGCCGCACCGGCATGGCGCACGCCTGACCGCCGGATCGGCTCGCAGTGATGCCTCGCAGTTGCGCATCGGTTGGGACGCCTCGCTGGGGCCGTCCCGGAACCATCTGACTTGTTCGATGGTCTGCTAGGATTCGCCCGATGGCCAAACCCCGCACGCGCCCCCTGCCGATCACCGGCTACGCGAACGTGAACGCGTTGGGTGCTGTGCGCGCGGACATTCTCGACGCGCTGGCGAACGGGCGATCCGGTTTGGGACCGCCGGCAGAAGACCTGGATACAGCCTTGTTCAAGGCCATTACATTCTAACCTGAGCCTTAAAAATTGATTAAGTCCGTCCAAATTAAGTCCTGACTCTGTGCAATAGTATTTTAGACCACATAGCTCTTCATTTTGTAAAAACGAAATTTCTATTTCATTTATTTTCTAAGTAATGCCTCGGTGTACGAACAATTTAAGTTCGAGCTGCAGAATATTGGTTATTTGGAGCAAAACCACGCTGAGTCCTGATTCGGTATAAAAATGAGCTAAGTCATGATTTGATGCAATAATAAACAAAAGGTGGTGCCTCAGTGCGAAAACCAGCTATGTCAAAGTGGTGGACTGACTCGGTACAAAAGCGATCAAAATCCTAACTCAGTTTAAAACAACCTAAGTTTTGACTCCATGCAAAAATTTGGTGGAAGAACAAGCTAGGTCCTGACTAGGTGTAAACACAAACTAACTCTAAGCTGTGCATAGTTCTCTCCCGTTGCCCTCCTTTCTAGTAGACAGGTAAAAAGGTAGCACCTTGTTGGCCCGGGCCTAGTGAGCCCATGCGCAAATCCTGGCTTAACAGGGGTACATTTGTTTTCCAGGAAAACTAACATGTTTGATTCTAATTGAACATGTTGTGTCGAAATCAAAAATGTATCTCTCATCCAGTGACAACACAGAACTTCTCTATGCTGACTGATATTTGAGTAAAACTGTTGGATAGTGCTTTGTTTGGTGGTCCTTATGGTTTATTATCTTTTTGTCAACAAATCCGTTGAGTAAATATTTGTACAAAATGAATAGTTTTGAAAAAATTAAAAAAATTGACAGGTTATTTGCAAAGATTGAAAAAAAAGAATGACTATACAACATCTACATTGAATGTAATGTCAATCCATTTTTATTTGCATTCCATCTGCATATTTCTCCTTTCATTTACTTTGACGTCAGCGCATCAATTGTGTTTATTTTATAAAAATAATGTTTATCGTCTTAAAACCAAAGAGGCTATATTACTACTAATATCAACTCATCACAGTTCCAAGCAGCCTGAGGCCAACACAGCTACGCACGCTCATCCTCAATCCCAATCTATTCAAGACCCCCCTCTCTACACCCTTCCAAGCAGTTCCAATTTCCATTAAATCCTGTCTCGTGACTTTTTTCCCACATAATTCGGGGAAGATCAGCTTTTCGTTTGGCGCTAGATTGTTGCTAGATCATTTCCTGCTCTGCTGTCCTAAGGCAAAAAGTACAGCGAGAATTGCTTCCACAAACTGGTCAAATAATTATTGTAAGAACTTTAGGCTACTTTCTTCTGTTTCATCAGCAAGACAGGTAATTTTAAAAGTGGTAAGTATGTCAAAGTTATTATTTCTCAAACTTTTTATTCATAATTCCAATTTGTTCATAAATGCAGCAATCTTGTCTTTCTGCATAGAAGCATGAATTTGAACCTTTTGCATGGATTTATTGAAAATACTTAGTCTTTGAAAAATATCAACTAAATACACAAGTTTTACAAGGAATTTCGTGTCATAAAACAAGTATGCTTCATCTCTATCATTATCACTAAGAAATATAGCGATCTCTTCTTTTTGCTCAAATACTCTTTGAAGTGCTTTGGCACGAGAAATCCAACGTGCCTCACAGTAATATAGAAGTGATCTATATTCTGAATCCATGTCATTACACACTTTTGCAAAAAGCCTTCCTCTTAATGGAAACCGGAATTCATGGAAAACGTGAAAATTGAGGTATCTTTATCTTACGAATGGGTGGTCGGATCTTAATGGAACTTAGTATATAGAAGGATCTTATGTCTCAGATGCTCCATTCCAATTCGAATTGGATCCAGATAGATAGGGGGTTGGATGGGGTAAACAGAAATCTTGGGAAACGCTTAGAGTGGAGAGATCAGGATGAAACTTGATGGGACGAATAAGTACAAGTTATAGATACGTGATTGAAATAACTGAAACGGATATGTACTCTTTGGGGGAGCTGGGGGGGGGGGTATTAATTTGGAAAAATTAGAAAAATTGAGGTATTTTTAACTTAAGAATGGGTGATCGGATCTTAATAAAGTTTGATATTTAGAAAAAACTCATGTCTCAGAGCTGTTATTTCAAATCCCGACCAGATTTTTTGACATTGGAGGGAGTTGGAGGGGGAAATCGGAAATCTTGGAAAACGCTTAGAGTGGAGAGATCAGATGAAAATTGTTGGGTTGAATAAGCAAATTTCGTAGAAACCTGGTTGACGTAACTGTACTGGATCCGCTCTCTTTGGGGGAGCTAGGGATGGGGTTCAGTGCTTTAGCGAGTTTGGTGCTTCTCGACGTGCTAGGACGGTGAAAATTGGTAGGCGTGTCAGGGAGCTGCACAAATTAACTTGATAAAGTAGTTTTCCCCGATTCGACCATCTGGGGGGCAGAAGGGAGAGGAAAAATTAGAAAAAATAAAGTATTTTTTTACTTACGAGTGGGTGATCGGATCTTAATGAATTTTGATATTTAGAAGGACCTCGTGAATCAGAGCTCTTATTTTAAATCCCGACCGGCATTAAGCCTCTGGGATGGGCGTTCGGTGAGCCAGCCAGAAAACAAATGTGGCAAAGGCGAGGAGGTTGATCCCGACGATGCGAAACTCACCGCTGTTTTGGATCCCCATGTGGTGGGTGAGCGGAATGGCGGCCAGGGCCATCGTTAAACCGCTAATGGTTGAAAAGGCCGCATTGGTTAATAAGGCTTGTTTCAAAGTGACCAAAGAAAAGAGATTTCTCATAACGACTCTCAAGTTATGAACTTTAAAAAACTATAGCAATAATTACTTTAAAAAAATATAGTTAAATCTTGCTGAAGTCGCTGGCCGTCTTTGCTTAGAATTCGTGGGGATGAAACGACGCAGCTATGGACAAGCCTGTGCCTTGGCAAAGGCTTTAGATCTGGTGGGAGAACGATGGACCCTATTGATGGTTCGCGAACTCCTGATCGCACCGCGTCGGTATCGGGATCTGGTCGAGAATCTTCCGGGGATGGGAACGAATCTATTGGCCGACCGATTGAAGGAAATGGAGCGCAACGGGTTGGTCGAGCGCGTACCGTTGGCCGAGGGGAAGCGAAATGCGGCTTATCAACTCACACCGAGAGGCCGAGGCTTGGAGCCGGTGCTGGCGAATCTGATTGCCTGGGGCGTCCCGCTCTTGGATGACTTGGAGGGTGGGGTTTCACGCCCGGAGTGGGATTTATTGGCGTTTCGACTGTTGTTTCGCCCGGTGCCGGGTTGCGACTTGGATGGGTGGTATACCTTGACCAGTGAGTCGATAGCGCTGTGCGTCGAAGTGTCGAAAGGTCGACTCGAACTACGCGACTCGGTTCCGGCCGATCAGCGACCGGTTAGTGAGTTCAGTGGCCGTGATGAAAAATGATCTTAACCTTAAAAGAGGGGTGATGAAACCAAGAAATTTATAGGCCATTTTCATGTCAGAGTGAATATAATAATAATGATTGTCATTTTAATTTATCTTGAGGTGAATTAGAATGTTCTCATTTTTTTTCAGGGCACTCACCTTTGATAACAAATAGTTTTGCTTATTGATTCATTGTATTTCAATTTTGTAGTTTTTTTTTACTGAATTATTTGTTTTCACAAGAAATGCAAGTCAGAGAAATTTCTCAGTCTTATTTGATGCTCAAAATGGAAATGACATTGATGTATTCGCTTCTTAAAAATGCATACACATTGAAAGAATTATTCATTAATAGTTTGATGGCATCAAAATGGGGCTTCACTTCAAAATTTGACTTAATTTCTAAAAATTTAAATTTCTAAATTTAAGATTTTCTAAAAAAAAATTCTAAAGTTTTTCTTTCTTTTTTTTTTAATTTTCTAAAAAAAAATTCTGCTTACCTTCTAAAATTTACATCCTGTTGTCTTTACTTCCTAATTTACATACATTCTAAAAATGCTATGTACTTCCTACAAAGCTTGTGCTAGGCCTACAAGAAAGTTTGGAAGTATATTGTTTATGGATTCCCCCCTACTCTTTTTAAAGCCCTTGACACATTACAAAATTTTACCATTTGTATTAACATTGAATGGATGAATGAATGCCTTTTTAACTACTAAATTACAAAAAGTATACATACACACAACCACCCAAGGAAGGTTTAAACAGCCTGATATAAACCTGACATAAACATACTCTTTGTATCAGATATAGAGAACCATTTCTACTTTGTTCTATGAATGATAGAGCCTCTCTGCAGTTTGAGCTAATAAATCCTCTGCCCTCTTTCGGAGTGTCCACTTTTCAGAACTATACTTGACCACTGTTATCACTGTAGCTTCCAATTTTGGTTCAGAGACTTAACTTCCTATTCTTCAGACTCTTTTTCGATTACGAAAACTGACGTTGGCTATTCTACTTTTAACATCTCCACTGCATCCACCATCTTTACTAATATTACTACCTAGGTAAGTGTAGCTATCCCCTTGATCCATCTTCTCGTCACCCAACAGCATCAGCACCCAACTTTCAAGCCTATTCTTACGTGATGAGCTCTCAAAACCTCCAAAAAAGCATTCATTTAGCTAACATTTTTATCTAGGATTTTCAAATCACCTGCATAATCTAAATCTAGGAGAGTTTCACTTTCCCATTTCATTCCAAGCTCTCCCATAGCCTTTGCCGTGTTTATTGGAACAAAGTAAAGAAAAACGATCATATTAATTGGGATAGAATGCAACCCTGATTAACTTCTGATTCAATACAGAACCAGCAACTAACCCCATTTCTTAACTTAACCGCAGTAATGTTATTCTAGAACATAGCACTCATCACTTTAATGTATTTATCTGGTATCCCATACAAGTCTATGACCTTCGCTAAAACTCTTCTATTAGTTGATTAAAACGCTTGCTCATAATCGATAAAGCTAAGAACTAAAGAAGAACTCAAATAATTCCCGTGCACGCTCCTCCTCTTCTCTACTAAACTTAAAGCATTTTTGCTAATATTACTTGCTACGTTTCCATCTTTCCTTCCTAAGACACCGTCTGCTACTTCGCAAACTATTTTCCTAAAATTGCTCCATCCGTCTTCTTCATTGTTCAATTTTAGACTAAAAGTAAAGTGTTTGAAAATCAAAATAAAATCTTTCCGCCAGGTATGTTAAAATTATATTAACAGAAAAAATCCTTTATTATAAAACATCAATGGAATATTTGAGTAGCCTACTATAGAGTCCTACCCTGGTCAGGACTGTATAGCCGTGGCTACTGAGTCATGTACGACTGTATACATTCAATCCTATTCATTACCTTGGAAAATCTTGTAAGACTAGAAACTTAATTCAGTCTCTAAGAGAGAGTTCCTAGTGCCAACTGCCAACTCTCAGTCTGTCCTTTCAGTTACCTATATTTAATTGTACAGTCTTATTCTGTTCAGGACTATATTGACGTGTATACTGTCATGACATGACTGACATGAATTATCCTGTTCAACGGCTCGGAAAATTTCTTAGACTGGGGATCAATTCAGTCTCTCAGAAATAATTCCGAATGACATCTCTCAACTCTCGGTCTGGCCATAATGCTACCAATATTTTATAGCTATACTGCTTGTCCCTACTGTTATAAAATAATTGTCAGTAGGGTTATAATCCAGTAGTGCTAGTACTTTTTTCCCACTTCTGTCATAGTTTTATTCATTTTTGTTGGTTCAACTGAGCACCGCAATGCTGCTTGTGGTACGAGTAGTTGTAACTTCCTGTGCAAAAGGGCTTAAAATATATCTTCATTTATCTATGTTATTGCTGTTCATAAATATGACCATCAGCATCAAAACACTGTTTGTGCAGCCAATAGTTTTCATTCCATATGAAGAACGTGACCGGGACTAAGAAAATCCTCTTCAGATCCTGATGATTTCGGTGTAAATCAATATGATGAGCCCGATGTTGATCACTATCAGGTAATCTACAGAAATTAGGATAGAAGGTGTTTGACTATTTAGGCATCTTTTAATTTTATGATTTGATTTTCAAAACAAACAATGTTGAATAAAAGCGTTTAAAACCTTATTTTCTAATAAAACCTTTGCAGACATGATAAAATAGATTTTTAACATGATATAAACACAAAATTTTACAAAAGATATTTTTAAGCTTTCCAAGTGTGAAATCTACTACATGAAATCTAAATAAAAAATACAGTTAATTTAATTAAAATAAAGTTAATTTCAGAATCAACTATGGTTGAGTGAGGGAGTCAGGATATTTCTTGTTAGATCATTCCTTAGCAACGGTCGGAATATGGTTGAATTGATCTGAAATTTGAATGTTCATGGATCTAAAAATAAGGGAAAAAATTCAAAAGAAAATCAAGCTGCTGGAAGAAGGCTGAATCACTTAATAAGTAAAACAGCTTGATTAGAATTAACATAAAAGAGCAATTTAATATGACATCCAAGCTTCTGCAATCAAATAAAATTTTCTAACGGGCTTTATTGTCATGGAAATAAACATCATTTTAACGCTAAAAATACCTAACCCCTTCTTAGAAGATTTTCCTATTTACAATCTTAATAGCATCTTATAAGAATGAAACCTTACCACAATAACAAAGAGCCCAACGAAGGAGAATGAAGAATGGCTCACAAATGGGTTTCTGTATCTAGATATGATGTTGTCATTTGTAACAGGAAACAAGTCTCATCATTTACTTGAATCTACAGCAATTCTGCTTTTGTTGGTAATTTTAGAGTGAAGAGGGTTAGGAGTCATTGAGAGACTTCTAAGATATTTAGATATTCATCGAGATATATCAGAACGTGGTGACTTTCACAGCTAAAGTGTTTATATTTACAGTAATCAGCAATTTACAAGTAATTGAAAAAATCATTTCGTGACTATTACTGGCAAAAATATGGCTAGAGTAAATAATGCTTTGGATTTTTCTAAAATGCACCGAAAAGATTAATTGTAAAATAATGACAATTATATGTTTAATGTGTTTCAATGGCTTAACATACTAAAACACGGCAATACGGCTTAAGCAGTCGGCAAAATCATTGTTCAGCTGTTTTTTAAAGTCTTCTACGACCCGGCTCAATCCGTCTTACAGCAGCTAAGTCCCTGAGTATGGACGGCCGTTGTATTCTGCTCCGAAGACGATCCACAATAGGAGTAATAGGTAGCCCCCGGTGCTGTACTGATATTAGAAGGCCAGTGGCGGTGGATGCCAAAAATAGAACCAGTGGCGTGCCAACACCGTGCCACAGGTAACTTTTCCGTGCCGCAACCGATGAGATGTCGGCGGCACGCCACCGGTACGATCACTGTTGACCGAAAACATTTATGTTTTGATGAATCTTTCTCAAATCCCATCTTTAATTTACAACAGATTTGGGGTTATTCACGAGTTAAAAACATCACGAGTCGCTGGCTGGACGTTGGTCTTCTCCGTTATTCAGCAAGAGAAGTAGAAATTTGGTAGAAACGAAATGACTGTGGCATTTCATAACCATTGCATAAATTAATCCTAACAAAATTAATTATCAAAATTAGAAGTATTTTTTGTTCGTTGAAAATTACTGTATACAAAACTTAGAATACCGCATCGCAAAATTCATCATTTATCATTTAGAGGGAGGGATACCCCCACCCCCTCACAAACAAAGAAACAAGTTTTCAGCTGAAAGTAAGGAGCAACATCAAAACTTAAAACGAACAGAAATTATTAAGTATATGACAGGAGTTGCCCCTTCCACAAGACCTTGCTCTTTATGCTAAAGTTTTGACTTTTTGTCCTAATTCTTTGAGAACAACTCCTGAAACACAATGGCTGTTTAATTAAAACAACAAGCTTTGTTTTAAAATTAAAAAAAACTTCATCTTTTACTTTTTCCTACCAAGTTTTTTTTTTTACAATTATTTTAGGTCTGATAGTGTTCAGTGGGAGGTATTACTATATTATTGACTGAGACCATAACTTAATTACTTCTTTTTTCTGGCTCTACACATAAATGTGTATTCCTTCAAAAGAGATCATAGGGGCTAATTTAGAGCTGAACAATTTGGATTGATGCTTGATTATAGATGCAAAGATCCATACCTAGATTTTGTCTTGCAAATTTTTACTGAGAAGTTGAGATAAACATAAATAAATAGAGCAGAATTAAAAAAAGGGCTGTAGAGTAAGATACTGACCTAGAGTTTATAGTTTATACAAGTTTTTTGACATGCCAGACAACAACTAAGTAACTTGACTAAGATCATGGCTTTTATATATTTGTCTTCTCCTCTGCCTTGACCATATTATCAGCATCATTTTATTTATAATTCGTCACAAGAAAATCAGGCTGGGCCCAGAAAAGATAGAGTAAAAAACAAGAAAAACAAAAAAAGGAACAGCAGAAAGGATAGCATACTTTGACAACTACAAACATGGGACAAATAGAAATGACCAAAGATGCTTCTCAATAACCCCAGCTGGGCTTACCAATTTATACTTTCTCTGCAGAAAAGTCAACCTCCTGAACCCGTCGATCATCGTGCTGGGTGGCAGCATCGCACGCGCCGGAGAGCATCTCCTCGCCGGCGTCCGAGAGATCGTCTATCGTCGGTCGATCCCCCTCGCGACCCAGCATCTGGCCATCGTGCAATCGCAGGCGGGTGATCGCGCGGCTGTGTTGGGCGCCGCGATCATGGTCGCTCGGGAGGTCCTCTCGCCGGCGAGCGTCGACCGCTACGTGGCGGCGAAGGCGCGGTGACTCGCACCGTCGCCGCCACGGGCGGTGCCCGTCAGAGCGTGGCTTCGAACGGATCGAAGTCCGCGGCGAGCGCACCGACCTGACCGGCGGAGCTCTCCACGGAAACGAAGCTGCGCGATGCCGCGGCCTCCTCGATCGACAGGAGCGTGTCCAGCACGTGGTAGCCGAACTCCCCCGTGGCGACGTGCGGGCGACCGGCGGCGATCGAACGCGCCATGTCGAGCAGCCCGAGGCCACGCCCGGAGAGCACGCCTTCCTGCGCGACGTCGATGACCTCTTGCTGGACCGGCTCCGGGGGGACGAACAGGCGGGTGAGCGGTCGGGTGATCGTGATCGCGCCACCGAATGTGTTGGGATCGGGGATCACGATCGTGCCGTCGGTGCCGGTGATCTCGACGATCCCCTGTCGCAGCAGCGGCGAATCGGTGCTGTACAGGCTCTGCGCCTGACCGCCCTGCTCGAAGTCCATCAGGACGCTGAGCGTCGAGGGGATCTCGACCGGGAACTCCTGACCGGCGAGCTCGCCGACCTGAACGCGACGCGTCGGCGATCCCTGCAACCCGAGAGCCGCGACCGCGGCCACCGAGCCGAAGACATGCACGAGCGCCAGCCGCGACGTCAGCAGCGAGGAACTTCGTCACGCCGAGCAACGCATGGTAGAGATGCGTGAGGCGCTGGAAACCATTCAAGCATTTCGCGACCAGGGTGCGTAGGCCTTTTGTCACCCGCTCACATATCACCGGGCGCAAAACGCGGGGAGAATGCCGCCCCTATGACATCACGCAATACTCCCTGGATTTCCCCTTCAATCTTAGCGGCTGACTTCTCCCGTTTAGGCGCGGAGGTGAACGCTGTGTTGGCAGCCGGTGCGGACACCATCCATTTTGACGTGATGGACAATCACTACGTGCCGAATCTCAGCATCGGGCCTATGGTGCTGGACTCGCTACGCAAGGCAAAGATCAGCGCTCTGGTTGACGTACACCTGATGGTGAAGCCGGTGGACGCCCTGGTGGCAAGTTTTCTGGACGCCAAAGCAGATGTTATTACCGTCCACCCGGAAAGTACCGAACACCTGCACCGCACGTTGTCGATGATTCGTGAGGGTGGCGCCCAGGCCGGCGTGGTTTTTAACCCCGCCACACCACTGGACGTACTGGAAGAATGTCTGCCGCTGGTGGACCTGGTACTGATCATGTCAGTTAACCCGGGCTTCGGCGGCCAGCAGTTTATCGAGTCCAGTGTCGACAAACTGGCGCGCGCCAGCAGCATATTACAGGCCGCCGATCATCCGGTGCGGCTGCAGGTTGATGGCGGGATCAAAGTCGACAACATTGGCCGGGTGGCCGCGGCCGGTGCTGATACGTTTGTTGCAGGCTCGGCAATTTTTGGCGCGCAAGACTATGCTGCCGTGATCAGCGAGATGCGCCGGCAAATAGACCTTGCCAGCGGCGACTGGTTTGCTGTGGGCTGAGTGGAGAAATTTGTAACAAAACTGAAGTTGAGCAAATTCACTTTTTATTTAGTCTCTGAGGTCTTTGTGTCATCTTCTTGTATGAGGTCTGGGATATCAGGTCTAGAGGGATTAGCTGCTGAGACATGGCACCAGAACCCTTTGGATTCTGCTTTGCATTAGCTGCAATTGCCTCCTTATAGTTTTCTACAATCCTCCAAGTAAAATTTCTGATAGTAAAACTATTATCAGAATAAATAAAAGAGTAACTTGCAGTTTCAGCTCTCAGTCCAGTTCTGCAATATATTGCTGCTCATATCCAACACTCAGGGCTATCCAAATTGCTACCCAGATTGAATCCAGGGATTTGGATATGAGATTCTTCCAATTTTGACACTAATTTTTTAAGGCAAATTTCACAAACACAAATAACATCTATATCAAGATTAAACCACACAGCTTTCAGTTTTGGATCAAGAGTATCAGAATTCATGTAAAAAGAACTGATTTTTTTATTTCTTTTTATTGTTTTAGCAGTATTGCCACTAGCACAAGAGCAACTGATTTCACTTTCACAGCCACTCTCACTGCCATGTTGTCATACTTCCTCTCACT
>JAAAKM020073195.1:203476899-203491326 GCA_010016025.2 Alatinidae sp. Z8VKAUB7J3
GGTGCTCAGTTCGCCGATTGGATGTTTTGTCTGGTGCGTACAAATACAGAAGTGCCAAAGCATGATGGCATCAGCTTTGTCTTGTTCGAAATGGACCAGCCTGGGGTCACTGTCAAACCCATCAAACTGATCAGCGGCAATTCCGCATTCTGTGAGTGTTTTTTTGATGACGCCAGAGCCACCAAGGATGACCTCGTCGGTGAAATGGACCGCGGCTGGGGTATCGGCAAACGTTTGCTGCAATACGAACGTTCTTCATTGTTCAGTCGCGCGGCTCTCCAGGTACCCATTCCGGAAATTGCTCGCCAATACATACCGCAGCAGGATGGAAAACTCGCAGACTCAGGTCTGCGGTCGAAAGTCCTGAACTACGAGTTGGACCTAGCAGCGCTTGCATTGACCCAGCGACGGGCAAGGGAAGAAAGCGTCTCAAACGGAGCGTCCTATAACTCCTATTCTATTTGAATAAATTGTTTAGGACCAAACTAGATAATATCAAGGAATATGTAAGCCTATATCTTTTACTTAAATGAGAAACTCTAAAAAACCCATGGATACAGATATAAACTTAGAGACATGGGTAAAAATGTAATTAGACAACATCTGAAGTCTCAAAACATTGTTGAGCCAGGTGAACCAAACTTTTAAAAAACATCTTGAGCCCTCATGGGCATAATGAACCTGAGTTCTACATGATCATAGATAATATTAGCCTAGGCCTATTTGTTTTTACCAAATATTCTTAGTAAATTTTGAATAGTTGATTAATTTGTTAGTTAAGCTGGACTAATAGTCTAGACCTGTGTTAAAGAGAGAAAGAATACAGCAGTAAACTTCACAGTCCCTATTAGCAGTGCTAATCTGTTTCATCATCCTTCAGCCAGGCTCTGGTATGGGATTTTGAGGGCCAGGCATCCTGTGCTTTTTTAAACCCTTTTTGTTTACTTTCCCCAGATTTCTCCAGGTATCCTTATAATGCCATGTTGATTCTGGCTGAGCTTACAGTCATGCTACTGACCCCAATTCTAAGCCAAATAACAGGCAACACTAAAAAAGTTGAGTTAGCTTTCAGCTTCCAGGAAGAAAGCACTAGCCTACAATAAAAAATGGGTTGTATTTTATAACTGGCCTGCTAATTTCATGCTCCTTCCTATGTTTTAAGTTGTGTTTTTGATAGTTCCCCCCTCTCTAATACTCCCATGTATGACCTTATATTAAATGAGTATACAAAATTAGAATTCATGAAGTTATTACTTTTTAATTAGGCTATATAAACATACTTTTGTGATTTTGATCTTTTGCACTTAGATTTAAAGATTGTCGAGGAAAAAGCTAACATTTGACGTTTTTTAACGTTTATAAGTGAAGACAAAGAGCGCAAAATTATTTAGATTTTACATAACTTATTTTTAACTTTTTTCCCTCAGCGAACATTTGTATCAACGGACAATGTCACATAAGGCCCAATCCGTTTTACGCCCCTCTTTTCACTTATACCTGGAAGAAGTTTTATTATTATGTTCTTATTTTCATTTATAGGCATTAGCATCCAATTTCTGGCCAATTTTGGCTGGGTAAGCTAATCTTTTTTTCTGCTTCTACCTGGATTTTATTATGTTTTATTTATAAGCACTAGTAAGTACTCCAAGTAATAATCAAAATATTAAACCAATTTAAAGCGAAACATACTTCAGCGAGTAAGAGGCAAGAAAATAACATAACATTTTAAGTGAACATTTATAAGTGAAAACGAAGAGCACAAAAACGCATTGGGCTTAGCCTAACTTTAAATTTGTTTAACTCAACTCATCAACTTTTCTCTTTTATACATTTACAACTTAGATCAATTTTATATCTATATTGTGTAAAGCCCAATCTGGTCCGCGCCCCTCCTATTCACTTCTATTTATCGATCCCGAGAAAAAATGTCATTTTCCACTTTTTAGTCCATTCTTAAAACGAGCTTTTCTAATTTTATTTAAAGTTAGCATTATTTATTATTTTGAAATTCAAATATTAAGCAACTTCTTGCTCTTATTTTCATTATTAAGTTTAGCATCCAGTTTCAGGTAAATTCTGACTTGGGAAACTGATCTCTTTTTTGCCGTTTTTATCTAAATTTGATTCCATTTTTTTTAGTTGGAATTAAGTTCGTATTTAAGTAAATGTTTAGGAATACAAACCAAGTTGGACGAAAATTTGAGCTGGTCAAAGACACGACCATCTGAATAATGTCTCCGACCAGCAATTTTGTTAATCACAAGTTTCGGAAGAAAAAGAAAAGCGCGTTTTTGCGTACAGTAATTAACCTTTTTTTGTCAGTTGACCATCTTAATAATTAAAATCACATAGAAGAATGTTAACTGCCATTGCCTATTTTAGAGTTCTGAAATGGCCCCCATAAAAAAATAAAAGAAAATCAGCTAGTACTCTGTCGGGCATTTGACTGATATTGGGGACAAAGAGTCTGTGGCTTATTCTATCAGCATATTGTGTTTGAATGCTTATCCAAATTGGATATGTTTGGACATTAAGAACAGCCACAACGCATGTGAGTCTGAACATTAGGAGGCAATCAGTTCTCTAGTGGCGCAGTGGTATTGATCTCAGCTTTGTAATGCGGGGCTGAAAATTCGATCTTAGCTGCAGCAACCCGCATGTGAAAACTTCTAAATAAAAACCCAAATAAGAAGGAGAAGAGGATGCAATCAGTTAATTTTTTTAATTAATAATCCAAATAAAAAGAAGAAGAGGGTACAATAAGATTAATTTTCTAGTGGAGAGGGTTTTTAAAGGAGTGGTAAATACTAGTAAATAGCATTTTTGTTGTGACCACTCTTATTTCGTGTCATGATTAGCGATATTGGCAAGGAATTCCCCCAAAGATAGAAATATGTGGATGACTTGTCGATCCTTAAAGTATGTCATAGGAATATTAAAAGTGACCCCGTTGAAATCCTAACCCAATGATCGGATGAATCTAAGAATCTATGTGCTATTCCTGGACGACCATTGTCGAGCTGCTGTCGATCTACAAACGTCTGAAGGCGTTCGAATCCGTCATCGACGACCGCGAGTTGCCAGATATCGACCGCGAATGGCTGGCCGCCCAGGAAGGCTCGGACACGGTCGTGGTCGAACCGGCTCAGTAACAAGATTGCGTTAGGTCACCGGGCGTTAGGGTTCAATACCCCTCCGCCCGGTACAGGATGGTTCCGCGCTGGGCGATCAACAGATTTTCGCCGGTTACCGGGTGGAAATAGGCTTCTGCCCGCTTGCCGTCCGGCGTAACGCCATAAACCTCCCAGCAGCCGCCATCTTCCTTGATGCGGTTCACCTGCCAACCCTCGGCTGTAATCTTGTCTGTCAAGGCTTGCTCGGTCATCCAACCGGACTTGTCGCCAGACTCGCAGGTCAGCAAGCCGGTTGCCAGCGACGGGTTGCGAACGGCGGCGGTCACGGCAATTGCCGTGACGGTAAGGGCAACAATCGTCAATGTGCGGATCATGGTGGTGTCTCCCGATGTCGCGATGTGATCAGGCGGTGGCCGGCTTACGCCCGAAGGTGCGCCATAGCCGATAGGTCTCGAGCAGGGCTAGCGGCACGAAATGCACCAGCGCCGGCCCCACGTTGTTATGGACGAACGTCCAGTGCAAACGCGTCGCGACGGCGGCGATGTAGACCAGGCGCTGCAGGGTCTTCCAGCTGCGGCCCAACCGGCGAAGCGAGAAATCGTTGGAGGTGATCGCCAGTGGCAAAAAAATGAAGAAAGCCAGCCAGCCCGTCCAAATCCCGATGGCCAGGAACTCGTCCAATATGGCCGCAAGGCTGCCCATATCGACGACATAGTGGTGTCTTATATACGTCTTTAGTCGTTGCTTTATATTGGATCAACTCGAAGAGGTGATTTTGAAATACCACTCTACCTGGCGTTGTCGCAAGATCTTTCCCAAGCTCATAAGCGTTTTCATTAGTCATGCTGATCCTCAGCATATCTCCGCTTTTGGCCATATCTTTCTTAAATAGCTCAAGGCCATTGATTAAGTTTTGTCCCTCAGATTCAATGGTAAGCTTTAGCAATTCTGGGTTAGTCGTAATAAAGTTGCTTGGAGAAATTGAGTTGACAACTTGGCGGGCGAAAAACTCCAAACGCTCTTTTAATTTTTCGTCAAGCCCTGGGGTCTGACGAATGGAGTCCAACAGAGATTGGCCAAAAAGCAAATAGCTTTGTTTTATATAGCTAAACCAGGGGTTATCTTGCCATTCGCTCGCAAGAAAACGTTTGTCACCTCTTTCTGCAGAAATCACTTCTTCAGAAGAGGCATTTACGCTTTGTTCCCAAGTTTGTTGCACGATTTTTAGTTGCTCTTGCCACCAGTTAAGCTGTTGTTTAGCGAACAACTCTGGCTGTTTGGTGATCTCTTGCGCCCATTGACCAAAGTCTTCAGCGCTTTGTTCATTGAGTGCCTTTTGCACAGGGCTGTTTTTAAATAAGTTAGCAGAAAAAATACTGTAGAGATCTTGATTATACTGCCACCAAGCGGTCATGGTCTGAGTAAAATCTTTATTGTCGATATCCATTTTTTGCTTCCTAGTCTTAGGTGTGACAGGTTAGATGTCGCTTCGAAAAGCTAATTCATTTGTGTCCCTATGTATTACTTGGTCAATCACGTTATTAAAATAGGGTTTAAAGATGGCCGTCATGGTGTCTAGATGTATGTCCCCCGGAATAGTTCCAGTTCCCATTTTACAAACATGTCCACAATCAAGAAACATGGAGCAGTTTCCTTCGAGGCAGTAAAAGATGAGCGAACACATGAAAATCAAGTGTGGATTTCAAAGAGGGAGAAGCTGTATTGACCAGATCTTCGCTCTTCGTCTTATTCACCAGCAACGCAAAAGCTAAGGCCTTGTCATAATTAATGTGCTTTTAGATTTTGTTGCAACTTTCAACTATGTAATCCGAAAAAAAATTTGAAAAATTAGGTTAGAGGATGGTAGGCTGGTTGAATTCGTAGAAGTGCTCAAGGTAAGCTGTGAGAATAGCAAATCGACTGTAAGAGTTCTGGGTGAAGGAATTGAGCTGCCTGATGCGGAAAGTGAAGAAAAACAGAGACTGCATGTTATCCTCTGTTTTGTTTAAGAACGGTACAGACTGAATTCCAGAAATTACCCTCGAGTTTAGATGGCGTTGTTATTGGCATGGGTATCAATCTATCTGACCTGGATTGCCCGGATGATATTATCCCACAAGTTGCTCAACCAGGAAAGTAAAAACAATACAAAATAAAATAGCACATTTCTCTCAGCTGCTGGGCATGAAGACCAATACGACCAAAAATAAAGGCATGGAACTAAATATAGAGTTGAATTACCAGCTCCTAGCTTTCAGACAACTACTAGATAAAGTTGAAAAATTCACTTCCCTTGGATCACTGAAGGATGCTCGTAGTTGATCTGACCTTGGAGTACAAAATAGAACGAATAAACTTTATATAATAATAGAGCGAATAATCTCATCACCAAGACATGGAAGTTTTTGACCACCACCCTATGTTTTCGCACGCCTCACCTGTTTGTCTACTCCATATTTCTCCATGTACCTAGTCCTCGGACTAGTCCTAGGACATGACCCAGGACTGGGTCCGAGGACTAGCATCCTACTTAGAGCTGGGTCAACTCTGGCTGAGCTTACAGAGTCACGGCACTTACTTTCGTTCTAAACCAATTAACCAGCGTTACCTTACATTACCGTTACCAGCAAAACCAAATAAACTTGCATTACTCCTTGGTCTTATCCAAAATAAACCTAATTTCATATTTACAAGTTTCACACACAAGCAAAAAAAAAATGTGAATTCAACTGCAATTCAACGTTTTCAAAGTTTATCATGTTCAAAAGCTAATCATGATGACTGAAATTAGCAAAATTAGCTGGTTTGGGGTGAATTTTCCTTCCCTTGGAATTATGCCAAATGGACTGTTGTCCATTTGGCATAATGCTGTTCTCCTAATTACACATCTTGTAATTATTCTTATATTCCGCTTCCATGACGTTGTACCTAGGAAATATAATTGTGTATTCTCCTTCTTCTAGATTACGTGGGAGTGATGGAACCCCTGGTTCAACCAAGCAATGCCGGGAAGAAAATCCCACCTCAATTGGAAGTGGACATTTCGTACCGGGTAGTAAAAGATCAAAACAACCAATGCCGCCTGCGAGAGAACGGTTTGTTTTTTTGTTGTTATTTTTTAGAGAGAGATATTTTATCTAAGCCCTCTTTTGTTGAGCTCTCTTATTTTTAAGAACATCAGTTTCGGGATGGTTTAAAGATTCTCCTATTCAAAGATTGTACAAACCCATGGAACCGTTGCTTCTAATTTTGCTGAATTTTTCTGGGAAGCCAGGGTATTTGAATTGTTACTGGACAGTTGAACAAATTAATTATAAGGGTGTATATAGGGCCTGTAAATAGGATGAATCAAAACAAACAATAAAATAACAAAAACTGAACTATGCTATTGTAGTTAAGAGCCTGTTGGCAATATCCAAGTCCATATGGGAGCCTCCCCCGTGGTAATAGCAAAGATGTACAAAAACGGAAAATATTGTAGTATTTGAGCATAACCTTGATCCCTTTCTGGCAAAGAACGTTGGATCTTGTCTTAACTCCCTTTCCCGGGTTCATTAACGTGGAAAAAGTCATTTTATCCTTCTTATTTGCATCAATATTTTGCTGAAGTCTTATGAGAAATATAAGGGTATCCGTCCTGGACTCTGGATATTTGTCTGTTAGCCAATAGGCTTATGCACTCGAGAATTTGGAACCTACGGGTAGGGGGTTGGAACAACTGAGAGACATGAGATAGATAGGATATAATTTGTGCTGTATATTTGCACATCATGGGGGCTGTGCGTTAAATATAGCGGGGCTACATGCAAAATGTAACTTAACCAAAATACCAACTAAATATTTGTTAAAACATAGCTACAATGTAGTTTAGTTTTCCACTGAGCTAAAGCTAATCCGTATACAAATTAAATAAAAAACAAGTTTTTTTTTAACTGCAAGTAAGGAGCGACATTAAAACTTAAAACGAACAGAAATTATTTTGTATATGAAAGGGGTTGTCCCCTCCTCAACACCCCGCTCTTTACTCTAAAGTTTGAATCTGTCATAATTCAACTTTTCAAAACACTAAAAAAACTTTAGCACAAAGAGCGAGGCATTGTGGAGGGGAAAACCTCTTTACTCATAAATTACCAAAACAACGAAGGAATTATGATGAGCTTTAAGATACAAAATTAGGAGGCTAAAATACAATTAAAAGAGTCCCAAGTAACCATGAAAAAGTAGATGAAGAATATGTAAGGACATAAAGAGCCTGAAGATTTAAGAGGGGTTTAATAGCAGGTGGATTTGCAAACTTTACCACTTGTCTGGCCTCCTCACGAAAGAGGCTATACTGAGCAATTTTTACTGGAAAGTAGCCATCCAAATGATGGGACAATAAATACCAAGATCAAGAGAAGCTTCAACAGGCTTTTTTGAGGGAGAGGCAATTGCTGAAAGAACTTGATAACCCTAGTAGGAATATTATCTGGGTCTGACGAGGAACTGCCTTGTAGGGCAGAGACTATCATACATATTTTGAAGACATCTCAATTCTTGGTGATTTCGACAAGCGAGGGCTAAGAGACGACAAGCCAGATCAGAAGGTGCTCGAAAATTAAATGCAACAGTGGGTTTCTCAAAGCAGATAAATGAGCCGCTAGCTGACTTTCAATAATATCTCTATCGGATATAAGCCGGCCCTTGTTTCAAAAAGGTGGATCTTGAGCAAAACATGGGGGTGGGCAAAATGACAAAAGCACCAGTAATTGACCAAATAGACACATTTATTTTAAATAAAGATAAAAAAATAAAATAAAAGAGGAACTAGGGTACCAGAAAAATAGGGGGATATCCTCCCAGTTCCTTCTGCATCTTCAGTGAACAGGGCCTTAGCCCTACACCTCTTTGTGGGAGTATCTGCATGTTTAAAGTTTGATTGGGTTATTTATTGCAATTTCTGTAATTTATTATAATTTTGGTCAACCATCTAGCAAAACTTAATCCCAGAATTCAACGAACGCAAAATTCACCTAGGCTAAACTCACTCTACCTCAGACTCAACCTCGTAAAAGTGGGTGTTTACAGGAGATTAAGATAGGGGACGTGGAATTTTTCTGGCCTAAAATTGTCGTGAGTTAAGTTTTTTCGATATGAACTTTACTGGATTGGGCTGCCTAATAAATTACGATTCCGGAGAAACGCCAAACTATATAACACAAATATATAGAATAAGGAAAATGAAAGGATTTTAGAAGGGATCAAAGCCTAAGAGTTTCATATGCTGCCTGGGAGGGGATGAAGGGGGCTGGAGAACTAAATTTAATGTCTACTGAATACTTTCTAATTATAATTCACTCGCTTGAAATTTTCAAGGGTTTTATGTAATGTATCAGAGTTTTTGTAATGGACTTAATTTTGTCAAATACTTTGAAAATGCTACTGGGACTGCTCTGTAATCCTATATAAGTTTATTAAATACTAAAAATGTCAAACAACCCCATGGGTACTTTTCTTTGAGGTATCATAAATTCCATAAAAACAGTCTAAATTCTCCCGTCAGGTTACTTCCTATATAATTTAGGAGACAGAGGCCCGACCAATAGAACCAGGATATACAGTAATAGTGGTTTGTTTGTATCCTAACTGTGCCCCATCTTCTTACTCATTTAGAAATTTTGGAAATTTCTTTCTGTTTCAAACAAAAAAAGATATTAACCAAATATATTTTGAATTCGCCAAATATCTGCTGCATCTGCCTCTTTGGACATTGGAATTTACTCTTGGAAGTATACTTTTGGAAGAGTTTTATGTCGAAATAAACTCTTGGAAATTTCCATGTCAAAAATCATTCTGCCTGCATAAATACGATTTTTGATCTTATAACAGCCATATAGATTAACGGCCATAGATTGCAACAGATGTAGACTTGTCTTTATGCAATTTTTTTAAGCCTTGGGTTACAGAAGGTTGCAGAAGGAGTAGAGACAATCAAAAATCATCCTGCCTGCATAGATACGATTTTTGATCTTATAACGGCCAATAGCCGTTTTTGATCTTTTGATCTTATAACGGCCAATCATCCTGCCTGCATAGATATTTTGATCTTATAACGGCCAAGTTAGTATAGCTCTTTCATAACAGGACAATTATTTACCTCGAACTGAAATCCTTTGTATCCTAGACATAAAAAGAACTACAGAATAGCGAAAGAAAAACTAGATTTAAACTTGCAATGTAGGTCTCAAATTGAACCTATTTCTTTTAATTGTCAAAGTCTAATGAACAAAATGAAAAGGTTCAAAAGATTTTTGTCACAAGTGAATCTTATCAAATAGTTAGTGATAACAAACTCTACGTAAAAAGTAACTTGGGCCAATACTCACCAAAACTGAATATGGAAATTTTTTGACAATTGGTACACCAACAGAATTGGCTGTTTATCCTGAATCTAAATATACAAGTTCATTCAGTTTACTGTTACCGATCAAAAGTTTCCTGATTTAACTTTTTTTTTTAATAGTGTTGCAAATTCAAACTGTAGGGATTAATTCGCCCCCGATTATTAACATTCCGTGCAAGTACAGAGATTGAAAGTTCATATTCTAGTTCTGGGGTGTATATGATCAATGCTTTGGCGTTATACAAACGAACGAAAAATAAGCACGAATAAAAATTTCTCCGTTGCTAGAAAGGGTTTTAAGTTACACCGCGGGGTATTTGAAGTTTCTACGGAAGGGATGGTTGTTTAACTTTAGAAGAGGCTCATTTGGTTAGAAATTGGAAGTTCTAGTTCCTTTTTAAGCGTCAAAAGTGACAGCATTTAGATCCTACCCCCTCCCCGACAACCCCTCTTTTCACCAAACGTATCTGAAAGGAAGTATCAGATAGTAATTTTGTTTAAAATAGTCAGAAGAACATACAGTAATGTCTCTAGGGGCGACACAACCATCCAGGGCCATGGGGATAGGGTTGTAATTTATAACATGAGGGCATACACGGTTTTTATGGAATGGGCGATCGTATAAACTTCAGATGGGGCTTATATGATTTGAAATCGGAAGTTATAATGCCATTTTTAACAGTCAAAGTGATTTGCGAGCAAGCAGCCCCCTCCCTCTCCAAGGCTCGAGAGCTTTAGATATCGATTTTTCTCAGCATTGTAGAAAGGTTCAGTAATTATGCGTAGCAATAGTTGTAGTAGCAGTAGTAGCATTAGTAGAAGTATGCAAATAGCAGATTTTTTCAACATCCTCTTCAACACACACTGAAATGTTTAATTTAACACCATCAACGAGAGCAAAATGTAATTTTGATAGTTTCAAAAGTAAAATTCTTAGGGATCATGTAATGCTAGATGTGTGCAGAACATGGAATTATATCTTCGAAAACCGGAGATAGCAGTACTATTTCCTAGTATCAAAGTCTTGGAAGGTCTATCTTCGAATCTGAAATTCCCAGTTTTTGTTTGTAAAGAAATTATTGAATTTGATCGCATATAAAGCATAAGCCCTGCTGTGACCTGAATTATTTAGCTATGCTATCAGTTTTAGAGGAGGCGACTTGAAGCCCAATTTCTTCAAGACCAGAGCAAGCTGTGTGAGCTGTATGTTGGAGAGCCTGGGCATCATGTGGTTATAGAAGGGTATCTACTGTGTAACAGAGGTATCTGAAATCAATATGGGGCTCAGTTAGAAATGGGAACACGCAATCAACAGCTTATACATTCTAGTATGTGAGACAGGGATTTTCCCAAGCGTTGAATAGGCTATCATGTAGAATGTATTAGCTGAATCAAAATGTTAGAAAGGGTTTCATAGTCCAACTGTTTAGCACTCAGTTTTATTGAGGGGGAACCCCCTTTCGAGTCCCAATGTGAACAAAAATCTTAAATGCTCCTTACGTTAAATGTCGCTTAAGTTAATAAATGCTCCTTGAGAAAAAAAGAAAAACGCACTGAAAGACAATGAAATCTACTAAAGCGTAAATGGTCATCACGTAACACTCACGTTTGTGCTGCCGCTACAGCATTCCCAATAAATCTGTCAATTCGCATAAGATTACCTCATTTCAATAAATGTATCAAGTCACGCAAGATTGCGTCACACTCCACGTGTGCACCGTTTTTATGTAGCATCCACATGAGTGCCCCACCCCCTGGTTACAAACGGGACTTTCCCGCCTGGCTAACGGACTCTAATAGTTTCTATTATGTAACAGCCCAAAACCTATTACTCAACAACCAGTGTAAACATTCCCTACAAATTGACAAAACACTCTCTGCACCTCCTAGAAAACATTCCCTATGGCGTAATTAACATCTGCTGACTGTCGTTGAAACGGAGGGCTACATGTCACGGGAATGAAGCGATAGGGCTGTCACGGAATTGGAGGATAGGACAATTACAGCCCTTCACCTTGAACACAAAGAAAAAGCACTTTTTTGCATGGGTAGCACTGATGTGTCTCCTTTTTTGCTTTTTTTTTTTGTTTTTTTTGCTAGTGCCTTTTTTTAAGTGACGGAAAAGATTGAAGGGCAACTATCCCACCTCCTTATAGGCCCCCTCCCCCAAAGTCATCATATAAAATTTCGAGATAGCCATTTTGTTTAACATAGATAAAAGGTCAAATAAACATGGTTTTGATTTTGATATGACCCTCCTTAGTCCCTGGGGAAGGATGTACACGGTGCTGGGCATATCGGTATTGAAGTATCGGTATCGGTCGCATTGGTATCACATATATCGTATCGGGCATATCGGTGTCGGTATCTTGTGCTTGTTTGTTTGTTTTTTCAGTCATTTTCTAGGCTCATTTTTTAAAGCATGTCCCGGGAAGGAAATCTATTTCAATATCATGGTTGCAGGGGTAGCTGCAATTTAGTAAAGAGCAAACAACAACCCATAGTAACCAAAATTTAAAAAACGCGTTTTGAAAAAAAACTGGGGTCCCACTTGTTAAGTGGAAAATCTTGGATTTACTTTTTAAGTAAGTCCATTTGGTACCACTTCTTAAGTGGGAAATCTTAGAAGTATAAAACCATAGCATTGTAATAATTATGGTCCAAAACCCTTAACTGGAGGAACACCTCCCGCACATTCCTCCCCCAGGGCCCCTAAATGAGCTACCTACAAACCCCAATATATTAAATTACATTATTAGGGGTCTGGTTCTCTTAGTACAGCGCTGGACCTCAAATTAGATAATCATGCGTTCAATTCCAGCTTGGATTTTTTTTTTCAATCATTGGTAGCAAGCAAATATTGCCTTGTTGATCATCTCTCTTATCACTTCTTGAAAGTTCCAAGTGAGTATACTCAGTCATTCCTGAGTTACACCCTTTATACAATTCATATACACATAACATATTTTGATTCAATTCAACACTTCCATCAATATTCACTGAAAAGCTGGTCTGAGTGCCCTTTGTCTTCTTGGAAAATAAAGTTCAAACATGCATACTTTTCTCAATAACATATACTATATGAAAGCAATGAACAGATTGCCTAACATACAACCCTTACCCTGAGGACTATTTGGAGGCTGACATCCAAGACATAATTACTGGACCTTTCAACAATGTTGGACAAATTAGATCTCTTAAAATTTTGATTGGATGTGTGCTTCCTATTCACTTTTGACTTTTCACACTAAAACTTCTAACTTAATCAAATGAGACTCACCTGATCCAAAGTTTTAATAACCATCCATTCCATAAAAACCTTATGTGCCATGGGACATAACTTACAACCCTTTCCCCTGGGCTCTGGGGGGGGGGGGGGTTGTATCCACCCTGAAGATATTGTTATATGCTCTTTGGACTATTGCTAACAAAATGGCAGTGTGTGTCTAGTACATAAGTTGCACTCAAGAAATTGTGCAAAGATGTTACAATACCCGGTTTCCATACTGTCTATACCAGACAATTACCTGTGGCTTATTGGGAAACTACATTATAGCTATATCTAAATTAAATATTTAGTTGGTATTTTGGTTAGGTTGTGTATTTAATATAATGCACTCTGGGTGGCCCCCTTCCATAGTTCTTTGTGGTAATTTTCATAATTTTGCAACAAAAGTATTGTATTTTCACCATTCACAATATTTTTCACAATACAATATATCACAATACAATATACACAATACAATATACATCACATAATCACAATACAATATAATCACTATACAATATACATCACAATTACTCACAATATACACAATATAATCACAATATACAATATACTGTATTCCATACAATAAACAATTTAAGAAACATGAGAAGATATTTTTGATTATCGTCAATTACAAACTATCATTAAAGTATCGATTATCAAATGGATGCCGTGGCAATGCTAACCTTGATTCGGAAATATTGACAGAAGAAAGGAGTTTAAATGAAAACAAATAAAACAATGAAATCCCAAATTAAAATAAAGACAAAAGAAGGTGAATTTTTGTGTTTCTCATTCAAGTACATTGCTTCGTGATGCCAATAGTATCAACTATTAGAGAGATATCAGCAACAGCAGGGCTGTCATATACGGAGGATGTGATGTAGGAACCCCCTCCCAATTTTTGTGGGCACTCAGTGAAAAAAATAAATCGGTAAAATCGCACCTTGAATCACCACGATTTTTCCGACGCCACCAAAATGCTTTGTTTGGTTAAACAAAGACCACGAAAATATTGACATGTCATCTACAGAAATCTCGAACGTGGTCGGTAAACGCAGCAGTTTTACCGTCTCTTGCCGCATTTTACGGATGACGTCATAATTTTTTTATTTTTTAAATAAAGACCATGAAAACAGTGACATGATAAACACCAAATATCAATCTCAGTCCGTAAATGAACCGGTTTTACCAACTCGTGCATTGATTTTAAGTATCGTATACGAGGCAAACATTATACTAATTAAAAAAAAATAGTTGGTAAAAATGACTGACCCTGCTGGCTTCAAACAGATCAATGCCGCAATATTGGATGGGCTCATCGCAATAACGGTGGGCAATTTCAAGGATGCGGCACGTGCGTTCAATCGAAGAGATCCCAATCTCCACCACTGATTTGAATTCGAATTGAGCTGCCATTCGGTACAGAGCCCGATCATGAGCGGGCTTTGCCAAGTAACAATAATAAAGCTGCTTGAGAAAACTCGTTTTGCGCATCCGACCAACCGGTTTATTTGAATCCAAAAGAACAAATGAAATATTTGTGCCGTCCATCAAAAATCATCGGCGTTGCGAATTTTGAAATCCAAACATTTTCCAAAAGTGGCTGTCTCCCCGGTATGGCACCGTTTGCTTGCTGATCA
>JAAAKM020073195.1:203503305-203519639 GCA_010016025.2 Alatinidae sp. Z8VKAUB7J3
TATATGTCAATAGTCAAACAATCGTCGGCAAAAAACTGGTGATAACTTAGTATTTTACTGAGGAAAACTAGGCGTTCTGATGTTAGGCCGCACGACGATACGATAGGGCCTGTGTAAAGGTGGCATGCCATTAAATGGTATATTACTATAATTTTGATCCCTCTTGGCTGGACAAAAGTAGCGACGTAGAACACCCTGCCTTTCTATTATACAAAAGAAACATGAAGCTTTGAGGAATGAAGACTTCTCTGAAGGCAGTCATTAAAATACGACATAAGTGGAGATTTCGACGGTGTTACGGTTAGCTGACGAGAGTTAGGGGTCTGATCCGTTAATGTTAGTAGTCGGATGTTTGAGACGAAGTCGTACAGCTTGATCCTTTCGATTCGTCTTACGAAGTTTGTTTGGGTTGCATCTATGGGGGGGGGTGGGTCAATTCTTTTTTAGTAAAGATTAAAAAACATTTGTCACGAAAACACTACCTGAAAAAATATTTTTCAAAATCTATATGGAGGGGCCCAGAAATCTAGGGGGTAAGTGTCCCAAGCTTCTTCCTAATTGATGCAACTGTGCACTAGGATAGTTGGGAGCAATTATGCAGAGAGTATCCAACTCACACTTGCTTTCAAGAGATTAAATTGCTTTTAAAGGCACCATTAACGAAGTTCAAACGCTTAGAAACGTCATGGGATTTTTTTTTAACCAATCCTCTTTTTTAAAGAAATAAAGATTTTAAACTGAAAGGAATTATTTTCAGGAATCATTACAGTGCAAATTGCGTTAAGGTCTTTAGAAGGCAGAAGGAAGTTAGCTTAGCTTAGCCCTACTCCTCTTTATGACAGTTTATGCTCGTTTTGAGTTTGGCTTGTTTATTTATTGCCATTTCTGTTCGCTTTGGATGTCAATTATTTATTGATAGTGATTTATGGTAGTTTCAAAAATTAGTTGACTTTATTTCTGCTCATCTTTAGCTTAATATAGCTCTTTACTTTTCTTTGAATAGCTTCTTTTGGGGAAAAAGTGTTTTAAAATCAATTTCTATTCCTTTTTCATTGACATCCTTGAGTTGTTTTGTTTTTTATTTCGCAGAGACACCTATTTGGCAATCTAGATTCACATATTGTATTGATCTGGTTTTACATTCATCAAGAACTTCCCTGAAAGTTTCAAATTGATACCATATTTCTTTCTTGAGATATTGCATATGTGTTCATTCGACAACCTGGGAGCATTTGAACTATTTTGAATTAGTTCTATAGTAGTTCTATAGCGTACGAACGGCCATTTCTTTTCGCCGTATGAACATATGAACGGGCATATGTCTTGTTGAGGAGGCCATATGAATAAGCATTTCTTTTGGTCGTATGAACGGGCATATGTCTCGTTGAGCAGGCCGTATGAACAGGCATTTCTTTTGGCCGTATGAACATATGAACGGGCATATGTCTTGTTGAGGAGGCCGTATGAACGGCCATTTCTCTTAGCCGTATGAACATAAGAACGGGCATATGTCTTGTTGAGGAGGCCGTAAGAACGGGCATTTATTTTGGCTGTATGAACATATGAAAGGGCATATGTCTTGTTGAGGAGGCCATATGAACGGGCATTTCTGTTGGCCGTATGAACATACGAACGAGCATAGGTCTCGTTAAGTATCTTGTTGAGGAGGGCATTCCAAGCCTTTCCCTCTAAATGGAGAAAATTGTACTAAATGGGAAAATTGGGCATAAAGACTACAGCATAATAGCATAGACTAATAGCATAAAGACTACAAACACCTTTTCTGTATCTGACCCCATTCACTACTTCCCTCCCCCTCCAAAAAGACTCTTTAACTCGTGCTCTCACATCTCAAATATCATACTAAAAACTATCAACATCCTTTATCATCGTGCACCGTTAGTGTTATCATCGCGCGCCACTAGTATGAAATATATGTATGAAAATATGAAACAGAAAGGTTTTGGTTCCCTCTTTACTCCTCCTAATCAAAGAGGATGAGTTTATCTGCTTACCCAGTCTCCGTTAATGTCGGCCAGATGCTCTTGAGATGCAAGTATCTTCTTATTCGATATTGAGTTTCGCCGGCTTGTGCAAGAATCAGTGGAGGACTTGCTCCCTCAGCAGTTTACACAAATACTAGACTGTTAGCATGAGAATGGTACATATCATATTAGTGGAAAAATTACATGTAAAAAGTACATTTTGTGGGGTTTTACTTGCTTGGTTTTATTGACGAACAAAGCCAAGAGCAATGTGAGCGATTTTTACCACCAGGTGTTTTCACCCATTCAACAGCCTGCGCCCTTTCTCGCGTTTTCAGTCTAACACATTTCTTCTGACTTTATTACGTTGTCGTTGAAATCAAAGCCACCATACAAATTAGATATATTTCCTGGTTTTTATTTTTGCAGACACTGAAAAATATTATTTTGTCCACCTACTCTTAAGGCTGAAAAAGAATAAAATTCTGAGGAATCAAGCTTGTGTCTCCTGTTGAAGAACTCTTTAAAGACATACGACTTCTATGACACAACATGGCTCAAGTACAATCAAGAACACTCATCATATTAGAACTATGAATAAGAGAAGTCTCCATGAAAAATCATGGCTAAAATGCCAAGTTTTTTTCAGATTTTCGTGCTGCTTCCACTGAAAAATCCCTAATTCAACCATATCTAGCTTTGAGTATAATGGTCCTCAGCTACACCATTCAAGCAAGCATGGTTTCTGAAGCCAAAAAATTGTCAAGTAGTAGTATTATTACTAAATAGAAAGCATATAGATGGTATTAGAATCCTCTTCTACAAAGACTGGACTAGATTTACGAGTTTCTAAATCTTCGGCTAATATCCAAAAAAGAGCTTAATCAACATATATTTTGTGCCCTACCCTTAAAACAAATTTCTAGTGAATGTACAAACCAGTTTATATATGTTTATTTAAGTACAAGACTCCACATAAAAAGTACACGGCTCTGTCGCCGTCGCCGGCCAGCGTGCCGCGCTGCGGGATGCGACGAACTTGTCCGGGTCGCGGCCGATCAGGTCGTCGGCGTCATAGCCCATGCCGCCATGGTGCGAGATGTGGACGAACGACCCGGCGGGGTCGCATTCCCACACGAAGTCCGCAACCGCCTCGACCAGGTCCTTGTAGCGCTGGCGGGACGACACCAGCACGTTGCGCAGGCTCATCTCGACGCTGGCGTCGCGCACCAGGCACAGGGCGCGCCCGTCCGGCATCGGCCAGGTCACCACCTTGATGCAGCCGGTATCCGCCAGCATGACGACCTCGGAGGTCGCCTTGGCGCTGGCGGCCACGCGGCCGGCGTTCTTGGTCAAAATTTCGGCGAGCGGAGACGGATCGACATCGGCGTACCGGTCAACCAGCGACTGGGCCGGTTCGTTGGCCGGCAGGAGGTCGCCGTCGGTCTCGACAACGATCAGCGGGTCGTCAATGGCGGCCAACAAGATATCGGCATCCGGCACGGCTTCCGCCGCAACCGGTAGTGTGCGCAGCTCTGTCAGCGATGTAGCCAAACCCTGGTTCCGATATGATGTGATCGGCCTGTGGCGCACACCCTAGGTGAACGTTCGTTAACCATTCGTCACCGAAACAGTCTTCGTTGCAAATCTATTGCGCCGAGAAGTATTCGAACCCATACCACGCGGCCGCCGCCACAACCACAACTGCCAGCACGGCAAAGCCGATCTTGACCCAGCTGTACGGCCTCTCGCCCTGGACTTCGCCGGTGCGCGCGTTGACAACGAAGCGCCAGACCTTCTCGCCCTGCCGGTAGGCGCTGACCCAGATCGGCAGCAGCAAGCCGTCCAATATCTCTAAGAATTTTTTCTAAATTTACGAATTCCAGTAAACCTTTACCTGCTTTAATTCCTTCATTAGTTATCTGTACCCGTTGAAATCTCCCGTCAGGTACTTTAGTAAGATCATGCCTGCTTTCATTATAAATCATATTTAAATTTTGCAACGGTGATCCATCATTTTTTTCAAAAATTTTTACACCTGTTACATTAATAATTACCTCCTGACTTTGCCAAGCCATAGCTATGGCTACCTCAAAATGCCTTAAACTCCGAAAATACATTGAAGGAGATTTGCTATTCCCTTCAACAAACTCTTTTAAATGAACATATCCTAGCCTGTACTCATCAATTGCAGTCTCTGCCTTTCTAAGAAAAGCAAAAATAAATCTTTGAGTTTTTAGATCTACTTTAAAACGAACAATGCTATTTAAAATATAATTTGAAACCCAATGGACACATTGAGGAAACTCGTTTTTTAGTTCTTGCGTATTACATTCTGTAAGTTCAGACATTGCTTGAGAAACAAAATTTTTCACAGAATAATTTGTTAATGGCATTATTATTTCCTTTTTAAAATATTTAGCGATTCTTTTTCTTGCATCCCTAAGCCATGCAAACATAACAATATATCATCAGCCAGCAACATTCGTCAATGAACTAATGACGACTGTTTTCAAATACTCTTGCATCAATTTTCTAATAATATATTATTAAATATATATTTGTATTATTTGTTATTAATCAACTATTTGATAAATGAAATTTAGATTTTTCATTTAATTTTGTTTACTATAAAATAAAATAAAAGTTTTTCAACTGCAAGTAAGGAGCGACATTGAAACTTAAAACGTGCAAAAGCACTTAACTCCACCCCCAAACTTTTCCAAAAAGAGCAGATCCAGTAGAGTTACGTCAATCACGTATCTACGATATTTGTTTATTCTACCCATCAAGTTTCATCCCGATCTCTCCACTCTAAGCGTTTTCCAAGATTTCTGGTTTCCCCCTCCAACTCCCCGAATGTTAACAGATCTGGCCGGGATTTGAAATTTCATTACGATCCGGTCATTCGTTCTTAAGTTAAAAATACCCCAATTTTTCTAATTTTTCCAAACAAACAACCCCCAGCTCCCCGATAGAGAACGCATCCGTTCCAGTAATGTCAATCACGTATCTATAGCTTGTGCTTATTGTTCCCATCACGTTTCATCCCAATCTCTCCACTCTAAGCGTTTTCCAAGATTTCCGGCTTCCAAGATTTCTGTTTCTTCCCTCCAACCCTCTATGTCCCCAGATCCGATTTGAATTGAAAATGGAATATTTGAGACATAAGATTCTTCCATATATCAGGTTTCATTATAAGATACCTCGATTTTCCCGTAATCCAAGAATTCTGGCTTCCCCCTCCAACTCCCCCAATGTCACTGGATCTGGTAGGGATTTAAAATAAGAGTTCTAAAACACACGATCCTTCTAAATATCAAATTTCATCGAGATCTTATCACCCGTTCGTAAGAAGCAACTACCTCATTTTTTTCCGAATTTCGTTTTATTTCTCCCACCAAGTTTCATCCCGATCCCTCCACTCTAAGCGTTTTTCGAGATTTAGGTCCCCCCCAACTCCCCCCAATGTCACCGGATCCAATCTGGATTGGAATTAAGAGCTTTGAGACACAATATCCTTCTAGATATCAAATTTCAGGCATAGTAGGTATACTCGGCATCCAAAGCCTCCTCCTGCCAGTGCCCGTAAAAGGAACCTTCATTGGTCCACAGGGTATCAATGAAATCCAGGCACAACTCCTTGAACGGATCGAAGGAAACCTCCAACCCAGCCAAAGCGTGCAGCGCCGTGGCAGTAGAAAGCAAATCCGGCACCGGCGCTTGCGGTGCCGCCAAGAATCCACCCATGGGATGGAGACGGCCCACCAACCAATCCCCCACGCCAGCATTCAACGGCATGGCTTGATCGCTCAAAACCGTCACAGCGGCCGCGGTAGCTGTGGTCGAGCCCGTCTTGACCTGGCGTTCATTCGCCCAGCTCTCCCCGGTCTCCAAATGCTTGAAAGATTGGACCAAGTGGAGCGGCTCCGGAACCACGACGCCGAGGTCCTGACAGGCGGCATAGGCCAGGAAGTTGGCGTAAACCGTACTCTCCTTCGAACCGGCCACAGGGTGAAAACCCCCATCCGAAGTCCGGAACCCATCCAATCGCATCCGCAAAGGATCCTGCAGGTCGCCCACACCGCCAGCGATCGCTTGGCATCGGATCAGGCTACAGAGATGAACGAAATCCAAGGCCTCCCCGGACCCAAACGAAGCCAGGTAGCCTCGCAGCGAATCGTAATCCGGTTCCGCCTGAAGCGCCAAAAGGGAATCCAAGCCAAAGACGGTGTAGTAGAGATCACAGCCGCCGGACTTATCCTTGAAACCGCCCTCCGGATGCTGTTGCCCCCGGAGAAACTCGACCACGAGCTCGGTGGCATCGTCTAATACCCGCGGGGCTAAGCGGGCCACCTGAAGCATCTGTAAGCGCAAGCTCATGGCCGCAATGGTTTGGTGGTAAAAAACGGATCAAAAAGGCGTGAAAGGTCTTCTTTGGGAATGCCACAACCCGTATCTGCCAGTATTAGGTGAATGTGGTTAGTGCTATTTTTAATCGCCACTCGAAGAGTTCCTCCTTCGGGCATCGCATGACAGGCATTCATCACCAAGTTCAACAAGACTTGACTCAATTGATCCGGATCTGCAAAGACTTGCGCCCTATCAGAATTCATATCGGTTTCAACCTGTATGTGTTGCGTCTTTAATCGCTCCTGAACTACCTCGAGAATGGTGCTCACGGTTCCAGCTAGATCAAGAGGACGACGTTCAACGGGACGCTTTCTGGCAAAACTCAACAATTGGTTCATGATTTTGGTAATTCGTTCGACTTGCGTCACGATCGTTTGAAGGCCTTTCTTTGTTTTTTCGTCCGATGTTTTGCGCATTAATAACTCAGCCCTTCCCAATATCACGTTCATGGGTGTCCCGATTTCATGAGCCATCCCCGATGCCAATGTTCCGAGTTCGGCCAGGCGTTCTGTTTTGCGAAGTCGGTCTTCTAAAGCCTTTTCTTGCGTCACATCAAAAATATAGCCTTCAATTGCACTCACGGTCCCATCATCATTGAACACTCCAGACCCTTGCTCCCACACCCACTTGATGGATCCATCCGCTGTTCGCAATTTATACGATAGCTGAAAAGACCTTCGTTCTGTGTTAGCCTTTTGAATTTCGTTCCAAATACGCTCTTGATCTTCTGGAATAAGTACATCCTGGCCGTAAGAAATTTTCCGATTGAGAACGAAATCTTCCGGGCTATTTTCCGTACGTTGACGACAGCCTGACTTGACAGATTGCATATTGTGTGTTTTCAGTACAACTTTTTACACAACTAAAAAAAAATTCAGATGAAAAAATTAAAAAAAAAGTTTTTCGAAGAAAAGTAAAGAGCTATATTAAAATCCAAGACTAGCAGAAATACAGTCATGTAATAACTAAACATTCAAACAATAAAATTACTGTCAGTGAATAAATGAAACCTAAAACGGGCAGAATTTAAAAGAAAAAAAAAATCATAATGAGCATGAAGAAAACAGATATTGCTGAACAAATGATAAATTAGGGGATCCTAAAATGAACAGAAATAAAAATGAATAATCAAGTCAAAGTTATAACGACCAGTAATTATTAAATTAAAATAGGCTAACCCCCTAAGCCTTCTAAAGCCCTGTGTGCATTTCGTAGAATGATTTTCTTGTATCAAGCCATTAGCACTAACACAAGTACAAAATTAATCTTTCAAGGCTTACGAACAGGAGGTGTATCACTTCCCTCTTAAACCCTCTAAACGACGGGATTGACGTTTGTGTTTTAATGAAAATGATGTGTATTTTGTCATGGTGAACAATTTATAGGATATTTTTCAATGCGTCAACATTAGTAATTTGTATCATTTAAAGGCCTTACCGAAGGGTTGTAGGGATCATGCTATCCCTGGAAGCGTATCTATTGGACCTTTAGACTATTTTTTTTTGCCAAAATAGTCATCTCGAAGTTCTTATTGGATGTTCTAGGTGGGGGGCTGGGCATGCAAAAAATGGCTTGGGGACCTGTTGCCCTTAAAAAAAAACTGATTCTTAAAGAGGAAACTAGAACTTTCAATTTCACATATAAGGAGTCCTCTCCGAAGTCTTTACGAACACCTCCTCTGTTTATTTTTTTAATTTAGTGGCATCACTGCCGATGCCAAGGAAAAGACAACCTATACCAATTTTTCTACTGATATTTTCTTTGATTTTACCAAAATCCTAAGGATTTTAAGAAAGCTTTTCTCAATTTTCGAAAAATAATACTGGAAACATTTTTCAAATTTAGAACTTTGCTAAAGAGAATCGTTATTGTAAACAAATTTTCTCGGGATACTTCCGATTCGCAGTTTTCTGTTCGTATGCAAAGTGAAATCTGACAAACCTAGATGTTTCGATTGTAGAACTAAATAGATAACGTAAATTTCCAGACAAATCATAAAAATCAAAATATCCAAATTCGTCAAAAATCTTCAACAGCATTTCTTTTTTACACAGGTATTCAAAATTGTCTTTACATTTTCGAAATATTTCTAGGAAAAATAAAAATTTTGCTTTCCTTTAAAAACTGAATTTCCAATCGGTTTCCAAACATACTTTATACAATTAGTACATACCCATCAAAATCCAACGTGCAATGTCTATTGACCAATGTTAAGGCATACCCCAATCGAAACAGAATCATATTCGATGGGCAATTATTGATATTGAAATAAGAAGCATTTATTCATAAACGACAAGAAGTGAAAATGAAACAATAATTTTCAATTTTGAGTACATTTCAAGGGTAATCTTATAACAATTTGGGAACCACTTATAGCTGCTCACATTTGTTTTATCTTTTATTCTGAGACAGGGTCGAATCTCCAGCATTTATATCGGAGGGGGGGCAAGAGAGGTTCATATCCAGTTAGTCAAAGGGTATGGGATATATGTTAATATTTCTCTTCACATTATTGGGGGGGGGGGGGACCTATCCTTCCTCTTTGCCTTCCCAATATTTCTCCAGGTAACCAACCATTTAGAGCCGGCTCACATCTAGTTAAGCATACAGAATCACCTCACTAAACCATGTCCCAAATTAAATAACTAGCAACACCAGAATTCAAACCCCGGTCCTCTCACACAAAGGATTTTAAGTCTAGCGTGCTAATTTTGATCTGACTTCGGCAGAAAATTCAGAGATAGCTAATTGACTTTGAAATCTGAACATCTAAATGAATATCGGCTTAGTTTTTTAGGTCACATTGCCTCAGGGTGCCACTTTTGCCTCTAAATATTAAGTTACAAAGTCCACACAAAATGGAGAGACGCTTATCGACTATTGCATTATTGAACGTAAGTTTTAGGATAGTTGGTCGATTTCCTTTCTTTGTGGCAGGGGCTCCGAAAGCTCTTAGATATATAGCTTTTAGGGCCAAGTTCTCGCAAGCGGTTCTTCCTATCAAAATAGAGAGAGAATTTAACTTATAGTATTTCTTCAGCTGGAAGAATATATTTAGAGTATGCATGTAATCAAACTGTAAAATAACATTTTATTCCCCAGTTATTATAAAGTATTTTTATACTGAAGTAAAAGATTATATTTATGTTGTTCTGTTATGTGGTTTTTATGTAAATTGGTTTATTTGGATAATTTTCTATTTAGCTACAATCATTTTTAATTTTTTTTTGCCCTGGCTCAGTGGGCTGTGGCACTATATGATCCAGACGACTCCGTAGTAAAATTTTCCAGTGAATCCTCCTCTACAAAATCTAAACGTAAAAACCTGAGGCTGAAGAGAAGGCTGTAATATCAGGTACCCCAATCAGCTGTGGGAATGTGGCCATTTGCCTGCAGGGCCTCATCCACGAGCCGCGCCTGATCCTCCATGCTGTCCGGGTGAAACGAACCGGTAAAGACCGATTCAATCAGGTCGCGCATCGCCTTGCCGCCGCCGCCATGGGCAAGCGTAACCGTGTCCTGGCGGGGCCTGTGCATCATGTTCATTCCGCCGCCTCTTTGGCCCTTGCTCCGCCGTACTGGTAGTATGCCGCGCAGGCGCCTTCCGAAGACACCATCAGCGCCCCGAGCGGCGTGGCCGGAGTGCATTCCTTGCCGAAGGCGCGGCACATATGCGGTTTCAACTGGCCGCGCACCACCTCGCCGCATTGGCAGATCGCCGGATCGGCGACATCCGCCGGGACCAGCCCGAATTTCCGCTCGGCGTCGAAATCGGCATATGCCGCGCGGATGCGCACCCCCGAGCGGTCGATCGCGCCAAGCCCGCGCCAGTCGCAGCTTTCGCGGTCCTCGTAGACTTCGGCCATTGCGCGCAGGGCGGCCGTGTTGCCATCTTCGGGCACGACGCGGGCGTACTGGTTCTCGACCGAGGCGCGGCCTTCGGCCATTTGCTCCAGCACCATCCACAGCGATTGCAGCAGGTCGAGCGGCTCGAAACCGGCAACGACAAACGGTTTGCCATAGTCGTCGGGAATGAACCCATAGCCCCGGTTGCCGATCACCATGCTGACATGACCCGGCCCGATGAACCCGTCGATCAGGCACTGCGGGTCGGACAGAAGCGCCTTCAGCGTCGGAATGATGGTGATGTGCTGGCAGATCATCGAGAAATTTTCCACGCCTTCTTCCGCCGCCTGCAACAGGGTCAGCGCCGTGGACGGCATCGTCGTCTCGATGGTGACCATCCTTTCTCAGATGTCTTTGTGACAACGTCCGGAAAAATCTCTGAAGTGACAAAGGCATGATTTCAATTTTCACAAAAAATGGTTTTGAACTTGATTTTAAAAAGCGTTTTGGCTCCCCAAAATAGGTTAAAAACAAAGAATTGGAGAAATTCTTCTCTCCAAGTACATGTCAAAAGGTAGTAGAACTTATAAAACTTCAAGTTTATGAGTCGATAGTTTCAAAACGCTGAAAGCGCTAAAAATGACACAGAAAAAGCAATCAGGTTGTCGAATTTACTCAATCTTTTTAAATAAATAGCGACAACTTATTGAACGTCGTAATTAACAAGTAAAACTTTCAATTAAGACACTGAAAAATAAACAAAAACTGGAAATTTCTGTATGAGTTTCTTTTTCATAGGTGAGTTCTTTCGTTTTCTTTTTCTTCTCTGTGAAGCGTCTTTTATCTTTCCATGATATCTTCTTGCATGTTTCAACTTTTTGATTGATTTTTCTTTTCTTTCTTTCCATGAATAAAGCTTTCCAAACATAACCCAAAATGCCCTTTGTATTTTGGCAAAGGACATTTTGCATTCTATACATATTTGCATTCTATGTATTATTGATAAACTCAACTATCATACCTTTCAGCAAAGAGGCGGTAACAGATAATTGCTTGGAGCTGAAGGATAATGGTGAGTTTTTCCAATACTGAATGCAATTGAATTTGTATTAGATCATATTTTATCACCTAAATTGACTCTTCTATTACTAGCCATAGCCCCCTTGATCTCTTTTCAGCCAAGCGTTAAAGAAGAACGTAGACGTTATTAATTTTTTTCAAGACAACGGTGCATGTTCGATTCTTAGAATTTTGCTAGAGCTCATGCCATATGAGTTCTTGGCTCTTCCGGCTTCGTCACAAGTGCCATATGAGCTCTTAGCTCTTTTTTTTGCATTGTTTATTGAGATCAGAAAAGTCTTTGAAGTTGAATTTTTCAAATTTTGTTGATTTATCTAATCTCAGGTACATTCCTCCATTTTTTCTTTTTTGGTATAGACACAGAAGGCGCAAAGGTTGAATGGTTTTGGTTAGTTTTTGTTTGTTTGAAAGAATTATTGATACCAATCCAAATTATTTTTGCAGTTTTCTGTCTCTGGACCGTGGCTTTGACTTCTCCCTCTCTATATCACTCCAACCTATCCGTGGGGACCTATCTGCTGAATGGGGTTTTCTACAGAAGACACTAGCTGGTTTACCGCCTAATGGAAAAACCCTGGATCTGGATCCAATTTACATGACAGTAGATGTAATTGTGATTTCCTAGCACGAATCGGAAATCTGAGCAGTTAGCCAGCCAAATCCTCTTTTTCCTTTTCTAACCTCAACTATTTGGAAAGGGACCGCGACTGTCAATTAAGGGATCGCTAGACCCTGCTCGATCAATATCCTTTGGACCGTTTTGCGCTCAGCACCTCTAACTACACACTCCAATGACCCAAATTTCCAAGCTTAATCTTGTGGCAAAATGTTGACTTCAATAAAAAGCCAGCTTTAATATCTTTCGGAAAATAAGAAGACACGATAGGAATCTTAGGATATCCAGGTCTTTGAGCATTGAAGCAGGTACTCTTCAACCAAAATTCAACTGTAGTTGGATCAAAAAGAAAAACCGGTCTCCTTAATGAAGAGACGTCCAATTAAAAGCGGACTATCCAGCTGAGCTATGGGCGCATGTTAAGCCTGAATCAAAGGAAACCAACGCTTCCCTAAGTTTATTTATTAATCCAAAGTGTGTCAGGATACATCCACAGGGATTTGATCCTTCAATTCCAGCGCGTAATGCTCGTGCTCGAACGCATACATCGTCGGATATTTGGCAAACGTCCAACCCTTGTACAGAATGTTCCCGTTTTCTTCGACCACGAGTTGCACCGCAGGGTTGATCACCTGGTTATTCATCGAGGTATAAGTCCCTTTGTCCATGACGAAGTTGGGAAAAAAGGGACCCACCGTCACTTTGAGGGCAGTGTCCGCAACCACAAAACTCGATCCAATGTTCACGGTTTTGAGTTCGTTTTTTCCTTCGTCCCTTTTGTTTCGAACCAGAATCTTCACCGCTTTCCACTTGCCTTGAACATTCTCAGGAGTATACACCCGGCGCTCCAGTTTTTCCGCTTCCTGGACATCTGGATGTTCTGTAACAACCCCTCCAGAACCCTCGGGCCGGTTGGCTTGCTTTTGCATCTCCTGCTCCTCCGATTTGCTGAACGAACCTTCGGTCTGGGTGGCTTCAGAAACCGGTGTCGATGATACAACCATGTCCTGATCCGTACCCTTAGAACAGGCAGAAGCAAGCACAGCAAAAATCGCCAAAGAGATAACTATTGACCTGAAATCATTTCTTAGACCGAGGATTGAGGGTGACATTGTTTGTTTCCACATTCTGAATTAATTTATCTTACTGGAATTGTATCAAAATTATTATGGCGGAGAGGGAGGGATTCGAACCCTCGGTAGGGGATAAGCCTACACACACTTAGCAGGCGTGCGCCTTAAGCCGACACCCTATACGGGCGCCTATTCCGCCATCGCCGTCGGTGCGGTGGCAGCGATGGCAATCATGTTCTGTATCGGCGTGTTCACCGGCAAGCTGCGCCAGCACTTCAACATGCCGACATTCATCACCACGCTGGGCCTGCTGACGGTCCTGTCGGGCGCCGCCAATCTCATCACCGGCGGATTTCCGATCACCAGCTTTCCCTATCAGTTCAATTTCCTGGGTTCGGGCTTCCTGTTCGGTATCCCCTTCCCGGTCTACATTTTCGTTGCGGTCTTCGGCTTCGTCTACTTCCTGATGAACTATACAAGCTTCGGCCGCTCGATCTATGCCGTCGGCGGAAACCTGGAGGCGGCCCGGCTGTCCGGCATCAATGTCTGGGGAACCAAGACACTTGCCTTCGGGATCACCGGCGTCTTTACCGCCATTGCCGGTATTTTGATCGCCTCTCAAATCCTGTCGGGCAGCGCCAGCGCCGCACGCGGATGGGAGCTCGACGTGATATCCGCCGTGATCATCGGCGGCACCAGCCTGTTCGGCGGCAAGGGGTCGATCAGGGGCACGCTGATCGGCGTTCTGTTCCTGGGAGTGATCGTCAATGGAACGACTCTTCTGAATGTCAGCGAATACTGGCAATATGTGGTGCGCGGCATGCTGATAATCAGCGCGGTCCTGCTGAATCATGCGCTGGAAAAGAGCACCAAGGCCTGAGAGGAGCCCAGATGTCCGAAACTGCAATCACCTGTGTGGCGCCTGCCGGCGATCTTTGCGGTGAGGCCGCCACCTGGTCGGCCGATGAAAACCGCCTCTACTGGGTCGACATCAACCGGTTTCTGGTCCACTGGCTTGACCAAGACCACGGTTGTTTTCAGGGAGTAGGGGGTTGTGTATTTCTACTGAATAGTGTCTTTACTACAAACAAGAGTATGGTTACTGTCCGTTTCTCTAACGATAAAAGCTTAAGACCTACTGCGTATTTGGCGCTTTACTAAAAGGAATTATATTACAAATATTTTATTATGTTCTTATTACAAAGTTAAGAATAAAATAAAAATTGGAGTGAATTCAGACCAAGATTTACCAATAGACCCACTATTCCCGAAGTCTTAAGGATTTTCTCGGAAATCTTGCAAAAACGGAGCGGTAAAAAAGTTTGGTCTTAGAGGTGCCAAAACTTAAAATCCGGCCTGGGCGAAACAAAATCTTGAGCTGGTGAGTTTTCAGCAATTAATATCATTATACATCCAATATTCAGTTTAATTTATTAGTTCTTACCGAAACTGTTAATTTATTTTGGAATAAAAAATATTTTGAAATAGGGAATTTTGAAATAAGGAATTTGGAAAAACTTGAAACTTTGGCAATCAAGAAGGAACAAAGGTTAATTAAAAAAAAACTTTCCGAAAAAACAAGTTTTCTAAACAAAAGTAAAGGCCATATTAAATCTAAGATTAAAAATAGAAACCTATAATAACTTAAACTCAAAACAGCCAGAAATTACTATTAAAGAATAGATGAAACCCAAAACAAACAGAAATTAAATAAACTATCATAGCAAAAAACATACAACAGGTACTTATATAAATGAATAAATGAATCTCAAAACGAATAAAGCTTAAGTTGGATATGCAATGCAAGTCAAGCTTAAGAAGAACAAAAACACTTTACTATTGAGGCACAAATGAAACCCAAAGCGGAAAGAAAGTTTACATATAGTAACGGTTATTGGGAAGTTTACAGACGTTTTCAGGGGGACTTTTTCGCGTTGGGGGGTGGGTCAGAAGGAGACCTTTAAGCCCTTCTAAGGGCTGAAAATGCAGTTTCCACCAGAATCAACTACTGAATTATGAAACCGCATAAAAATATATCAAGAGGTATTTTCACCTTCTTCCTAGCAAAATTATGTTGTAAACTGCAGCAAATTTACCGATTAGGCTTAGTCTCACTGTTTTTCTAACGGGAGTTTGTTCTGGAATTCAGCATGTGTATTATTTCACTATTTTCTCCTGTCATTGCTTCATTTTTTTTTCTCTGATAATTTTTATTTAGTGTAATTTTTTATTCAATGTAATTAATTTTTCAGCAATTTATTCCGCATTGGGATTACCAATTATTATAATGACTATATCAATCGACTATATCAATTTTCTCTTCCTTCTTAAAAGGCAATCGACTATATCAATTTTCTCTTCCTTCTTAAATTTTTATTCCATATTATGCTTTGTCTTACCTTTTTAGTCCATGTTTTCATCCCATCTAGTATTTAAACTCTAAAAAAAATTAGGAGGAAGAAGGATGCGGACATAATAAAATATTTCTTATCTACGAAAAAGTGATAGTTACGAAAAAAAAAGTGAAAATAGTGAAAATTATGAAGGCTAATTGTGAATAACGAGCATAAAAGCCAGTTATTTAAAAACTGATCAAGCTTCCATTGTTATAATTAATTTTATTACCAATATTAAAAATAATTGGACTTAGTCATTACTTCGTGTTTTCAAAAATTTTACAATAACTGTTTAACAAAGCCTTTCCGACATCTTTATTATACGCCTGATAACACCTTGCTTGTATTCCTAAGGCACAATTTCCGCTGGATCGCCGGCGGCTTCCTGCTCACGTTCATGTCCGGTTTTGGGCAGACGTTCTTTATCTCAGCATCCGTGTCCGAGTGGCAGGCAGCGTTCGGGCTGAGTCACGGCGAGTTTGGCCGGCTGTACATGTTTGCGACGCTCGCCAGTGCAGCCTGTCTGCCCCTGCTCGGCAGGGTGGTCGATTTCGTGCCGCCGCACCGCATGATCTTGCTGGTGATTCCAGTACTCGCTGGCGCATCAGTGCTGGCAGGACTTGCGACGTCTGTTGCGCTCCTGGTTGCCGCCATATTCATGCTGCGTCTGTTCGGGCAAGGAATGATGACGCACATCGCATTGACGACCACCGGCCGCTGGTTTGTTGCAGAGCGGGGTCGGGCAATCTCGCTGGTCTTGCTTGGGCACCAGGGCGGTGAAGCGGGAATTCCCTTGGCGTTCGCGGCGGTGTCGATTGCATTCGGCTACCGGGTGGGCTGGGTATCGAGTGCGCTTTTTCTGCTGGTGATTGGGCTGCCATTCGCGTACTGGTGCTATCGAAAACCGCGCGTACCGCACGGGCAG
>JAAAKM020073195.1:203522098-203589362 GCA_010016025.2 Alatinidae sp. Z8VKAUB7J3
GTGTCAAGCAACCCGGAATGACCGGACAGGTCAAAGAAGATTTCCTTTCGCGTTTCTTGGAACTCGGCGTTCACGTCGAGTCGGGTTGCCTCAGGTTTCGGCCGGAACTCGTGGACCGCTCAGAATTAGTTACGGAAGCGGGCACGTTTACCTACTGCGCCCCGGACGGAACGCTTCAAACAATCACGATTCCGAAGAACGGGATGGGTCTGACCGTCTGCCAAACACCGCTGATCTGGGAACCCGGAACCGAAGATCGCATTCAAGTCCAATCCACGTCCGGAGAAACACGATCTATCGACGGACTACGTCTGGATCCCGGAACCACTCAAGCTTTGTTCGCGCCAATGGCTTGTGTATTTATTTGCATGAATACTCCTCAAAAATAAAGATCCAATCCAAAAATGACCAAATACTTTATTTGCTATTAAGTGTTGATTCTTTTCCTTTTTGTCTATTTGACTTAACAAAAAAAAATCTCATTCTAAAATTCCATCTAGCCTTTTTTCTTCAAATTTGCTAAGAATTATTTTTCAATCAATCTGGCATTCATGTCCTTGACATTCTTAGCCTGAGTTCTAGAGGCTTGAGTTTATTGCAGAGTAAACACCATCTATTCATAGTGTTAGAGTGTATTTGCTTTGAGGCTTATCTTCATTTTCGCCTTCACTTAATGGCTTGAATCCAGTTATAGCTACTTTGGAAAAGTTCTCTCAACTTGCACCAGGTTTTATGACTGCACTTTTTTCAAGAACGCTGCCCCTACCCAATAAATTCCCATGGTACGCACTCAGGTTTGTAAAAACTCACTCGCTTAAAATTAGTATGTACCAGTAATTCCAACTCACGAGATCGTAGTTATATTCAAAAATGTGCTCTTCAATATCCAAGGGGTATGTTCCCTCTCCCAATTAATACCCAAAGTATGTACTCAAAAAACCCTTTGTCTTATTCAGTTATTAATTCCAGAATGCATCACTTTTTGGAGGGGGAGTTCGAGGAAGACGCGATGAACCGCGCTATCGGAGGGATGAAGCTCGTGGTTATGGGCAAAAGATGACAAGAAAGGTAGTTTTTACTATTTTTCCAGTGGTTTATCTATATTTTTCCTTTTATTTGTTTTTCTTTTCAATACTTTACCCTCAACATTTCCTTGAATTCATCGTCTTTTTAAAAAAAAGGTATCTTCTACATATTCTAAAATTAGAATGGTTTTAGCAAAATCGTTTCTGCTACTATGAAAATATCATCAAGTATTACCAAATCTTATATGGTATTGTCAGAATTTTGTCTGATTTTATGGGACTTCTTGTACTACATTATCAAAATCTTGTCTGATATAATTAAAATTCTCTATTGCATTATCGAAACCTGAAGTGGCATTATCAAAATTATAAATCCTATTAACAAAATCTTGTAAGTAATCTAAGCCCCTGAAGAATTTAAACTTGTAGATTTCACCACAAATGATTTTTTATTTAGGTCAAATTTTGCTAACTGATTTTGATTTACATTCGATTGGGTTGAGTAAGCGCGCACAGGCACGGTTACTAACCCCAGACTAACCTAACACAAAATCAGTCAGTATTTTGCCTTTGATATTACCGTAGAGGATTTTCATATATCAGTCTAGATTTTCACGATATTGTGCAAAATGTTTCACGATATTAGACAGTATTTTGATAATATTATAAAAGAATTTGGCAATACTTGGCAAGATTTTGATAATCTGTATTATGGCAGACACGATTTCATATTGCTACTTTAAATTTTATTAATAACAAATATGATTTTGTTGACATCCTATCATATTTTGGTAATAGCAGACATGTTTTGATAGTACCAGGATATATTTTGTTAATGCCAGGTAAGATTTTGATAATTCCATGCATTATTATGTTAATAACACTTCAGGTTTAGAAACGACAATAGAGGATTCTCCTTATATCAGACGAGATTTCAATAACGTAGTGCAAGATGTTTGATCATATCAGAAAAAACTTGGTAAAAGCATACAAGATTTGGTAATGTCTGATGATATTTTGATTGTGCCCTAGAAAGCGGAATTGAACCACACTTTTCATAGAGTCTACTTTTGGAAATATGGTCAGTAAGCCGGGTACCCCGAACAATCCGTATGCAATTTCTCAGGAAAACATCTAGCAAATCTTCATCTGCTCTTTGGAGCGCCATACTTTAGAGGCATATTTGACTACTGTAGCTTCTTATATTCTAATCTTGGTTTGAAGACTTGTCTTCCTCTTCTTGTAAATTTTTTTTAACTGTGAAAACAGACCCTGAGCCTTGGCTATTCTACTTTGAACATCTTCAATGCTCCCACCGTCTTTACTAATAATCTACCAAGGCAAGTGAAACTGTCCGCAATCATACGTCGGTTCTCAATCTGTATAGTTGAAGGGCATAAAGTAAGTCTTTTAGTCCCATTCCCCCTCCAATTCCCCTTATTCTAAAGTCTCAAACATAAACATTTTGTACGTTTCTTTTTACTCGCTATCGTTCGTGGACCCTTTGGTCAACTGTACCTAAATTCCGTTTCCAACCTTCATCAGTCAATATTACGGGTGCCTAATATTTACTCTGTCGGACAGCAATGCGTCCGCTCTGTTTGGGGGCCAGAAAGCGCTTCTTATGCCTTATGGTCAATAGTGCATACGCTGCGTCTCCAATGCCCTTTCGCTTGTAATGTGGACGCTGGGTCTCCAAATCCTTTATGTTCGATATTGTGTCGCTCCTTCTCTGACCTTCATTTGTCTGCAGTAAGTACACTCCGTCTTCGACTTCCCTTTGTTAAAAAGTGTGCAGTATCTGTCTTGACCAGCGTTATGTGTCCCTTGGGCAAGTCATCTTTTTTTCCACCAAAGTTAGTATTTAACGATTAATGATCAGTGGTTAGAAAAAAGTATAGTATTGTTCTGAAAGGGACTGACTGGTACGTTTTCACCATTAACCGTTTGTGTCTTTTAGGTAGCTTTTATATAATTAATTCTTTAAACAATTAATCAGTTGTTAATTGAGAATTAAATAATTATCAATTTTTTAATTGATAAACAATTGTAAACTTTTTGGCTACCAATTTATTATAATTGTAAAATAAAGATCTTTTCATCATAGGCCTTTTTATCTCAGAACGTTGTTCGTTGGTACGACAGTTCGGGATATCTTGGAAATAAAAACCCATGATATTTCCTATTCTTAGTAGGAAGGATTTTGTGAATTCCATGTTGGTGATGAGGAGCGGTATTTTTTTTCTACTTTAACCTCCGCTAGGTTTTACCTACCTTTGTCCCCACCCTTCAATAAGGGTGAATAGTGTGGGCCCTTAACTGTGCCTAGCAGAGTATTTGACGTTCATTGTTTTTTATGTGGAGTTGATCAAATTGTTTTCTAAATGATTCATTTTTTTCTAAAGCCTAGTTTAGGCCACATTAAGACAATTGACAAATAGCCTATAAGCTTGTTACCTAAAGTTGAAATTCCAGCAAAATAAGTTAAGGATAAAATGGGAATTTCTTGTTTTGCTAATTTTTCTCTCTTGGAAAGCAGTCAGGTTAGGAAAATGAAACTTTCATCTATAGGTCTACAGACTAAAGTAGCCTATGTCCCAAGAATGTGTTTGAAGTACCTATCTTGGTAAAATTCTAGTTTAGTGACTTTTGGCTATCTCAGAAAGGGGTTAGGTTAGGAAAATGAAACTTTCAGGGGTTGGTCTACAGGCTAAAGTATGTCCTGGGCACTTTCATTTGAAAAAAACTTGCTTTTTATTTTGTTTAATAAATACTGAAATATAGAAAGAAACTAGTTCTGTTAGACCAAGAGCTTCAGTGTGGTACCAAAACTGAGTGATAAGTACCGAATTGTGTTGTATAATTTTAATAAAGTAACAAAAAATTCTCCGATTTTAGGATTTCGCGGGCAATCGAGCCCAAACCTCTGGGTTCGTTCCTAATAGTTGTGGCTACAATTATACCCCAAGACCATTTATTCTTTCAATTTTGGGCTGTTCTCCTATGGGTTGTAGAGTCAGTAAGCAAGCCTTTAGAACTCAACAACTTTGTAGCGTAACGTAGAATTTTGGTGATACATAAAACGCACTTTTTGAGAAGGAATTATACAGTAAATTAAATATCCATCGAATAATCCTTGAATCACATTCCTCATTTATTGATTTGGTTTTTCTCATGTTATGCTACGAGAACAAAGATCATAGCAGTTAATTCGGTTGCATGACTTGATTCGGTGGAGGGGGTCAACAATCAATATGATTTCAATCAATATGAATCATTATGATTTTATAATTTAAAAAATTCCTAGAAATTCGGAGAAATATGGATTCTGAGGGTGTCCAGAACCCAAGAACCCCGTCCCCTGGAGAAGTCTTTGATATGAGTAACTACGATCACACCAAAAAACTTACCATTGGTTCATTCGATATCTTAACAGGTCCCTCAGTAGGGATAACTGGAAGTGACATTTAGCCTCCTTTCTGTAGATTTTGAAAAAAAAATCTTTTTATACCTTTCAATTTCAAAAAATAAACAAAAGGGAAGTTGGGTCGCTACATTTTCAAATATATTTTGCCCCCGCATTCACATACTGAGAGACAGATGGAAAGACACAAAAAGTACACAAAGACACAGATCAAGACACAAAATGAAATTCAATGATATTGGGAGCCCTCTGGAGGGAGGGCAAGGGGGGCCTCTAGAGGTTGGCCTGAGGTGGAAGGGCTCAGGCTGGTGACTAATCTTCTCTGTCATTTTTCAAAGAATGTGAAGAATTCCTGTAGTGGGAATCTGCTATTCTCGATCTTTTATTTGCTCTTCGGGAACCCTTTTCAGCATACTGTAGGTCGTTTTCTAAGAGCCTTGTTGTGTTTTTAATCTTTCTTTGGGTGTTAAGGGTTCTATATCTTTATTTAACTTCCTACTTGGCCAATCTAGAACTGTCTTTCTCTCCATTCTTGTTGATTTCATTTCAATCTTTTTCTCCTCATCTCCTCGAGATTCTGCTCGACTATTCCTGCATTTATTTTCTGACGTTTCGGAGCCCAATAACCTACTAAAATATCTAACATGAAAAGGAAACGATTTGTTTTTATTTCAAAATATTTTTATTTTTAATGTAGGACATTAATGACATAGTTTTCTCACTATTTTTACATACTGATTCAAATCATTGTCTTCAATACATTTAACAGGTGTAATTGATCCATCTTGTAGTCTATGTACATCTGTAATCATAATGTACATTTGTTCAAAATCGTTTCTCTAGAATTTAGTGTATCAAAAAGTGATGTTTTTGTACGATGGCATGCTATGTTTTATCCATATGGGTTCATTTCACTAGCACCAGCACCTTCAATTTCAACAGAGAACAACCACCTATATTGAACAGATATATATGTTTTCTACAATCAAACATCTGTATTCACAATCTTCCGAAAAACGTCCCTCTTCATAGTAGTCTGACAGCTAGCTTAGACTTGGCAGATTTGGGCCGATTTCAAGATGTTTGGTCTACTTTTTTTACTGAAAGGATTTGGGCCCTAGAACTATCTTGTACTTTAAAATACCCTTCATCCAGATACCCTGTAATTTTCAAACCGAGAGGAGAAAATACAATTACCTATACCCTTTCGCAAAATTATATAAAAGTTTTGACAAAATTTGCTTATGCTTTAAGGTTCCCTTGGCCCTGGGCACAGCCACTGTAAGCCCCAAGCCGATGAAAAAAATACATTCTATAAAGATCAGTAAGTCCAGTAACTTCTTTTACTTTGGGCTGATTGAAAATATTCCAAAACCGTTACCTTTTTTTGGTCTGGGCTGATTGACTTTGTTTCAAGCATGGATGGCTTGGAAATTTTATTTTAGAGTTTAGTTGCTGTATAAAATTTTTTGGCTCTTTGCATGCATTTCCTTTAATGGAGCTTTCTTATTTACAACTTATTGCACCAGGTCTGAAATAATTGCATTAAGTATCCCAATTTGACCCCAGAAATTCTCTATTACGTAAAACTTATTAGTTGTTTAGATTGGAATATTTTATTGTTGTTAATTTTTTTTTTCTTCAGTTCTTTGGTTGTAAAATAAGGGCAAGGTGCTTTACGGATTCTTTTTATCTTCCAGATAAAAAGAAGAAAAAAATGTTCAAATCTTTTGCTTTACTTCTAGCTTTAAAACGTGTATTCATTCTCGTGACCTTAGGGCTTTCGCCTTAAGTTGTTTCGTATATTTAAGACCCTTGTATATTAAGGGCAAAATCAGAATATACAACAGACCTAAAATGAAAAAGACTAAATTTTGTATTAGAAGCCCAGGGAAAGGCCTATATATTGTCATGCTGGGGCATAAGTCTAGGATGCATTAGAAATGTCAGTACCTAAGAAAATTTGCCTGATTTTCGAAAAAGAAAGAGCACACCCTTTATAAGTCATAGAATCTCAAATAAAATCAAACCGTCAGATCCAGCATACTAGAGAACCCTGCTGTAAAGGTTGCAAGTTCCCGTCTGCAAAAATAGGGAATTTATATATATTTTTCTTGGCCAAAATTAAGACCGAGGATGTACTTTCTATTTGTTTGTTTTTCCCAGGGGTGATCGTCCTGAAACAATAGTAGAATATAAGGAGAGGGCTCATTCAAACGGATATTAAAAGTTCTAGTGCCCTTTTAAGTAATCAAAAAAGTTTGAGGACAGCTAGCTTCCCTCTTACGCCCCTTTCCCCCGAAGTCGTCTATTCAAAATTTTTAGATAACCATTTTTCAGCATAGTGGAAAGGTCCAGTAACTATGCCTTTGCTGATCACATGACCTCCCCACAGCATCTAATAAAAGGCCTGAAAGTCATGAAATTACCTCATTTTTACGTATAGTATTTGTAATTGGGAAGTAAACAGACATTTTTTCTGGGGGGGGGGACTTTCTGCTGAAGGGGTTATCCATGTGGATAATTTTCCACCAGAGGAAAGTTTAGGGGAAGGATTTTTCAGGGAAGTTTTCACACGAAGGAACATTCCAGAATTTCAATACGAAATTCTTTTCCTTTGTCTTATTTTCTTTTTGCAGAATCAATTTTACATGTTGATATGTTAAAAAGGATTTTCAGGGGAAAATTTTCACCGACTGAGAATTGTGCTTGTATTCGAGCTTGGCTCCCCAGGAAAGTTGTATTTTACGAATCCAGTATTTGAACCCTTGGTAAGTTTCACCTCCTACTTTTTCTACGTGACTATCCTATGCAGGGAACTGACTTATTATACGGAAAATTAATCAAACAGTTCGTATAACTGTTCTCGGTAGAGAAACTGAAAAGGAAAAACAGAAGAATGTTCAGGCTATATACTGTATTCTTTGAATATGATCAGCAATATAATATAACCGGAAATAAAAATTAACACATTCTATTTGACTAGATGAATTGTTTTTCTTTATGTATTAAAAATTCACTGTTAATTAGGCTAGTATAAGATTCTAAATGCAATAACTGAGGAATTATGTTTGGGAACTAGGGCCAAAAATACGTTTAATCTGAGTGTGATAGCAAAATTATGTTTAAGAATAGGGAAGCTTGAAGAAAAAATAAAGATGGCTCTTTAAACTTGCCTATCTCAGGAACCAAAGCCTCAAACCTGCCATAAGGGCGTATCTAAGGGAATCCATCTCAGGAACCAGCCTAAAAGCAGCCGTACGGGGCGTATCCAAGGGAATACATCTCAGTAACTAGCATAAAAGCTGCCATATGGACGTATCTAATGGTATCCAAGTCTGGAAAGCTTACGGTTAAACAAATCCCCGAGCAAAATATGAATTTCAAATGTCAGTGGAGGTAGACAACCGCCTGGTCTTGCTGCAAGATCAAGACCCAAGGGATCTGCTGGCTCAAAAACCCATAACCTCCCATAAAGAGAATTGTAAGCTGACAAAACTAGCCTGCATATTCACCTGCTAATATCACCAGTAATAATTTCTGTCTTTGCCCCTGCCCATCCTCCCAATTCCCGTGAAACCGAGTTCTGCGATGACGACATGGTTAATTAGTCTAGCCGTCTTTATCAGCTTTATGGCACTTATGTCGGTGGGCGTAATCTTTAGCAATCGTCGCATTCAAGGTTCCTGCGGCGTATTGGCCGGCTTGAAAGATGAGCATGGCCAAACCATGCGGGCCATTCGCCATCCCTTGAATGCTTGCCCGAGCTTCATCTGCCAACGCGCGCCCGGCGTTTCTTTCCCCGACCGCATGCGCCCCGCGATAAAAGTCCGGGTATGGGATGGCGCAGGCGTGATCGATGCCCTTGTCCGGTCCGTAGTGCTGAATCTCGGAAACCGCGATGCTGTTGCCGTGGTAGATGCCAGCCGAGGAGATGACCCCGTGCTTCCCGGTGACGGTCCGCGCGATCTGATAGGCCAGATCATTGGCCTCGGTACCGGTGCACACGCAGATGCAGCTATCGAGCTCGCGTGGCAGCGTTGCCTTCAGGCGTTCGGCATAGGCGACGACATTCTCGTTCAGATACCGCGTGTGGCTATTGAGTTCTCGTGCCTGCCGGGTGAGTGCCGCGACAACATGCGGGTGACAATGACCAACCGACGGGACGTTGTTGTAACAGTCGAGATAGGCCCGCCCATCGCGATCAAAAAGATAGGCCCCTTCGCCACGCACGACTTCAAGCGGCTGATCGTACATCAGCCGGTAGCTGGGGCTGAGCGCTTGCTGTCGGCGCTCTATCAGAGGCCGGCCGCCCGTTCCGTTCGCGGCCTCGGAGAGCCGCAACAGCGTGCGCAAACCGGTCTTGGAGGCCTCGAGCACCGCCCGCTGGCCACTTCGGTGCCCGGGGTCGTTACAGGTAGAGTGGGACGCCGGGCCCAACGCGGGTGATAACACCGATCAGTTTTGGCTAGACAATGCCGCCATGCTCGACAGTGGTCAGGGCCAGGTGGTGCTGGACGACGGCGACTTCGATGCAGCCATGGCGGGCGCAAAAAAGGTGGTCAGTCACCGTTACCAGGTGCCGTTTGTCAATCATGCCCCGCTGGAGCCGCAAAACTGCTACGCGTTCGTAGAGCAAGAGCGCTGCCACATCATCGTGCCGACACAAATGCCCAGCGGCGCGTCGCGCTCGGCGGCCTGGGCAACGGGGCTTGATCGCGACAACATCCGCGTGGATTTTACCCGCGTTGGCGGCGGCTTCGGCCGGCGCCTGACCAACGACTACGTGGCCGAGGCGGCGCTGATCTCGAAGAAAACCGGTTGGCCCATTCAGCTGCAGTGGACCCGCGAAGACGATATGAAAAACGATTTCTATCGCCCCGCCGGGTTACACGAAATGCGAGCGGGGCTTAACGATGAAGGCGATATCGTGGCCTGGACCCAGCGCCTGGCAAGCGCCAGCAAGTATTATCGCCGGCCCAATATGCCCGATGAAAACCTGTGGCAGGCAGAGCTGTATACGGACGATTTTCCACGACGCATCATCAATAACCTCCGCCTTGAGTATTTTCATCACGCCATCGGTATCCCGCGAGGCTCGTGGCGGGCGCCGGCGCACACGGCCAATGCGTTTGTCATCCAGAGCTTTATCGATGAGATAGCGCACGACACGGGTCAGGATCCGCTTGCGCTGCGACTTAAGCTGTTCGGTGAAGAGCGCGAGCTGGAATACACCAATCACGGGGGACCGACCTTTAACAAGCGCAGGCAAAGAAAAAAAAAAAAAAAAAAAAAAACGGCACAAAACCAAAGTGTTGCTCTCGCAACACAATAATAACAATATCCTATTGATTGGCCCACATCTGTTAAATTATTTAAGCTCCTCAAAGTTTATAAAAAACACTTTTAGTTACAAAATAAATCTTAAAACAATTGATGCAACGTCAAGACATTGTAAAAGAAGAAAAAAAAAATTTCAAACTAGTGTTAAAACAACAAGCCCGCCTTAATCAGTTTCTAACAATACAGTAGTACCACCTTGATCAATGATTTCATCCCTATAGTAAGAAAAAAATAGACGAAAAAAAATTGGCCACAAGTTTCAATTCACCCTTTGTAGTATTTTTGAAAGAAACTTTCCTATTGGAATTTTTCATTTTGATTCTATTTCAGTCAAACGTAAAATTAATAACATAATAAAACTTCTAAATGGACAATGCAATTTTTTCACCTAACCTGTTTCGTTTGTTTAATCAACTTTTTGAACGGACGGAACAATAACTTATTTAACAATTAGCTTTCAAAGGAAGATAGATACTATGTATAAAAAGTCACTGCATATAAAACATCAACACTAATCAAATAGTTCGTGGTTATGAACTGGAAGGAGTGAGTTGGCCCAATAGTAACCAAAACTATAAAAAACAAATTTTTGTATGACAATAAATACATCAAAAGAATGAACTTTTAATGCTGATTCCAAATATGTAAGACTCATTAAGTTTAATATTACCTGTCAAAAGTTACAAGCCAGAGAATGGTTGCCTTATTTTAGAAAAAGGGGGAAACACCCCCCCCCCTAAGTAATGGCATCTTATTGAAAATTGCAACGTTTCACAAAATACCTACTGAGATATCCAATTTGGACACGCAATTCAAGACTCGTCAGCAGTCTTCACATAGTAGATCCTACATAGCTGTCGCTAGATATGCGGAGAAGCACAACCACAAGATTTCAAGACACGCTTGGGGCCAACTTCTTGAACTATAGTTGCCACGTCTTAGTAATATGGCGATATTTTCCTTTGGTTTTGTTTTTTTTTCTCTTTGCTGTGCTTTGTCAATTTCTTTTTTTTTTTTACAAAGACGGGTTTTCTATAAATATTAATATATATTGTCACTCACTAGTTTGAGTTGCTCTAACCAAGAACCTTATGATTCATATTCTTATGTATTAAGTTTTAATTTAAAACAGTGTACCCCTTACCAATTAATTCCAAAAGTACATCAGCATGAATTGGCTTGACTTCCCACAGCAAAGGTAAAACATCATCAATTATGGCCGATTTGTCTAGTCGATCGATCAACTCTGAAATACAGGCAAGGACGTTCATTACCAGTTTTGGTTCAGATGAGTTCTTCTCTAAGACTGCTTTGGCACGTGGAAGAACAGTTTTTCTTATTGTGGCTTCATCAAACAAATATGAGGCATTTGCAGCTGCAACCAGTGCTGCACTCTATAAAAATAGACATTATTTATATTTGCTGAGAGTTCTTGTTTACCTAAGTAAGTGTAAATTTTGCATTTTTTTTATTCCATTTTTCATTTCAGTAACATATCGCAAAATAATATCTTTTTATGTTATATTTAAAAATGCATGTAGAGCCCAGGTCATAAGGAAAGTAAGACTAAAATAAATTCTATAAAACAACAGTAGAAGTTTTCTGTGAAAGATTAGGTTACGCCCGCCAGCACGGGCGTGTGTTTGACCGCGGTGATCACTTCGTGAGCCATTTCTTTGACGATCTGGTTTGCATTTCCATAAGGCATCAAGCCGGCAAGCGAACCTCGCCCGGCCATTCGATAGCGTCCGGAATTGTAAATCACGATCAAATCGATGCCGCCGGCTTCTTCGCATTTAGCGCTGATTCCCGTACCGGCACCGCCACCGACGATGGGTTCACCGTCTGCTATCTTTGCGCGAAATCGGTTCAGAATGGAAGTTCGTGTTTCGGCCATGACGTCTCGGCTACGAGCGATGGAGTTGTTGAAAGTGTTCGACCAAAGCTTGGGCGAACGGTGGGTCATTGATATGATCGCGCCGTCGCAAAACACGGCGGGTGTCGCTTTGATGGATTTCTTCTTCCAACGTATCGAACAACGCAGCATTCGCGTCGGGATCGTAAAACGGCTGATCCGGAGCATCCAACATCGACACGCCGCCTTCGGGAATCAACAGCGTCACAGGTGCGGTGGACCGATTCAATTTGCTCGCGATCCAGCGGGCGATCGCCCTGTTCTCTTCGACGTTGGTTCGCATCAAAGTGACCTGTGCGTTGTGAACATGCAGGTTCCGATTTTGGAAACGCTCGGGCACGGTTTCCTTCGCCCCAAAGTTCACCATGTCCAGCGCCCCGACGCTCAGCACCAGCGGGATTTCACGCTGCAGCAGCTTTTCGAATCGATGCGGTCCTGCGGGAAAGACGCCACCCACGACCTCGTCGGCAACTTCGGTTGTGGAGATGTCGAGCACACCTTGGATCAAACCGGAATCCACGAGCTGTTCCGTCGCTCGACCACCAGCGCCGGTGGATAATTTCATTTTGTTGAAGTTACACAATCCAGAGGCATTGATTCATCATGACCCAATTAAAAAAAAATTACAAATATCTTAAAAATTGCCATATTTACTTTAAGTCACTAGCATCACTCTTGTTTAAAACCGTTTACCTGTAAACTGAACCAACTGTGAGAAAATTAAGAACCAGAAAAGCTCATGGAAAATATATAATTTGGGTAATATATTTGAGTGTTATGGAGGAGGGGGAGTATCAGGAATGGAATCCAAAGCTGCTGCCTGCCTTTAGCAGAATTCGACAGACTTCCAAAAGCTCCCAACAGTTTAGCAGCACAACTTGTGTTTGTCAGCTTGTTTTTGAGCAAAATTAGTTTCATATGTAAAAATTGTATTTTCAGACAAAATCTGCCAACCAATTTGAAAACTGCCAAGTAGTATTACTACTTGGCTACCCCACTTTTTGCACGGCGGACCATAGACGAATGCATAGCCATCATCACATCTCTCCATGCACATTCTCATGTACATTCTCTCCAATGAATTGTGGTTAACCCACAAAATCATGTATCTTTGTGAACAGAAGGCGCTTCTATGCTAATAAAAACAACAGACAAAGTAAGGACGAATACAAGAGCCTGAAACGCTTAATAGAGAAGAAAATCCAGAAGGCTCTGCAACAGTACGCCAATGACAAAAAAGCCTTCCAGAAAATTGACAGCCCCTTCATATACTAGGAAGTCAGTGATCTATCTAAAACGAAGTCCTCTGTCATTTCTACTCTATTAGTTAAACACGGAGGCCCCATCACAGACTCTATTGAAAGAAAAGAACGATTGAAGGAACATTTGTACAAAAAGCTGGAGCTCGTCGTAGTTCGCGGCTATGGCTTGATAGGCGGTGTCGAGTGATTGGGGTCCGAGTGCCTTCTCGTTGACCTCCGCCGGAGCGAAGTGACTTTGCAGGGCTTGCAGGACTTCGTTGCCCCGGTTGACCAAACTTTCGCGATCCGTCGCCCATGCCGTGGCGATTTGGTTGAGGACGGTGGGGAACCCGGGACGGCCGAATTTATCTTCTGGGGGGAAATAGGTGGCGCCCACGATCGGTTTGAGATCGGGCGTCAGCCAAACACTCATGGGCCAACCGCCGCCGCCCGTGGTGGCTTGGACGAAGGTCATGTAGACCTTGTCGACATCGGGGCGTTCCTCGCGATCCACTTTCACGCAGACGAAGTGTTGGTTCATGATCTTGGCGATCTCTTCGTTTTCGAAGGATTCCCGCTCCATGACGTGACACCAGTGGCACGTGGAGTACCCGACCGAGAGGAAGATTAGTTTGTTCTCAGCTTTGGCCTTATCGAAGGCTTCCTGGCCCCAGGGATACCAGTCGACGGGGTTGTAGGCGTGCTGGAGCAGATACGGCGATTTCTCCAAGACAAGCCGGTTGGTGAATTGGGTGCTGTGAGCGGCTGTCTCAGAGGTGGTTTTGGCGGGCGATTCGGCTGCCGTCAGTAGGAAGTACAGTCCGGTCAGGAGAAAACCGATCCCCAGCATCACGGAGGGAGTCGAGAGCTTGCGGGATAGCGACATGGTTTGGGTGCGAGATATGATTGATCGGCATGTTCCCGAGGAGTCGCTCGCTTTGCAAGCGTATCGGCGATGTCGGGAGAATATTTCTTTGCCTCGCTTGGCACTTTGGGCTTTAGTGGCAGGATGTCTTCATTACTAAATTTTTAAGTAGAAAAATCCCCAATTTTACATACTGTATTCCATCAGGCAAGTTCGTAGACAATTTTAAAAATAAAGAATGTGTGTTGATAAACAGCGAAAAATGAGCAAAAATGGTGTCCTTGGTACTTTAATGTAGAAAGATTTAGGTGATTGAGACATTTTTTATGGATGATGGGTTGTAAAAAAAATGGCGCTTTTCGGCCAACATTCTAGGGCCGCACAAAAAGCGGGATGTTTTTGCAGTTAATGTTCCCTGTGCAAGGTTTTGGTATATTATTTTCAGCATTCCAATGGTTTTAATTTTCAAAGGAAGTAAAATATTTTACTGAGACTCGATAGCTATGATTCAGCTTTATCCATTTACCGGATTAAATTTTAAATTTGCTTTATATTTTTTTTTATCGAAAGAAGAATTGCAGTAATGTTAACGAAAAGTCTGATTGTAGATGTTTTTCGTTTACTTTTTTAGAGAACCTTCCGGTGGAAATAATAATGGATACAATAGCTACCGGTCGACTAAGTCAAGCTTCACTGCCTTTAAGGGGGAGGCACCTGTTACCTCCTCCTCTCAATCTATTGATAAGAGTTACCCCACACAGGAACCAACACAGAAGAACTTTGGATTCTATTCGACTGGAAGAGATGAAGAATGGGGTAACTTCGGTCATTAGTGTCTTAAGCGTTTAAGTTATGATTTTTTTTTCTCTTGCAGGTGAAATTTAGTGCTCTCGTGTTCAAGGACAGGGGAGTTTGACCTTCTCAAATTTTAGGACCTCATTTAACTTAAAGAATTACCCTAGTTTTTTTTTACGTTAAGAATGAATCGCTTTGTTTGGGAGGCGCGATCTTAAACAGTTTGAAAATGTCTAAAATAAAACTCGTTTTTTTTAAACGAGTTTTAAATGAATGAATTTTTAAAAGGAATTTAAAATAATTCCTTTGATTTTTTTTAAAATCAAACGTTTTAAAACAAGTTTTTTCTTAAACGAGTTTTAAATGAATGATTTTTTAAAAGGAATTTAAAATAATTTCTAAATGAATTTTTAAAAGGGAGAAACAAAGCTGAAAACGATCTACTTTCTTGAATAGAAAAACAAAATTCAATAGAATTAAAATCAAGACGAAAGCTAAAATCGCAATTTGTGCCCTTTAGATATTAGACAATTTTCCGAAATAGCGTATGCTTACGTCAGACACTTGTGTAGAGAGGAGGGGGCTTTTCTCCAACACCCCCTCCCACACTAAAAATCTGTAAAACTTCATACTTTTCAATAATCCCTCATATTATCAACCTAATTCAAACATTTTTACTTTTTCGAGGTGGCACCCTCCACCTAATGCGGATTTTGTTTACATACATGTCTGGTTCAATTAGCAGTTACTAAAATGACCTCAAATAGTTTTAAAATGTCTAAAATATAAAATATTTTGCACATTAAATAAATTTTCAAAAGGGAGACAAAAATATTTATCTCAAGAAGAGTAGCGTAACCCTATTCGAGGTTACACACGCATAAAAAAAAAAAAAAAAAAAAAAAAAAAAAAAAAAAAAAATCTTGTTTCAATTTAGACATCTGAGTCGAGAAATGTTAACAGTAGATTCAGGTAATTGTTTTTATCTTATAAGTTTGCTTAAAACAAATAAAAGTAAGGCTAGAGAAACAAGGTAAAAAAAACTGTTTCGGAAACCTATTTTTTGGTCACTGAAAAAGAGCACTAGAACGTTTAAGTTTTGTTCCAATGAGGCCCCTCCCGATATTATAGGACCTCTGAGTAGATACTATTACCCCTGGAGGAAAAAAAAATACCAAATAAACACGCATCCGTGATCTTTCGTCTGGCAAAGAAAAAAAAAATTCTACGTTTTTGCAGATAGGAGCTTGAAACTTCTATATTAGGGTTCTCTGATACACTGAATCTGATGGTGTGATCTTAATTAAGATTTTATGACTCTTGGGGGATGATTCCCTCTTTTTTGAAAATACAGTTATTACTTTCAGGCTCGTTTCCTTTGATGAGTAAGGCTAAACATACTGAAACTTATATATTTGAAATCAACATAATAATCCAATTCTTTTAATGTATCTATTGGTACCAAAATTTTGTTTTTTAGACTTTCGGTTACTATTGAGCCGGATGCTCATTACTTACAGTTCGTTACCGCGAACTGTTTGATAAGTTTTATACATCTTACATTGGCATAAAAATAAAATATTTAGGTGATTGTAATTTGAAGTCTTGATCATTATACTTTTTCGTCGATCATACTAAAGGTACATAACCATGCAGCATAATTGGAGAGGAAGTATCTTGGGATACAGAAATGGTCCCTCGCGACAATTTACAATCGAAATAAATAGAATTGTTATAAAAAATCGAAAATCACATTGAATTTTTTTTAATACTTTAATATTATTGCGGAGAGGGAACAGAAATTTCTGACAGCAGCATTGCTCTGGATAAAGCAGCTGACGTTGACAGTATTTTCATCTTCATATTAAAGAGAAAAATTGGCAGAAATATAGGAACGAAAGAATTATGCTAAAACGGTCACTGGAAATAATTGTTACATTTTTGCAATATTTTGCCAAGATAATGGTTGGGCAAAGAGTTTCAACGACGAACTCTGATAAAACTTGCCAATTTTTTTTATCGCTACTTCACTACAATACTTATTTTGTAAATATGTATGTACCATGAACAAGTTACACTAATTAATCAATTAGTCCCTAAGGGAACTTCGTGACATGACTAATAAGAGAAAATGCGTGATGTCCACTTAATGGGAGGCGACTTTAATGTCAAAATGATTATCTCAGCAAATCTTGACAAAATTGGATATAATTTGAAAATAACATATGTTAGGGGACTTAATGACATGAGCAATAGGAGCAAATGTGTGGTGCTCACTTAATGGGGGGGGGGCCTTTAATGTCAAAATGATCATCTCTGCACATCTTGACGAAATTGAACTTAATTTGAAAATAACATACATTAGTCCAAAAGATTAGCTAAGAACCGCGGAATAATATATCAAATCTTCCATTTTTTACCAACCTACCATTTATCATCTGCCATTTTAGGTCTAAATATAGTGTCTAGCATTCTATGGGACTATCCACTAAATCCTGCACATTTGGACCCTACATGGCAACAAAGTTTGAGCGGAATAACAACTTTAAATTGCTATAGGCAAGGCTTATGAGATGCCTACATTTTATGCTTCAATTCTTAAACTAGCAACTTAAGCTAGCAAGATTACAAGCTCTAATAAATTGTATTGCAGAAAACCCGATTACTTTTTATTCGGACATATGGTCTGAGGATAGGGATGGTGTGTTACTATGGCCATGAATGTTGTTCCAGTTAGTAGCTCAATGGTGTTTCTAGCAAACAATGCGTTTAGAATAGCACAAAAAGCTGTTTTTAGTGACACTTGCATGCTTGGAATGCGTACATTCCATGGTGAAGGAAGTATTTGTCGGCGTGCACCGCAATCTGGCTGGATTCCGCGGCGACGGCGCGTTTCCGGCCTGGTTGTTCCGCATTGCCAGTTTTCGCTGCACCGACTACCTGCGCCGGCGTCGGCGCCACGAAGAATACGACGATGAGCGCAGTTTTCTGGATGAAGCCGCCGGCCCGGAACAACAGACATTCGCCAGCCACCGCAATCAGCAGATTACCGCAGCACTTGCGACCCTGCCTCAGGACCAGCGGCAAGTGGTCGAATTGAAGTTCTTCCAGCATTTTACTTTCGAAGATATTGCCGGGCAGCTGGATATCTCGCCCAATACCGCCAAAACCAGGCTGTACAGCGCGCTGCGCAAACTGAAACAACATGAGGAGCTACGCGATGCTCTGTGAACACGCCAATGCGCAGCTGGTTGAATACGCTGCCAACGAACTGACCCCTGCGCTGCGCACGGATGTTGAGCAACATCTCAGCGGTTGCGACACCTGCCAGGCTGATCTGGCTGCCATACAAACGGTGCAAAAAATGGCGCAGGGCTGGCAGGAGCAAACGCCACCACCCCTTTTTGGTACGCAAAACCCGGCGGCGCAATCCACCGCCTGGGAAAGTAGTCTGCACCCTGCGCGTAATTTCATGGAAGGTTTCCGGCAGTGGTTTCCGACCTTTGCCAGCGCCACTGCACTGGTCCTGGTCACCGTGCTTTATGTTCAGCAACCCGGCTCGAACGGCGTACTGCCCGATGAGCCTGGCAATATGAACTACGGTGAACTACCTAGGAAATAGTCTTTTAATCTATTTTCAAACTGTGGGAGGTGCTCGGCCGCCCGAACAGTCACAAGAAGCGAATTCCATACAGAAGGGTTAAGATGCTTCAAAGTTAAACCAGATCTCACACTATTTTCCTTCTCTACGACCAAGCTATCATATCCTCTTGTATCATGCTCATGAACAGAAATTCTGAAACGGTAAAACTCATCAATAGTTTCCGGGACTAGATTATGCACACAATTAAACACAAACATTGCCGCTTAATGGTCCTTTATTTGTCCAACATTGAGTAGCCATAGAGACTTAAAGCGTGGACTGGCGTTTTTCACATTTTTTATGTACTTCCCAATTACTCGTCCCGCTATATTTTTTAGAATTTGCACAAGCTTGTAATTAACAAAAAAATTACTGCTCCGAACTTCACATCCATATGATATATACGGGTAGATTGTTGCGAAATATATCGTGCAAATAGGTAGAATTGATATGGGTCTCCAGTTTTCTATACCTGCCTTGCGAGCACCTTTGTGAGGAGAATGACCTTCGCCGCCTTAAACTGCACCGGGAAACTTCCCTTTTCTAAGGAAAGATTAATGATAAAAACCAGATAGGGAAGAATATATCCTAAGATTACCTTAAAAGCCTAAAGGGATAAACGATCAACACCGGCAGAATTAGACTTAAGTGACTGCACAACTTTACGCACTTCTTCAGTCATGCACGGCTGAAATTCTATATTTAATGTTTCTTCACAGATGTCATTAGTAGTATTGCAGTTCGTTTCACTATATTTTTTGCTAACACTAGTTTGCACCTCGAAGCCAATATACGAGAAAAATTAACAAACTTATTTACTTTCATTGTTGGTAATATACACAAGGAAACTCGCCGTTATTTCCAGGAACAAGGAACGAAGCATTATACAGTCTTGTACGTCTATTAATTTTCCAGGAACAAGGGACTCTTGTAATACAATGACCTATTATTCTTCTAGTTGGACTGGGTAATTTTATTTGTCCTCGGGGAGGAGGGGTGTAAAACCGGGTAGTAGACTGGAAATTTTAATAGTCTTATATTTAAGATGGAACGTGCAAGTCGATTTGTAAAAAAGGATATGCCTAATGAATATTTTCTTAGTGCAACTATATGGCAGCATTTCGCCCATTTTCAGGCAACTTCTACCTAGTGGCTCTTTGTTTACAACAACAACTTTTCCTCACCGGTGGATCCGGCCAGCATGTTCAACTTTAAAGCAAAGCTTCTTTTCCAAGTGCTTTGGACAATTTGAGTGATTGATAATTTTGCATGAGATTCATCAATGTTGACATCTTTTGGCTTACAGTAGTTTTTCAGATTTCATTTTACGACAGTGTTTTACCCATTTCCAAGCAATTTCTGCCTTATAGCCCCTTGTTTAGAATCACAACTTCTCTTCCCCAGTGGATAAAGTCAGCATGTACAGCTTGGAAGCAAAACTTGTTTTCCAAACGCTTTAGGCAATCGAGTTCTTCATTTGCATAATATAGATGTAAAATAAAATCCGTGTTTCCTTGAGTACTATCTTTAAACTCATTCAAGTTTAGAAAAACAAAGTTGCCTACTTTCTAGAGTGAATCAATTCGTAACAAACTGTACTTGGTAATTATTGTAAAAAAAAAAATGTCTGTCACAAAATAATTTGTGGAGACTAAAGAGAATGGAACTAATTCACCAAGCGCTGGGACTTAGTGGCGAGGAGCGAGACGAATTTGTCGCCAACGCGTGTGAATGAGACACGGCCCTTCCGGCTCAGGTTCAACGTATGCTCGCGGTCAGCGAAGACGCAGATATGACCCTGCGCGGAGCGGTGGCCGACAGCGCCGGTCAGATCGTGGAAAGCGGCGATCGCTGGGTGGGTCGCCTCGGCCTCGTCCTCGCGCAGCAGCAGGGAGATCCCGGAGACGGAGACCTCCAGGTGAATCCGGGAGAGATCCTGATCGGTCTCCACCGCGATCCCGACGCGGCCGAGAGCGAGGAGCCGCTGATGGCCATCAGCGTGGTCCGGGGTCGACGGGGAATGAACACCGTGGCCATCGACTTCGATCCCACCGAGTTCGTGCATTTCTTGGAGGACACCGATTGGAGCGACGACGAGAAGGCCGAATATGTACGGCTCATCTGGGATATCATGTGCCAGTTCGTTGCTCTGGGTTTCAACGTCCATCCCATCCAGCAAGCTCGCGAGAATTGTGGAAAACTCCCGGAAAGCCGGATCGTCTCGGCACATTCAGGGGATGACATGGTAGACTCTTCCTATGGCAATCTTGTTGAGAAATTCATGCGCCTGAGCGGGTTGGAATCCGGTGCGGGTGAGGAAGGAGTCGTTAGTGAGTAGTTTGTTTGAAAACACCAGCCCGAGGAAGGCGCTGATTTATTGCCGCGTCTCAGGGAAGAAGCAGACGGTCGAAGGCTCCGGCCTCGACTCTCAGGAATATCGTTGCCGTCAATACGCCGCGCTCAAGGGCTATGAGGTTGTGGCGGTGTTCCCCGATGATGTTTCGGGCGGCGGCGACTTCATCATGAGAAATTCACAAATAGATGACTAACGCGCTTCAACGCCACGCCGTCCTGTTTGTATGATTGTTCCCATTTTGTGAGGTAGCAGCAGCTTTTCGCTTATTAGTCATTTTTATTTATTATAAGCAGAGTATTATAGAGTGTATTTGCTATTATATTAAATTTGGTTTTACACATGAACAATAAACAAATCTAAACAATTCAAAAAAAAGTTCAGCTATTTTAATTTAGACTATTCGAGTCAATAAATAATAACTAAGGCCAAACTGCTTCTCTTTGGCTGGATACGATAATTCCATTGATTTTCTTCGGATGAGCGGCAACGCTGCAAATAAATCGAAGAAAGAATGAAATACAAAAACTTGATCCATGTCTATATTTGCTAATTTGAGAATAAAATGCCCCCAACTTAATTTTTAACGAATTTTGTTACTGAGGAAGAGATCAGGTTTGTTGTATAATTTTTGAAAAATTAAAGATAGTGCATTTTAGTTCTAGGCTAACTCTAGACAGCTGTTTTTCTGTGAATAGGCTATTAAACCTTCTGGAAATGATACAGCATAGGCTACAGCCCAAGTTAGGGTATGGGGTGGTGTTCCAAAATTCACTCAGAAGAACCCAGGTAGTTTGAGAGACTAAATATAGTTGATTCAACCTTCTTTTCAGATATTACTGTTGTCATGACAATTATACTAGGCCTATATCCTTCCCCTTAATAGGACTAGATGTATCTCTAGGCAGTAAACTATAAGATAAATATTTTCTACTTTTCATTTCTGCATCAGTGAATACATTTCTTTTAGCCATTAGTTTATCTTAGCCCATTCTGTTGGCATAGGCCTACTTTATAGCGTTTTACTTTTATTATTTTTGCATATTTTTTTTTTTATTTTCATAATTGCAGATTGGTCATAATTTGGTTTTTATATTTTCTTTTTTGTTTGTTTTGTTCGTTTGTTAAGAGTTTTGTTTGGCAAACAATTGTCATATATGTGGTCGCCGGGTATCAAGTGCTTTCATGTCTTCTCTTGGACAGACATTTTATTATTATACATATTATGAGTTATATCATTTTGTAATTAAACGAAGTGAACTAATTGTTAAATGAATGAAACCTTCAGAAAGAAATCAAGAGTCTAAATTATATCCCGACAAAGTGTTTTCAAGCTCATGTCTATACTCCCTCCCTAATCTAAAGCTTAGTAAATTGCATGGAAGGCAGGATCTATATCTGTCTTAGCTTTTCCAAAAAATCGTCGCTCAATTGTGGGTACCTTTAACAAAACATTTGTTTCCCTTAACCTTGATTTGAGCGTACTTTTCTTTAATTTTAGGTTTTGAGAATACAAATCTAATAATCTGGACAGGATTTTATCTCTGCAAATATCTGTAAAAACTTAAAATCACATTGTAACGCGTAAAGTAACCTATTTTTTTTAAACTGGTAGGCCTTAGGCTTAAAGTTTTAAAAAATCCCTTAAAACCTTTTAAATCAAGATTTAGCAAAGTTATGAAGCGTAAAGCTCCTTTTTGCTGTCTCCTTTCTGCTACAGATCTATTTATAAAAGTTTTACTTTCACAGCACAAAGCTCTCCCAACTTCTTCAAAGACTAGTATCTTTTGGAGATGAAGGGGTGGAGATGACTTCAAAAGACATTTCCAAGGCATGATTAGACCCTAAATTGTAAGCCATAAATTAGATTTTGGAAGTATGGAGAGTATATACCATGTTGCAGTATTTATGGAGAACATAACAGTTGACACCCTCTAGTATTGTTCTATCAATTTCTGTAAAACTTTCCATAAAATTTACCGAATAAAAATCTAATCTTATTGTGCAGGCACAAGAAAACTTCCTTGTTATATGCAATTCTCTAGTTTTAAGACTATGGCAGGCATGGATTGGTTATGTTTTACCAGAATTAAAAGTAAATTGTTTGATATACTTACAGCATTTGTACAACCAGCATTTGCAAAGTGAGGCGGTCCAAATTGAGCTAAAAGAAAGTTGGTAAAATAACTTAAAATAATATATTTGCTCAAGTGAACAAATCGTGCTGGTACAGCACACATTAGTTATTCAACAATTTTCAAACTTACTCAGCAATTATTTGATATATCACAAAAAAGAACAGCACTAAATATGCTTGGAGAATATTTTAGGAGCTTTCTCTACATCCCCACTAGCGACCAATATTTTTCTGTGCTTTAATATTACTAAAATGGGTTACGTCTTCAATAAAGAGCATGTCTACCCACAAGAAAATAACAAAATATATTTTCTGGAAGTATGAAGTAAATCTACACTTAAACATGGGAAAAGTCCTTCGCCTATACAAGATTACTTCAACACTGAAGTCTTTTAAATGTGAGGCTTGTAAATTTACTTTTAGGGCCCTTGATTGCCTCCTTTGCAAAAATCTGCTAATACCCTTTGAAGAATGGACATTAACAAATGGACACTGACAGACGATCAGATAGATCTAATATTTAGCCAAATAAAAGTCAAATCAATTACAAGCACAAACAATTTTCATATGTCAAACGAACCTCCTTAATCAAGCCAGGTTGTCTGTGAACGTAGAGCGGGCCGACGGTGTGGCGCAGTTCTAGTGTGGCGGTGGGGCAATGTGACAAAGGGGCCATTAATTGGCCAAATTGAAAAATTTACTCTTAAAAAGGAGCAAAAAAAAGGAAAGAGGACCCCAGAAAGATCTTGGGGGGAAGGTGCCCTCCAGTCCCCCTGGATTCACCAGTGATTCCAGAGGTGTCACTACAAGACGAGAATAATTGTTTTTACTTTAACTCGACTTTAGAAAAATAATCTAAAACAGGGGATAATGACAGAAACACACCTTGGGTATTTTCTGCCCATAATGCCCATCTCTAGGAGGAAGTTTTGGGGGCTTGTCACTTCGTCTAGGTGGAGCACCTGAACCTGAAGAACCAGATGACCCAGCACTGCCCCCTGCGACACTGTACGGATCTTCTTCTGGCATTGCAACTCTATTCCTTGAGCGACTCTCCATTCTCTTCACTAAAACAAAAATATATCGTTAATAATCAATAGAATAATTCGTTGTTATGAATTATACATAAGGAGCAACTCTTGTTCATAAATAAGCATATTCTAAAAAAATCTTTCAAATTAATATTGGGAGGAAATATGCGCAATGGTACTCTAAATTTAATAGAAAATAATGGAAATAAACGTCAAAAGTAGGGACTGAGGGGAGGGATATATCATTTTTGCATAGCAACAACTAGCAACCATGTATAATTCAATATTTCATGCATATTTCAATATTTTACGTAGGGAATTCATGGGCGAGGGTGAGTCTGATAAATCGTCAATAGTAATAATAATACAGATTCTATATACGAAATTCCGTTGATATTTCTTCCGTGAATACGGTGAAGGTATTTGCAGAACTCACAGCAAACTCGATATCAGCTTTCATTTTTGGCTTTCTTAGCCAACTGACAATTTTCAGATACTTTAAATTTGAAGTAAAGTATTTTAAGCTCTTTTCTTCAGCACAAATTCTAGAAAATATTCCATCAGAGCAGGCCATTGCTCGGTCAAGCGGTCTGCAGCTTCTTCCACGGTAAGCCACCTAGTGGGGACATTCTTTACGAACTTCTGTCACGGAGCCTCAACTTTTAGCTGACACTGGCTAAAATCGTCACAACGAGCAGACCATCCACGGAAGAAATGGTAAACAGCAATTATCATATCAGAACATTCCTCCCCGAGTTCTTGTAGTCTTTTTGGAACGCATTATGCACTGCGTGGATGTTGCAGGTACCAATGCTTAAAAGACTTTTTGAATACCACTTTTTCTTTTCCAAGTCAATAATTGACCAAACTTTCTTATTGACTGCTGGACCATCATTGACAAGCATCAACAGTCTATCAAGTGAAAGTCCTTCATCTTCTATCCACTGGAGGAGCTTCTTGCTCAGATCCTCACTAGTAGCGTGTCCCAGATAATATGTTCTAAGATGCCCAGTAATAACTAGTTTTTGCTCCTCTGACCAGTAAAGGACCTTTATTTGGAGCTCTTTCACCCAATGATTGTTTGCGGTCTTATCACATTTCAGTACAAAGTCAGACATCTAGGTTTGAACCTTCGCCTGAAATGTTTGTCCGACTCGTAAAAACGTAACAAAAATTAATATAAACAAATTTTTTATGCATTTTTCAAAGTATTTTTCATATCCCCCCCCCCCGAAAAAATAATCCTGGATATGGCGACTTTTGATACTAAGAGCAAAGAACTCATCTTATAGAGTCTTTCATTCTTATTTTACCCATAGAAATTCAAATTCTATCTATCTGGACGGCAATCAACTCTGTCTGGCTTCTCTTTCATTTGCATAGGTAATAAATTATCTGTTACATTTGACAAAGATGACAGGAAGTTTCATTTCATTTATTTAAGGATATTTCTACAAAATTTTATATATTCATAACATGTATGGTAGTTGTTATTTGGGTACTTTGAGATAAGTAATAACATTGTTTTATATCTTGTTTTTTATTATGCTTGTTAGCTGGCATAACTGTTTTTCACTTTTTTTTCCTATTTTTATGAGCCTTATTATATTTAGTTATGTTTTCATTTACTATCAATAGTATTAACTTTACAACTATTGCTGTGACTATTATTATGGTTTATATTAGATAAGTGAGTGTGCTGTGAAAAGGCTGGGTAATTCATTTTGTGTATTTATTGTATTCTCTGACAAGCTTCTAAAGGCACGTTGATATTTGTTTTCATTATAACTTATTTTGTCAATAAATTTAATTCAAACAACATGGTCTAGACAACAGTTGTATGTTACCCAGTCATCTAGAGGCACTCTTCTGTCCCTTAAACATCAATCAATTTCTAGTTCCAATAGTGATAAATATATGGAAAAACAAGAAATTGATAGGGCAAATCCCAACTACAAAGTTGAAAAATTTTATCTCTATGCAACACTGTCTTATGGGGCAAATATTTGTTAAAATCTGCATGGGAAAACACAATACAAAATACCTCTCCATCTCTAAGAAGAGCCCATAAATAGTGACTAAAATCCACTCCTGATAATATTTCCAATTGAAATGAAAAACAAAAGCATATTTTCGCTAATATTTCTATAAATAGAGATGCGGGAAATTTAAATATTGATTCAATTTTTGATATTATTCTTAAAAATGAACCTATCGTTAAAAATTGTAACAGGGTCTTGCCAAACCACCAGGGGACTAATGTAAATAGAAGACGAAGAAGAAGTTAAATTGCAGCAGTGAATGCCAACAGAAAGTTTATTTCATAATAAAATAATTAATTTCATTTACACTTTCTTATTTTTTATCCAGTTGCTTTTGTGTGTTCATTGAAGAAACTCATAATTGTTTATAGAAATACTTCGTGGTGTTCAATAACAGTAGTATTAATTGTGTGAATGAATAGATATTGGTTGTTTCTTTTTTGTATTGTTTTATGTATTAGATTTCATTTTCCTATACATTGTTTTAGATTTAATATAGTTATTTTAATAGTTTCTTCTATATTTAACGCTGAAGACAGGTTTTTTACAGGCGAAATATCTATCGTTTAGTTTGTCTTTTCCTCTCGTTCTACTGGTCGTAGTCCCCGTTGTTTAGTTCTTCATTCTGAGAATGTTTTCTTTCTATGTTTTGTTCACTGTCTTTGGCACTTTAAGCATTAAGTACGGCTGGACAAATACGCACGTACTAGTAAAGTTTCAAGGCTTTTGCACGAGCCTGCTATGAAGGTATTACACTAGCTCAATATATGGGCGACTTGTCCAAGAAAATAAAAAAGTTGTGTGGGAGAGGTTTTCATGACTTATGCAGACTTATGATTCGCTGCTAAATCAAATGCTTAAGGGGATGCGCTTTCCTGAATAATCACCCAGTCTCGTCCGTGATAAGTGTTTGTGGGCACCGCGGTGACGGCGAAGCGCACGTCGCTCGCGGACTCCTGCAGTTCGCTTTCGACTTTGACGTGCGGGACCATCTCGCCGCCGTTCTTGCTAAACCGGCTGAGCCGCTCCGTGATCCGCAGAAAGCCATCCTCATCGATCGCAGCCACATCGCCCGTGGAATACCAACCGTCTTGCAACACGTCGGCGGTTTTCTCCGGCAACCCCAAGTAACCCTTCATCACGTTCGGTCCCTTCACCAAGAGCAGTCCGGATTCACCCGGCGAGAGTAAGGCTCCGGTGTCGATATCCACAATGCGCACGCTGATCCCGGGAAGCGGATGCCCGATGGAACCGCGCTTGGCCCCCACTTGATAGACTCCCGCCTCGCGCCAGTCCTGCGTGTTCACCGAGACTCCCGGAGCACACTCCGTGCAACCAAAGGCTTCGAGCGGCCGGATCCCAAACCGCTCCTCAAACGCAGCTGCCACCCGATCCGGCAATTTCTCCGCGCCCACCATGGTAAACTGCACACTCCCAAACTGGTCGGGCGTACAACCCCGCATATAGATCTGTAGAAACGTGGGCGTGGCCAATAGGAAGGTCACCCGATGTTGCAACACAAGCTCCCCGATCGTCCGGGCATCGAGTGGATTCGGATAATACACCGCACGAACTCCACTTAACGAAGGCAAGACCAAGGTCCCCGTGAACCCAAACGAATGGAAAAACGGGAGCACACCCAAGAAACCATCCCCTTCTGAAAGGCTGAAGGTCTGCGTCAATTGATCACAATTGGAAACGACGTTGTAGTGGGTCAGCTCGACACCCTTGGGTTCGCCAGTACTGCCGCTGGAAAAATTCACCGTATGAGAAAGGAGGAAATCTTGTTACGTATTTCAATGCTATAGGAAATAGAATTCGCTTTCAACCTAGGAGAATCGCGGTAAGTTCCTAATTCTTAGGTTTTTTTCTCCTTTTGCGAAAATCGGGCAGTTTTTTCTAGCCCATAGCTTTTTGAGTTTGCAAAGACAAATCATGTGAAAAACAAATCATAAGGGAAAGTTTTTTTTCATCTGACCAAGGGGCTTCGTATAGAAAGAGTTGTCTTTGGAACTTTAAAACCAGCTCATTGGATTGGAAGGAAAAAGCTATAGTGCCCTTTTTAAGAGTCAAGAGTGATTGGAGGGTAACCAGCCCCCCTTAACATCAATGGCAACTCCACCCAGGCCTTTCCCCCCCAAATGTATCCTACCAAAATTTAAAGATAGTAATGTTGTTCAGAATAGTGCTAGGTTTATATGACAATGCCTCCTGGGTTGACAAAAATCCCCAAACCTTGGGTAAGGGTTATGAGTCATGCATCGGGGCATGTAAAATTTTATGGAAAGGGGTCATTTAAGCTTTGGAGGAGGCTCATTTGATTGGACATTGAAAATTTTGGTTACTTATTTAGAGTTGAAAGTGATCAAAAGACAACTATCCCACCCCCTGCGCCTTCTGTTCCTCAAATACATCTGTTCAAAATTTTGGGTCAGTCATTTTGTTCAGAATAGTCTAAAGATCATATTACAGTGTGTCCAGGGCTGAAACAAACTCCCAGAGACAGGACGCAAGGGTTGTAAGTTATCCCATGGGGCATATAAGGTTTTTATGGAAGGGGTGCTCATACAAATTTTGGAGGATGTTCATTTGATTGGAAATTGAAAGTTCTAATTCCAATCGAATGAGATCCTTCCACGGTTTCTACCATAACATTGGTGATGCCATAATACATCCCACGAGCCAGGTAGAGAAAACCCTAAGGGTATTCTCCAAGTCAGAGGTGCTATTGTTTATTTGGTCTATCGTGTACAAGTGCTTGTTACGTCATAATTTAGCGGATGTTATTATTTACTGAAGCAAATTTAAATGTCTAAAAACCTACGATCCAGATATTTTTTTTACTCTCTCCGACAACAAAAATTTCCCCCCTTATATGGCCTAAACAAGAGTTCATTTTGATTTGCAAATTTGTACGACTTCCCGCGAACCAGATATTATAGTTTTTCCAGCAGCAAAGATTTTTACCGTTACGTGGCTTACGCAAGACATGTTTTGGACCAAGAACCATTTGTAACCCGAAAGCATAAGTTTTCCTTTTATATGCATTACGCCAGAGATCCTTGTTCTCTTACCGGGAAGAGGAGTGGGTAGTTATTTCGTTCTTCAGGCTATGAAATCTGCACATAAGTGCAGAGTGTCATCGGTCCAGCATTCAAAATGAATCAGCATTCAAAATTTTAAAAAGGACATTATTCGCGCATATCTATAGGTAATATTGTTATTTCTAAGTATATTAAGGGGCGGAAGTCACACCTCCCCCCAATAAAAAAGTAATAATGAGTATACTGAAATTGAAGGTGAAAGGATTTTGTCTATGCAAACAACTTAAACCTAACCTCTCCCGCCATAAAAAGATTTATTGGGTATATAATAATCTTATTTTATCATGACAGAATACATTTTACCGTAAACACGTTCCAATTTTTAAAGCGCTTTGAAGAAACTCAAATTGAAGTTTATTTTGATGCCACGCTGACAATTTTAAATTGACTCTGACACTGATGATTATAAATGAACTAATACCCAAAAATAATCTGTTCAGCTTTAACAAAGAAAAAATAATGACCAGCATACATATACCACTTTCGTTTCTCATTCTAAAATAAAAAATGAGATACCGAATTTATCAATCAGCTGAATTTTTTGTACACAAAAGTGCTTTTCATTAAATTTTTGTCGCTCAGCCATTGCTAAAACCCCGAAATTTACCAATGAGTTTGTTGTACTCAAAAGTGCGTTTATTAAATGTTCGGTTCTCAATCAGCAACTAAAACATTCGGAATTTATTACATAGCTGTGTTTGTTGTACTCAAACGTGTCTTAGGAATTTTTGATATTCAGTCAGCAACTAAAACACTCGGAATTTATCAACTAGTTGAGTTTGTTCTGCTCAAAATGAGTTTTATTAATCTTTTTACGTTCAGTCAGCAACTAAAACACTTATAAATTACCAACTATTTGAGTTTGTTGTACTCAAATGTACTTTTATTAAATTTTTGATAGTCAGTTAGCAGCTAAAAGACTCGTAATGTACCAACTAGTTGAGTATGCTGTACTCAAAAGTGCTTTCATTAAGTTTTTGGTATTCATCCAGCAACTAAGACATGCGGAATCTATCAATTAGCTAAATTTTTTGTACTCAAAACTACTCTCATTAAATTGTTGCTGCTCAGTCAGGAACTAAAATGGTGAATTTACCAACTAGCTGAGTTTATTATGCTCCAGAGTGTTTTATTAATCTCGTTAATCTCGTCGTCTGTTTTATTAATCATATTAAACTCGGAAACTACCAACTAGTTTATTTTGTTGTACTCAAATATCAACTTTCATCAGCCTACATCTGATGGAACAATTTAGCAAACGTAAACTATTTACGTAGTTCTGCCCACGATTATTAGCCGCATCGTATTCATACTACCAAAAAAGTGACTAAAGCTGAACGTTCTTATTAGTTCCAATAGCCTTTGAGCTCAATAGTAACCTTGGAAAAATATACCTAGTAAATTCAACCCCCTGTTCGTTCACGGAGGACTCACGGAGGGGATTCGTTCAACAGTCCTGAATTTTCGTGATTTTAAAAATAAGTCTAAAAAGTGACCCAATTAGAAATACTGCTAACCGTGGTCTTTTTAGTTTTCCTGGCAGGAACAGGCGAAGCGAGGAGCATTATCAGTGATCACAAGAATATCCTAATCCTAAAAATTGTCACAGAATTCAATCCAGCGTTTTTTTGCTTTACAACTACTTCTTGACTTGGAAGTACAGGGGCCCCCGGAAGAGATAGAGGGTAGATAGAGCATTTGACCGCTCTACAAGACAAATCCAGAGGAATCATGAATTTCTTGAAATAAAAAACAACTTATTTTATAGCCTTCTTCCTCTTCCTGCCTTTCTGCCCAGCGGTAGTATTCACTAGGATTGCAATGATCTTTTTATTTGCTCGAGCAATTCTTATGAACGTACTGGACCCACGCCAATAGGGGTCGTTCCTTCCTTTACGACCGAAAGAAACTTATCCATGTAAGAAATAACAGCACCCATTCAAGGGGTGTTCCTTCTGAATTTATTGCTTGACCACAAGCTTCACGGAGACATGGTTTCACATAAAAATTAGTATTTCGCACCCATATTGGCTAGAGAAACAAATGCTGTAAAACAAACTATTTCCTACGCGCTCCAGCGGTTCATGACGCGTCACCATGGCGTCGAGGTCGAGTCGACCCTGACGATACAGCTCCAGGTATTGTGGTGCATCGACGGTGAACCGGTTTGAGCCCATCATGCAGCCAATGACGCGTTTCTCAAGGAAAAAGTGCCCGGCATTCAGCGATACCTTTGCGCCGGGTTTGGTTGCGCCCACCAGCACCGCCGTTCCTCGCGGCGCGAGACAATAGAACGCCTGTTCCAGTAACTGCGGCAGCCCGACCACTTCGAACGCAAAATCGGCCCCGCCGCCGGTCATTCGATCCGCTTGATCCATTGGCCGGGCGCGGGTTCCTCATCGGGCCCCAACCCGTTTATCAGCCGGATAACGGCCTGCGCATCGCCGCGCAGGGGCGCCTCCGCCGACAGGCGCGCGACGGTATCGCCCGGGCGGGCGCGGGCGGTGCGAAAACGCGGGCGGGGCGGGATCTCATCCGCCGGAATCGCGCGGGCGCTGCTGACAAGCGCCTCGTATTTCTCACGAATTTCGGCGCGAATATCCGCGTCGCCCGCATCGTCGTCAAACAGCATGAAGCTGTTCAGCCGCGCGCCCGAATCGATCACGGTGGTCGTGATCTCCACCGCCTCGTCGCCGTCTCCGCGCCGCAACGGGGCGGAAAACGCCGGCAGGCCGTTGATGGTCCGCAGCTCGACCGAATCGAACCGCCGGGCCGCGTCCTCAAGCGCACCGGACCGCCGCCCGTGATCGGCCATAGCGATCAGACCGCCGCGCCCCGCCAGCGCGACCCCGTCGGCCAGCGACACGAGCCCGGTCGGCAGATCGAGCGCGAGCCCGCTTTCGGGCAGATAAAGCCGTTTCATACTATAATTGATAGAGATACAATAGATCTGTTTAACCAAAACTGGAGAAGGCGACAGGCGTCTAGAGCATTTAGAGCGTCTCGGGTAATGACTTGATTCCGGTTCTCGCCGAATGGGACAAGACTTGTAATTGAGATTTTGATTTCCTTGGTAATAGTAACTAATGTACAGTTATTTTTGCTAATTCAGTAACTGATCGGTTGCTCATGTCAATATTCTGTTTCTTATAAGAATTGGCAGTCTTTGCTTCGGAACCACCCCTATATCATCATGCTGAGAGAATTGGCGTTCCTAACTTGTCATCCCAGTCAGTATTCGACTTCCACTAGGCCTTGCCGTGCCTGCTACATTATTTAGAAGTTAGAGCATATTTTGTATGTTTCAAAATTACAACCAAGTATTTCAGCACATTCTATACCCATTCTATATGCAACCCGTTATATAGAAGTTTTAACATTTCTTGCGTTTCAAAATTATTTCAGCATTTCAGTATCGATAGTGCTGTAAGCGAAATAATAAAATCAAACAATATTCGAACTGTAGTGACTCAGACAAAAGTATCTTTGCTATAATTGTGAATACTTTTTGTTATTCACCGCTTTTTTCAAAGTTCTTTAATAAGTCTTGGTTAAATTGATTTAGAAAATCTAAAACCAAACTCATCCCCTAAAGTTTTGTTTCTTGACAAAATCTCAATTCCTAATGTCTTTTTCTTGACGTACATAAGCGTACGTCACATTCATACGTACATACTTGCAGACTTAGGTACGTACGTCTTTCAAAATCCCTAGATTAAAATTTTCTTATTTACTCACAAATTGTCTGTGTCATATAGCTTGACCTATAAGATTTTCATGTATGGTGAAGTTCATATTAAATTGCTTAAAGAGCAAAAAAACTGGCAATTGCAAAAATATTTGCATATATTTTGACAAGGGATTACAACAATTGAAAAACCTTAAAAAAGATAACAAAAAGTTTGAAGCTTAGTAGAAATCATCAATTTAATTTTGGAGTTCTGATAAGCCCTGATTTTCGCCCTCATTTCCTCCCTCTTACATTTATTCTACTCTGATAGATCAAAAATCGGTAGCTAAATAAAACTCTTGAAAGCATCAAATGATAATATTGTAAATAGTCTGATCAGTTTTCAGTAAAATCAGATGGTAAACTAAAACATATAAAAAAGTGAAAAAACATTTTCGATTATATTCTTTATGGGAGGGGGGTGGCGCTGATCTCAGTGGAAGTTATCCTTCTGCTGAGTGTATAAATGTATAAAGATTACCAAGATTATTGACTTCCATTAACGTTCAACTAACTGGCTGTGGTTAATTTCCAAGTTGGGGATTATTTATTACTTCTAGTATAAAAGTAATTATGGTTAGATTAAAGGTTAAGATGATTAGATCACGCTTTACGGATGGTTGTTTGCCAAAAATCGTGCTTGTCGACGATCCCTCTGGGACTAATTAAAAGAGCAGAGAGCCCTCGAATGGGGGAGGAAGCCACAAGAAAGGAGTCAGAGTAGATGAAGATGTGCCTGCACAGTTGGTTAGTCTGTTCTGGTGGTTAGGTCAACCGCCGTTTTTAAGCAGCTTCGCGGGGATTCCACAGATGCCAGGAAATTTGTTGTTTTTTAGTTTCTTCACAGCATTTTGAATTTCTACCACTGAGAACGGCTTAAAGTCAACATTTGTAATTTTTTTCGAATAATATACTTGTCTGAAAATTGCACTGAAAACTCTCAGCCAAATGGTTTTCATAAAGTCAAGAATATAAGACAGCCACCTAGCAAAGAAGATGACACATCACGACATGCTATAGCTGAAGCCATAAGAGGAAGGGGGTGTTTTATTGTCATAAAAGTTGACATGATAAATGACCGTGTTGTCATGCCTTGGAAAGACCATGAAACAAAGAATATAACGGTACTATTTGTATTTTATTAGCATGTTTCCTTCAGATATATTCATCCAGGGCATATTTACTTAATTTGGCTGAGTTGAATTGGAATTAACCTTCACAAGGTTAAATTAAATAGTGGTTGAGTTAAATCAGAGTGGAATTAAAATTGGGTCGACCTAACCAAATTGGGTTGAAAGGGATTTGAGTTGAAAGAGAGTCTAATTAAATTAATTGAATTGAACGGGGTTTGTTTCACTCGAACACCAGTCAACCTACAGTTAGCTTCAAGTGTTTTACCTACTTTATTAACTGTCGTTTTGAAAGTTTTACCCTTGAATTCTAGTGTAATTTTCGTAACTCCTCAGCTTAAAAAGAGGAAAAAGGATTCCATTTTAGTCTCCTTACAATTTTTGGAATTCATATAAAAATCATATTTGTAATAATACTTAAAAAAACCCTGCAGTTAGTGGTCAGATAGTACATTGAGCGGCTGATTAGTTGTATATAAAACTTTTCAACAGCTTTCACTCATGATGCTTCTTGTTGCATACAGTTTAAATATTTTATCATTGTTCCCAATAAAAGGCGTGAACACATCAAAATAAGACCAATCCATGAAAGGAATTTTTGCCAAAAAATTCACTCACTGAGATCTTCGAATCACTGCGTTTTTAAAATGAACTGTGCGGAAAAATTACATTTACATTCTATTTTCGCTTAAAAGAAAAGGGGCCGATCCAGGGGGTTACCCAGAGTGAACTCCCTCCTTCCCCAACTCTGCGAAATTTTTGTCAGACTCACACAAAAATGCATTTAAACATATTTTGTTTCGTTTTATAATTTTGTTTGCACCCCCTCCCAATGAAAATACCCTTCCACCTCAAAAAAATATCTTGGATACAGTCCTGATCGTCGGTTGTTTTATGTTTTATCATCTAAATAGGATGAAATGTCCTGAAAATAGGGTTAACATGAGTCCGTCTTTTCCTTTTCTCGCCCCCCTCCCTAAATTAGATCTTGCGGCTCTAAAAAAAAGAAATTGTGTCAGTCCTTACGAGAGACACGACAACCAAAGAGATAGAGAAAAAAGAGAAAGATAGATAGAGATAAAGTGTTTTGTTTTTCATACTAGCTGTTCACTGCGCAAATTTCCAAGTGAAGCATTTTTTTTTTTGTATTATGTAGAATGCCACACCTTTTGAAGGGGCATATAAACAAAATATCTAGAAAAATAAAATCAAGAAAAATGACACCACAAGAGAGGTAGAGAAAGAGAGAGAGAGAGAGAGAGGAAGATAGCTCATTTTTTCTTACCGGCAGTACATTGTGGAGATTTTCAAACAAACTATCATTTTGTATTATGTAAAAGATCCCTCCTTGTGAAGAAATACATAAGCGAAACATCAAGAAAAACAAAATTACAAAACGACAACACAAGAGAAAGAGAGAGAGAGAGAGAGAGAGAGAGAGAGAGAGAGAGAGAGAGAGAGATATCCCATTTTCTATATTTTCATTTGTTTGATTTGTAGGATCGAAGTGTGATATAACATATATATTGCCCTGATGGATCTTCCTTTGAAAATAGCTCAGCAAACAATTTTTGCAAAATATCCCAGAAAAGTGAAAATATTATTTACGACATACAGTCATGAGACCAGTAATATATCGACTATAGTCATCCCAATGGCGTGAAGTACCTTCTACTTTTGTCACGGTAAGGTTGAGCTGCACAGTTTGAAACTGGCAAAAGTAGGCATATTCAGAAGAGAAAAATTGAATATAAAACCCGGAGTTATTCTGAATGTCGTAAGCATAATAACTGTTTTGCTGCCATAGAATATTTTTAGAATTTGTTGTCCCTTTCTAAAAATTACCTAGTTCTTGCTTTGATGATGAACTTTCATATGGAGATGGAAAACATAATTTTTCCAAAACATAGTCATTCACTTCCTGTGTGAAACCAGGGTAGTGCTTTATCATAAACAGTCCTAGAATTACCTTAAGTGTTTCACACTGCATAGCATCTTCACTGGCAAAAACAGACATCCTCTTAGAAATAAAACAGGAAGACAGACAACATGCAACTAAAAATTAACACTAGATTGGTTCCATTACCCTCCTTGTTCTTATTTTGAGGAGTAATGCAGAACAACTAGAACTTGAAACTATTGAAAAGCTATTTCAGCCATGTAAAGGCTTCTAAGCATCTTAGTGGCTGATATCCTAAGCCATCGGGTACTCTACCCAATAGCAGCGAATCATTTCTGCATGCAACTTTCCGCGCTGCCTCTTCAACCCGAATGTCATTACACTAACTTGAGAGTTATCTCGGATTGCGAACATGGCCTATGAAAATTGTTGGCAGATTTTGAAATTTGTTGGAAGACTTGACAAATTTTGGAATTCTGTCAAATTCTACTACTGGCAGCTTTGGAAATTTTTCCATAACCGTCATAGGCATTTATAAGTGGTAATAGAAACAATCGTAAAATGGATAGATATATTTTTTTATGCAGTTTAAGCTTATAATATACAAAAATAAAACTTTCTATTTTTGGAAGTCAATTTGCTATCCTGAAATAGATTCTTGTTGGATTCCGAATGTAGTTTTACTCATCTACTGATTTTTTAAAATGACTCATGTATTGCCATGTTGCGTGGTACTCTCCCATCCACATTTTGGGCAATGCAACTTCCCTACAAACATGCGCAGTCCAAGACACTATTTATGTTCCTAAAAATTTTATTTTACGATTAACGTCCTCAAAATGGAACTCTCCTCCGCCAAAGAGATAATTTGTAATACATCTTCACTGAAAAAAAAACTTAAATTTTTAGTTGGTGCTAGTCAGTGAGCTTATCAACTAAAATGGGTGTCACCATAGGAATTCCTTAAAGGGTAAAATCCCTCAATTCATTATCCACTGATCTCCATTTCTGCTTTTTCCTAGCAAGTATAATGCGATATTTCGAGGAACTGCCCATCCCTACTTGTGAAACAGGATAGCATTTTCCCATTTAATCTAAAGAACAACATCCTTGCTTAATGATAGTGCATGTTTCAATTAAATTAAAAACCTCAATATATGAGGATAAAATTGAAAATCTAATTTTTTTTTCTTTGGCTTTTTTTGGATTGCTGGGAAAGTAGTAGTCCACTTTCAGTCTACATTCATTTACTTATATCTCTAGAGGGTTGTATCAAAAGGGTTGTCTTGTCAGCTTGTCATATATCCTGGAGAGCGGTACATCTTGTAGTAACAGGAAGAACAGTCTGAACTCCATAAAGGAGGGCAACAAGAGCCGTAAGATTAGATTAAACAATGAACAACGAATCTTAAGAGTTGATCCCAGAAACTACGTGTAATTGTCCTAAGAATTCCAAAACTCCTCGATACCTTCATTTAATCAGACTAACATGATGTGTGAAAGGGTCATTTCGAAGCACACCAAAGGAATCTGGCTTACCAATCTGTGGGTTTAATAAGAGAAGCCCTTGAGAGATTTCAGACAGTTAAAGGTAAGCGTGAGAAACCCACAAGAAAATTATTAAGCTCGACTTGTCATAATTCAGGGTCAGGCAGTAAGCATCGTATCGAAAAATCTCCCTCTGAATCAGATTAATAAGCGGGACACGGACATCAGGTTCAGTTCAGACAATAGTACCAAGTGTACTTTCGTCAGCAAAAGTAGCTAGAAAGTCCTTATCCATTGCCGGCTTTCTTTATTTTTTGATGTTTAAAGATTGTGGTGACATAAATGGAAACAAGCTAAATATTTTTAGCTTATCACTTTGACAATGAGGTTACTAACATAAATCAAGGACAGAACTGGCCTGAGAATTAAACCTTGCGGGACAACGAACCAAACCTCTAATCGTCAACCTCCATACCTCTTTACTTTTTCAGATCCTCCCTTTGATTTAAATGTTGAGATGGCCATTCTCTTCAGAAAAGTCAAAAGGACCAATGCCCATGTATCCGGCATGATCCCCCCACAGCCTTTGGGGTAATTTATGCAACTTGGTCTTTGTTTACTCCTAGCACTTGGTATTTTTGTTAAGACCTTGTTTTTTAACTTGATCATTAAGACCATCGTAAAATTTCAACTGATCACATTCGCATCTAATTAAACCAATCGAGACGGGCTTTATGGATCATTATTGACAACCCATTTATCACACTGAACCTTGCCGATTGCTACGCGTCGTAAAATTATAGCAATCGTTTAGTGACAGAAAATCTTTCAGCACGATTTATGACAATTAAACATTTAGAAAATAGGCCATAATGTCATGCATTGTTAATGTTGTCATGCCACGTTAAAACGAATATAAGTGACTGAATCGCACAATTTTTGTCAAGAAATCTCCTTCAAATCTGAAGTTTTCATTTTCAGGACTACTGGTTTAAGCTATAGAATGCAGCCAAAAGTTTGATTTACTAATCTATCAGCCAAGACTTCCCCTCCCCCTTTGCAGGCACATGCAGAAAGGGGGGGGGGTATATAATGAAAAAATAATTGGTAATTTTAATAAGAAGTAGCCTACACAGAAACTGGGGAAAAGATTGGATTTCAGGAAGTCCATTGTCATATGCAGGATTTTTTCGGGGGAGGGGGGTTACAAAAGCATGTTTTTGGTGAAGGGGGTTGCAAAAAAAGTTTTAAAAACGCATCATTTTTTTTTATTTTAATTTTTGTGATATTTTCAAGAGTAGGACAAACGGCCTTGCCCAAGTCCTTTCTCCCTGCGTACATCACTGCCCCATTGGGTTCGTGTCGGTCTGTCTTACACTGTAAGCTTCATATCTGTAATTAACAACCATGGAAATTTCTTAAAACAGAAATAAAACACTGTTTGCAGAATATTACTTAGTGGGCTGGTTTGGCATGGACAAATTTAAAAAATAAAATTATATTCTATGTATATAAGGCATCGGTATTTTTCAAATTTTCATGACCATAACAAATTAGTGTTTGCCTTTTTTTTAGACAGGAGGAACATGAAGATGCAGAATTTTGCCAATAGTAGTACCAGTTCCATTTCTTCTCGGGTTTGTCACTAGGTTTTACTGCTAGATTATACTAGGTTTTGCCCGAAAAATAAGGAACAAAAATAAAGAAGCAACAAAAAGAACAAAAGCAAGTATAATTTACGAAGTTTTTGGAGCTCACATGTCCGATATCCCACCCCCCGGAGAACTAGATACGCTACTGGAATCGCTGTCTCTCTGCGCTGACGCACTGGGTGACATTACCCCTGCCGTGTTTGAAGCCTTTTTCGCACAAGACCCCGCTGCCGCTGACCTAATGGCGCATTCCGATGAACATATGCGCGGCCGCATGTTCGAATCCGTTTTAGAACTTTTTATGCGCGACGATCATTTTGGATCGGGTCAGTATTTGGAATGGGAGTTAGACAATCACATTGATGCGTACGCCGCGACCCCACCCATGTATCAGTCATTTTTTGACGCGATGCTAGATGTGATCGCCCGCGGGTGTGGGGAGCAATGGAGTCAGCACGAAGCCGCCTGGCAAAATCGCATCAAGCGGATCATGGAGCAAGTTCACGATAAGTACGGGCCTAAGTAGATGGAGCGTCGCCACGTTTAGGTGACGCGAGCACGCTTAAGTTTAACCAACCAGAACAACATCACCATCAACGGGGCGAAGGAAAGCAAATCCGGCAACACTGAGGCATTAAACCAGCTTGGAAAGACCTGGGGTTGACCAAAAAACAGCAAGGTGGACGAGTAACTAGACGAAAACGAGGTATTGTTAGCTCAAAGACTATCTAACATGAGTTATCTGCTAGAAACTAATTCAAGTTAACCTGTTCATCTAAACAACGCTATGTTTACATATTTTTCTTTTCCAAATTTTATGAAAATCGCCATTATCATTAAATTGTTCAAAACATGCTGTTAATGTCTTGCAAAATTAGGAAGGTGAGAGATACAGCCTATGGTTTTTGTCATGACGATATATATTTTTTTCTGTTATCGTTTTAGTAACTCCTCCATGACAACCACTTTGTTTTGGCGTCTGAGTAAATGTCATTTAAGAGTTTATTCTTGTCTTTTGAGGATCAAGGTTTGTTAATTTCAATGTCTGCTTTTTTTATAAAGAAAGCAATATTGCTGAGATTTAGCTAATTAGGTTCGTTCGTGTATTCTAATGATTTATTATTATTTTCATCAGACAACAGAATCAGCTCAAGCATGTATAGAAGCAGGAAAGAATAAATCAATAGTGCTAGATGGCCGCCAAATAAATGCAGTTCTGGCGATGAGCAAAGAATACATCGTAAATAAAGGACAAGATGCAAAGAAAAAAGGAAAAGATAAAAGAAACCTTTACTTGGCGAGAGAAGGGAGTAAGTAACTAATATTAAATATACCAGTTAGAAGTTAAATTTATGAAGTCTATTAAACGAATAAATAAGGAAATTGATACAAAAAAGATATTTTGCTAAAGTAGCAATACCAGTGAATGTGAAAAAATGCTCAAGATTGTTCGACGTTTGCTTATCTCTGAGTATGCTAGGAAAACTACTTAATATGCATTGGGCAAACTGTATTTGTAGTTTTTTAGTTCTTGATTGGTGTTCTTCAAATTTTATTGCTTTGAATGTATCAAAAACTAATTTTATAATTTAATGCAGAAAATCTAATATCTGCCCTCGAATTACCCGAGTTACTTCTTCTAAGTATCCGTTATCAGTATCTCAGGTGAAAATGACAAAGTACCTTGGACTTGTGATTGATGAAAGCGGTTGTAAATAGGGAAGGTTTGAATAGATTGGGCTGAAGGAGGAGCGTGTGTAGCTGTGTTGGCTTCAGGCGGCTTGGTGTTGCAGTTAGTTATTAGTAGTAGTAGTAGTACCACCTTACCTTGATAAGAATATTTGCCTAAAGTTTGAAGAGGCGCTCATCTTTTCTAATTGTTACTGTGGAAGAACAAGAAGGGTGAATGAACTAAATTTAAGGGTATATTTCTAAATAAGAAGATTAAATAAATTGAATAGAGAAAACCTAGCGTGACTTACTCTCCTTTTTCAGAATGAAAATAGAGGAATGAGACACAAGGATAACTGAAACAACTCAAGATGAATATGTTTTTGTCTTTGTATAAACTTCTGTGTCCTGGAATATTGGTGTTACATTTGCTGGCATGTATGGAATGTGCAGAGTCTAATGAAGCAACACGTGTACCTCCAGAGCTTACTTATTCAACTCTGCTTGAAGATTTTTCTGAATGTATTAATAATTCTGTAAAAGCATCAAATGAGACTGAAATTCATCTTATGAAAATCTTTCATGGAGAGCAGGTTTGTAGCCATAATTAATGAACTAACTAGTCTACCGCATATGCAAGTTTGTTCTCTTTTTTGTTTGGTTGAGGGGCGGGGGGTGGGGGTGGGGGGCTGTTTAAAAAAAAATGTAGTTTTGAAACTTACTGGTAAATCTTGCACACTAATAAGGAGTCCATGAAGCCCTCTGCTTAGACTTTGGTTAACAGAAAAGAAATATCATAAATTGCTTTTCAAGTAATGTTTAAAAACACTCAAAACAACTGTAGTAAAAATAATAACATTAATAAGCAAGCAAACCGAGCTTAGTAAATGACGATTCTGGCTCTTTGCTTTGTAATTATGGAAATGACAATTTTGAAATCTTGATAGATTAGATTATTGTGTTGAGAGATCCTAGCAAATACTCCAATAATAAATATGTTGGGCAGTAGATCTAGCTTTCAAGAACACATATACAAGCACTTCAACTTTTTCACACATTTCCTTGTCAACATCCAGAAGCTGGAGTCTTGAAAGTGTATATGCAACAGGAATTTCTTTACCAGTCTTATGCTTTAAGGCCAAGTCACTGTCTAGTTTTTTGCTAGTTGGAAAAAGCTCTGTTTGGATTTGCTCAGTGATCCTGATCTGTTGAAAGATTTTCCCACTTGTGGAGATTTACAATTCAAGCCCATTTTTTGAGGCATTGATCAAAACCTCTAGGACTAGGTTAGTGCATTCAAAGAAAGCCAAATTAGTCACTCTAGATACTTTAATCTAGTTTAGGCAAGCAAACTGAAGTCTTTCCATTCAAATACATCCATTATAGTTAATAAATGGATGTAATTGTTGATTCCAGGTCGCCAAACTTGGGATGTAGCTTAAGAGAAATCTTGGCATTCCAAGGAGATTTTGGAGCTCTTCCTTGGATTTTTGGGAGGGGCATATTATTGGTTGCATGCAAAATTTTCAGGCATAGGTTTGATTCCAGCGATACCTATCAAGATATAATTATCAATCATAACACATTTAAAAGCACTTATAATATTCCATGGTATTCCTAAGTTAAAAAGGCACTAGAGGTCACGCGAGAAAATAAAGAATATATCAAGTTGCAAGATACTATAAAATGAATTTTTTATACTATAGGTCAGCCATGTCATCCATAACCACAGACGTACATGAACATGGTAGTGGTTATATCTCAATTTGCTTTCAACGGCTATACATACCAGAATGTGTGATTCTTTTACGGTTAATTTCCAAATTTTCATCTTAGTAAGAAGTAGCAGCATTTCCAAACATTTCATTTTGCATTTTGCGTCTTAATATTTTTTTTATTTCACTAGAATCAAGTTCTGACTTAATTGGTCAGCTTACTACAAATGCAGCAATAGTATCATAAAGAATCAATTATCATATTATCAAATATGGTAAAAACCATACAATTACTGGAAATCCGGCTTCTGATTGTACTGAAAATGCTGTTATATATCGGTCGAAGGTGGGTGATGAGCGCACAAAAGAAAACCGATGATATCCCCTTTTCAGACAATATAGTTTCTAAAATATTTCGCTTTATGTCCAATGGAATTGAATCTACGTTAGTGAGAACAATACAACAAAGCTTTTTCCTTTTGATCCAAGTAGATTGATCTTCCGAGTTTATCAATTTTGTTTGTAATTGCAAGAAATTAGGATAATAATGTGCTTGAGGAAAATATGTTGCTATGCCATGCTATGATTTAAAAATACCCTAGTGAGGACTTCTTTAATGTAATTAAAAGCTATTTCAATCAACTTCAATATCGGCTCGGAAAATTGTTGGGGTGTCTAATCAATGTCTGGTTGTCGTGAAAACGTAACAAAAATGAATATAAACCGATTTTTGCAGTTTTTGAAATTTTTTTTGGTAGCCCTCCCCCTTCCCTACTTTTTTTGCAAAAGCTCCACCGAAAAAAAATCCTGGATGCATCCCTGTGTATGATATTGGTCTACATTGGTCTATAGTCTCGTAAACATTACGTAGATAGTAAATAATAAACTATGTCAAATATAGTATAATAAACTTTGTCAATTTGAATCGATGCAGTTTCTCGTAAACAATTCAAGCTGTCATGAGAAATGTCGACTTTTACAGAGAAATTAGATATTTTCTTTCCGTTACATCCTCGTAAATAGGAACCAAAACTACACCAAAAAGTGAAAGTCAAGCACAGTAAAAACACCAAATGTCTGCTAACAATCATAAGATTATGCCAGCCAAATGACATGCAATTACAATTTTTAGTACAGTACTGTCATAATGATAAAAAACATGTTCATTTATTTAATTGTGGAAAAAAACGACCCAGGGAGGACTTATTATAGGTTTTCAGCTTTTTTGGTAAGTACGCGAGTGCTTTTCACTCTTTGGTGGAATAGTTTAGGCGAATAATCAACACACTGTTGTTTACTAAATACTAAAAATCGACAAGAAGTAGGAATTTGAAATATAAAATGAAGGAAAAAAATAAAGAAAAAATTATGGAAATATAGGTAAGAAAAAAAGGTAAAGGAAAAAAAGGTAGAATTTTATCAATTTAATAAACACTATAATCAATTTAATAATTACAATAATTTAGGAAGCACATTCAGTGGCACCGATTCACGAAAATATAAGGGCGTGGTAAGAATTAAAAAAATACTAAAAAGGCTTTTTACGCAATTTTTCGTGGAGGGAAATTTTCAACGAAGTCGGAACTGTCTGGAGAGAATTTGAAAAGGGGGGGGTGCACTTTACATTGGATGAAATTTCCACGGAGGGGTTTTCAATAGGGGTGGGGATGAGGGGTGCATTTCAATGAGGGTGAGCGATATTTACCGGCATTATCTGAAAAAGATCAGAAATTAAATATAAAAAACAAATTTTTTAAACTAAAAGTAAGGAGCAACATTAAAACTCAAAACGAAAAGAAATGATTCCGTATAAAAAGGGGTTGCCCCTTAATACCTTTCTCTTTACGCTAAAGTTTAAGAACGACTCCTGAAACACAAGGACTGTTTAATTAGAATAGAAAGCTTTTTAAAAGTGCGAAAAAATTTTGCGTGAACAGCAAGGTAATGAGGAAGAGGGCAGCCCCTTCAGATAGGGAATAATTTCTGTTCGTTTGATTTTTAGTGTTGCTCCTTGCATTCAGTTGAAAAAAACTTTTAGTCTAATACAAAACAAAGAGCCAAAACTTACTTATTTGGCTAGACAAATTATTGAACCTTCTTGGCTTCAGTCTCTTGTCAAGGGGTCCTCGGCGTAGGGAATGACGTTCGCATCCTCCATTGACTCGGATCATTTCAGCCATAATAAGATCGTTTGGCAGAAATTTGAAACAGCCCTCAATGGTAAGACACTAACATTCATTCAGAATGGCCATTCCAAGGTTATTTATGCCCTCAAGATTCTCTGTCCTCCTGGATTTAAATCCTTTTAATGTATTTTCACTGAAGAAAAATTAAAAAAAAACACCAAATATCCTCCATCTTGGTTTTAGAAATACTCTCCTTTTGATCGTCTTGACTCAAAACAAATAGTTTTCGAGGTAATTCCACATCGAATTAAAGGTGACGAGCACTCGTATATGCGTAAAAAAAGATTAGTACTGTCAGACCCCCGGACTGTCATTTCGGCATTTTAGCTTCTTGATTCCAATCAGGCGGTCTTAGAGATATTATTATTTCCCTTATTTTGTTACTCAACTAACTTTTTATATACGGACAAGAAAAATCTTTTTGAAGGCCGACCTATGTGCATGACGTGATTAATGATGCTCGATTGGTCCGGAGCAACTTATTTACTTCGGTTATTTACCAAACACATCCGATTTTTTTACAAGGCAAACACAAAGGGTCTTGGACTAGTTCCAAGAGTCCAATCTTGACAGTTCTTCTGGTACCTCTTTTGTCTATTTCTTGCCAAGAAAGGATAATTTTATTACATTATCCTTATTACCATGTATGGACCGCGTAATTTCAATGTTGCCCTTTACATGTCGTGTTTTTGACGCAAGTAATGTTTCATTCTTCTAAGCTGGGAATCTTCTATTACGCTTGTTATATTATAGCTTGTCTTGAGTTCTTCAATTCTTTGCAACATTTGGACTCATTTAGTTTCAAACTCTCTGTAACTGCCGTAGCCTCCCATTCATAGTCATGGTAATTATAAATCAAGACAGGAAATATGTTATCAATTACACATGATTTAAATGTTCAAAATTTTGTGATTGACGAAATGGTGTCATCGGCCATTAGTTCATAGATTTGGAGCGTAATAAAACAAATTAGACCAAGAGTCATAATAATAAGGCTAGCTGTTTTTTTTAAGGTTTGCCTTGTTTCCCAAATAAACCGCTGGAAAAAAAGTGTTATTATATTAACTCTTGTATTGCGTTCACTTTATCTCAAGTATTAGGTACGGGTTTTTTCTAGAACTTCTTCTTATATTTATTTATCTTCTTTTATATATTCATTAACCGACTGAGTTTGATGTCTCCACACTACTCTTATTCTTATGAATTCTCCAGACTCTGTTTAAACCGGTTACAATGCAGAGGATAAAGACACAGGGCCAAAATGGTGCGTAAACATGTTTTACGCCCTTATATATATCAGAGATTTTTGTTTCCTTCCATATTTTGTTACTTTTTCTTCCTTTGAGCAGTTTGATCATTCCCTTCATCACATATGGGTCACCCTCTTTTTCTGATTTTTTAAGCTCCTTTGGTGGTAAACGGAACACGTCAGGAAGGATGCAAATTTTATTTGCTGATCACATGCCACTGGTTACGGGGCTTAAACCCATAACTAATTGCTCCGAACAGGGCTGTCTCAATCTCATTGGTCTGGCTGGAGTCCAGCACAGGGTTTCAAAATCAGAACTCAGGCCTAGGGACGGTTGGGCTTGTGATCCTTCTCCTGAAAATAATTGCAACGAAAATAAATATTACTAAGGCCTCGGATCTTATTGATTTGAATTCAATACGATATCCGTAAGCCCCCAGACATCCTTCAAACCTTGCTGACGATGAAAATAGCTACCTGGGATGTTTTGCCCATGAACAACCCAGGATCTTCAGACCTTCTAGGGCATAAGATATTAAGATATGGGATTTACATACTTGGAATGACAAAAATACACTTGACGGGATCAGGCGATGAAGAAATCACCAGTACAGGTCACAGAATGATTTGGTCAAGCGAAATCTCTGGTAGAAGTAGTGGTGTAAAGATCCTAAGGATACAGCCAGACATCACAATAGTGAAGATATAATTGGCATGTTAAAAATTGAGAGGGAATAGTCAATCTGGACTTGCTCCAGTTGAAAATAGGAACTCGGCCTCAACTAGGGATCAATAAAGAGTTAATGGTAATAGAGCTAATGATCTTACAGGAAATGATCTAAAAGAGAATGATAAAGTTTGTGAAGCTTTGAAAACGAAGGAAGATTTATTTTGTAAGGAAGAATTAGAGACAGTATTAAATAGATTAAAAAGTAATAAGCTACAAGGTGCTGATAGTGCGGTAAGTGCGTTTTTTAAATATGGTGGTTGTGAAGCTAGAGAATTGCTGAATGCTAGAGAGAATGCTAGAATGTTAGATAATGCTAGGAAAACTACTAAAGATTATAAATTTGGTTTTTGAAAGAGTATATAGCGATTTACGAAAATTTTAAAGCAAATCACTCTATAAAAATGTGATAAGAGTCGGTATAGTAGTTAGAGAGGCATCAACTTTTTTTCAGTAAGAAGAAAATTACTTAGTATGACGATAATTTTTATACTTAAGAAATGCTATAGATAAGATTTTAAGAGAAGAACAGCATGGTTTTAGCAAGGGGAGACAATGCGTCGGCTAAATATTTAATCTAAGATTAGTAACTAAAAAGTGGCTGAGTCATCAGACTCCTTTAGTCTTCAGTTTTATAGATTATGAATTAGCGTTTGATTCACCCGATGCAAAAGCTTTAGCAAAGGTCCTATCCTTGTATGGTGATTAGTGCTATGTGCGAGAGCAACATGTGCAGCGGTTAAGGTAGGAACTGAGGTTAGTAGCGGATTTTGTATTGACTCACGAGCTGGGGAAATTTTACAGTGAGGGAATTTGCCATAATTCCTATTAAAAGTGTTTTTACGTATTGCTTTCTCTTTTCCGTCTCAGTTTTGCGAGAGGAAATGTTAAAGGTATTTGTCCGGGGTAAATTTTCACTTGAATTGAATTGTATAGAGGATAATTCCTCGGGGAAGGGTATTTTTCTCCGTGAAGACACAGCCAGATTTCCTGGCATTGTTCAAAAAACGATCAGAAATTAAATATAAACAAAAAACAAGTTTTTCCAAGTGAAAGTTAGGAACAACATTAAACTTAAAACGAACAGAAATTATTACATATATGAAAGGGGTTACCCTTCCTCAGCAACTCGCTATTTACGCTAAAGTTTGATTTGTCCCAAATGTTTAAGGAACGACTCCTTAAACACAAGAGATGTCTAATTAGAGAAATGAAAAGCTCTTTTAAAAGTACTAAAAACTTTAGTGTAAAGGGCAAGGTGCTGAGGAGGGGGTAGCCCCCTAATCAACACCTCGCTTCAATACCTTCATGTACGTAATAATTTCTGTTCGTTTTAAACTTTAATGTTGCTCCTTACTTTCAGTTGAAAAAGCTTGTTTTTTTTTATTTAATCACAAATTAGACTGGGTAAGAGTTCACTTCTAAGCGAGTAACTCAGCTTGCCTACTGACCAGATTTTAGTTATTTTTATTATTTTATTAGTTTATTAATGCGGTCAAAGGATCTTAGTTTTAAATGGGAAAGACTATTATTTGATTGATTTAGTATTAATTTGGGTTCATTGGGATACGTACATTGGGTTCATAGGAATACCTACAGTATCTTTATTTGAAAGGAGGTCTATATTTATATATTTTTGATTGGATAGGAATTCGATAGCAAGAGCGTTTTTCAGTTGCAGTAGTTGTTTTTTACGAGTAGGGACAATTAAAATCACACTGACTTTATTAGATTGATCTGGTGATTCAATCATATGTTCCGTTTCTCGTACTCTACTGCATAACATTGCTTTAGTATTCCGTGATTGCTCTCAGGCCACTGAACACATTGGTTGTTGGCACTAACTGAAATGCATCGTTGGAAGCTGACAGCAATTACGTGAAATGCTGGCCAGCATGAAAGAACTTCAGGGCCTTTCGATTCTGATAACCGCTATTATACGGGACGTAAATGCGGTGATGTCTTGTGCCATAGTCTCTTGCCACGAATCTGTCCTGTAGAGCATCTACATCGGCTTCATCGAAATAGTATCGATTGCGTTCGTGGTCGACAAATGACTCGTAGACGTAAATCGGTCGCCTGAGGATTTCAGCCAAAGCTACCAAGTGAATGTCCCCGCAATATTGGCCAGGCACTCTAGCTTGGTTAACACAGATTTCATAGTTGTCCTCGTCCGCTCCTGTACCATCCAGTTCTGCCCAGCGTCTGAACATCGGTTCGTGCCGGTACATTTTGAACAGTGTTAGAAGTCGTAGAAGACAGGAGGTGTTGTTGCTCACACCATATGGACTGACTTGCTGTGTAATACTGTGAAATAGACAGTTTCCATCTCCACGTGTTGGCACAGCGATCATTTCTGCTAGCATGACTGGGTGTATGTCAGCCTGAATATCTCCAGCTTGCCGCATACGATTCGGATCATAGCAGAGAACGTCCATGTTTTGAATTTGGCAAATTACGTCCAACAATACATTTTCATGTCGCATGAATATGCCCTCAGGGCATAACCTACAATCTTTACACTGAGGGCTGTGGGGGGGGGGGATTTCATCCTCTAAGAAATATTTTCCGGACCTTTCAACTGCACTGAACAAAATGGCTATTTCAAAATTTTGATTAGATGTGAGGATTGATGGGATGTGGAGGGGGGCTTGTTGCCCTGCAATCACTTTTGACTATTAAAAAGAAAAGCCTTTTTCGAAGTTTCTACGACAACAAAGGGCCATCTCAAAATTTCGATCAGATAGATTCTGGGAAATACAAGGTGTGAGGGGGGGGGGGGTATCCATCCTCCCATCACTTTGAATCTTAAAAAGAGTAGCAAAACTTATGATTACCAACCCAATGAGCCCCCTTCAAAGTTTTACGACCAATATTTCTACAAAAACCTTACATGCCCCCAGGGAAAAACGTAGAACCCTTGCCCCGAGGGCTGTATGGAGGGGGGTGAGTATCATCCTCAAAGACATAATTTCCGGACCTTTTGACTACACTGAACAAAACGGCTTTTCAAAATTTTTATTGGATGTGTTTGGGGAAATGGTACGCGTGGGAAGGGGGTTAGTTGCCCTCAAATCCCTTTCGATAATTAAAAAGGGCACTAGGCCTTTAAATTTCCAATCGAATGAGCCCTTCTTGAAGTTTCTACGACAACTCTTTCGATACGAAGTGCCCAGGTCTAAAAAAACCAAACAAATTGATAAAATAATACATCTTCCCCACATCGCTCTTTACATAGGCAGCGCTATTACGCTGCCTATGGTAAAGTTGATTAGAGAAATGAAACTTGCAAATAAAAAAAAATTCTTACTCAGCCATAGAGGATTTTGTCCCCCTTCCCCAACCGCATTGGATTACCGCTGTTTGTTGGTCTGGTTGAAGTTGCCTCCAGCAATAAATGTAGGAGTCGCATATGCACGACAAACTGTTTGGTAACATCATAGGCACCACTACTCTATGATAGTTAGAAATATCACTGAAAATTTTAAAGGAGCTATATCGATCCAAAAATTAAAATTCTGGTGACCCTTTTAAGAGTAGAAGGATATTGGAGGGTAAGCAGTCTTTCTCTAAAGCCCATTCATTTTCCAAACGCATTCAGTCAAGATTTAGAGACAGTCATTTTGTTCAGCATATTAAAATGGTCCAGCAACTGTGTCTTTAGGGATATTGGGTATCTCAATCCCCATAATTATGCAATTGGCCTACTATACTTTAAAACTGAATATTACTCTAAACTAAGTCAAAAGCATTGTGTTTATGGCTGCCAACTATGGATTCTAATAAAAAAATCGAAAAGATATAAAATATTATATTTCCCGTGAAAAAGACTTAAAAAGTGCATATAACGTTCAGGTCTTGAGAAGGCACTCTTTTCAGCGATATTCATGTTACTTTTTACTCGTTTTGGGTTTGACTCGGTCATTTATTGTAATTTCTGCTCGTTTGAGTTTTTTGTTTATTTATTGATAATGATTTGCGGTAGTTTTACGCTTGGAAGATTATTTGACTTTATTTCTGCTCATTCTTATCTTAATGGAGCTCTACCTTTTTTTGAAAAACTTGTTTTGTGGAAAAAGTTTTTAACTTAATTTTTGTTCATTTTTATTGACATGGTTTTTTTCACGGGAAAATTATTATTTGATATCTTCTCGGATCTTTCTATAAGAATTCATTGTGTGGCTTGCTATTCTCCTATTTGATATTTCATTACTATTTTTAAAACTGATTTTTATATTCAGGAGCAGAATTTTTTTGCCAAAAATAAGCAGTTCATATCATTTGAAACAAGTTCCTCTTTTTCGCCCTATATGTATAGAAATATGAATAAAAATGAGGAAAAAAATTGAGCGACCAAAAATTTCAACACGCATAAATTGATAGTTTCTCCGAATTGATAGCCAATAGCGCAGGATTCTCTTTTTAGGGGGGAGGTTGGGGGACATTTCCAAGTCGACACAGCTTTGAAAGCTAGAATTTAAAAATATGGAAAATCCGAGAATATGTAAAGAAATCCCAAAATTTTCAAAGTATTGAGGCGAGAGTAAGAATTCAAAGCCATTCTTAATACCTGTTTGAGTGTCAATAATTCATTTCAAAACATTTCAGAATAATACAAGAAATATGAACTAAAAAAAAATATACTAACGAAAATTAATAATAGATAATTAATACTGCTAAAGAATCACTTCATGACCGAGCTGCCTGAGACCAACAATGCTGCTCACGCTCTATATCTACCTCAATATTTTCAAAGCTTCAACCTTTTCCCCGTCACATGAAGTTTATATATCCAATTTTTTTATATCCTTCTTTATGAATTCAACCCCTCTTTCCTATTAAGGGACGACCTGCTTTCCACCTGTGCGCAGACACATGTCTGAAAAGCACAAAGACATACAAATATAATTTCATCCCAAAATTAATAAATGGTAACGCTATTTCATCTTTATCAATTGCTAAGGATTCAGTGTAGCAAATAAACAAATGGTATTTGTCCATTAGCAATTTATTATACCTGTTACGTTTTTGAATTAGTACATTCCTTGTAGCATTTGTTGTATTCTTTAGGACAAGATCCACTTAAATAATTCAAAAAATGGGGACAGAACACAACCCTGTTTAACTCCTGATTCTACACCAACCAATTACTAACCTTATCTCAGAACTCTGCTGTAACAATATTCCTCCCGTACATAGCACAAATCACTTCAATGTACTCATCTGGTACCTCATAAAAGGATAGGAAGGATATGACTTACAAGGATGGCCTTTTCACTTGCAAATTTTTAACGTACCCTCTACTCTTCTAAAAATCAAACTATTGTTCTCTTAAAACTTTACAAGTAGCATCTTTTGGTCTGATAAGTATCACCATGATATATCATTTTCTTCTTAAGAAATTAAACTAATGCCTCTGTAATTACTGTACTGTACTTACCATTATTACCTTTCTTATAAAATGGCTTGATTAGGGCTTCTTTGAAACAAGGCTACTCCCCCTTTTTCACAATCAAATTCATGACCTTCAATATCTCAACTCCAACTTCTCATCAAGCATATTACAGAAACTCATTTACCACTCTATCAACACCTGATACCTTATCATTTTTTGTTCTCTTTAGTCACAAAGACTAGTTACAAAGAAATGAGCCTTATGTTAAAGGGTGAGAGTTTAAGGTCTCTAACTCCTCCTCAGAAAATCAATGTTCTAATTAACGTTGGATATCACTAATTGAAGCATTATCCCTATTTTTAACTGGGACAAATTCAGACCGATTACTTCCTCTCAGTTTTTTTTTGTGTGTCGATGTTGTATCTTAATATTTTGCCGTAAGGCTGCATCAATCATTACCTCAGCATTTTTATCCATAGTCTCCATTTCATGTCTTTTAAATAATGGAATACAGTCCCTTCCAAAGCAACTGAAATTTAGGACCTAACCTGAACAACAGATTCATTAATAAAATACAAACATATCCACAAGAGACAAGTACTTTTGTGAACTGGATTCTCTTACGAATACGCCAATGCAAGCATACTCCAAGCATTCTACATAGAATGGATTTTCTCAAATTATGTCCAACATAGGTTTTCCCAGAAAATATATCAAAATTACTAAGCACTTCATAGAGTATCTTTGCGTTGACTTGAAATCTTGGAAGATTTTGTCGTTTCTTGGCCTCAAAGGGTCGAAGAGAAGGGGAAGGGGGCATAAAAGCACTTATTGTAAGGATTAATAACCGACCTTGAGGGAGGAGGAAAAGTGGCTGTGAGTTTAAAGTCTCACATGGTAAATGCTACAAACTTTTTTCAGACGTTTAATTTTATTGAATGCTTTTTTTTTCCTATTTGGTTTTAATGCTTGATATTGCTGTAATAATATTTATTTTTGCTTTTAAATTATCACGTCAAAAAGTCTGAATTTTTTCAGGTCGAGAACATTCTTAAAAAAGATATTCGAACTAATTCATTTTAATATCAGAATGATAGTGTCTCTGTAACTACAAAAATACCCCTCGTTGAATCTATTCAGCTTTGCCCGTATCAATTTTATGCCAGCTTTCCCTCTCCCATGGAATATCAGTCTTGGCTTTATTCTAATTAGGCTCCTAAGTCTTTCATTACTTGACCAAGTTGATTTACCCTTACTGGCCTTACCTGGCCGAGTGGGTCGGTGCGCTGAATTCAGGATCCTTTGTCTGAGAAGGCGAGAGTTTGAATCCTAGTGTACCCAATTATTTAGGTAAGGGTTGGAAGTTATGCCCCAGCTGCATACAAGGTTTTTTATGGAAGGGGTTATCGTGTGAAATTTAGAAGAGGCTCATGAAATGTATAGTTCGAGTTTCCTAATAAGAGTCAAATTGTATGGAAAGCAAATTCCTCCCCCTTAGATCCCGAAACACATTCAATTAGAATTGTGGGATAGACATTTTGTTGTCAATAGTCCAAAAACCCTATAACAATGTATTTAGGGTAGACGCAACCCCCCAGAGCCCATGGACTAGGGGTTATAAGTTATGCCCCAGGGTATATAAGATTTTTATGGAACGGATATGCGAATAAACTTTCGATCAAATAGAGTTCATTTATTAAAAGTTGGAATTTATCTAATTTGAGTTTGATTGGTTTTGTAAATGGAAGCATTTTTTCTAGTGAAAACGAGTTCAAAGCTCCCGAGGCTCCAGGTTTTAACCGGCGGCCTGATATGGGGCCAATGAGTGGATTACGGCTAGCAGAAGGTAATCCAGTGTTAACTAGTGTAGTACGTGGTGCAAAACCGAAGTTAAAATTAGAACCTTGTGACGTGTCCGAACCTAACACAACAATGAATAGTGGAACCTCTTTCACCTCTTATACCGACCTCAATCTGAATGGATTTGATTTTGAATTGTTTCCAACATCAACTTGGGATTTAAATTTAACTGGGGCCGAGGAAGACCCCCCGCCTATGCCTTCCTTGACTCCCCTTGGTCCACCCTCAACTCCTACTCAGTTTGATGGAAATGGAGGCATGTGGAATAGTCCTGCTAGACCTTCGTCCTTATCAAGACCCAATTCTCGTCAGAGTTCTACTACTCCAAGACCCCCCAGTGTAAGATAAGATTTATTATGCCCACCCCTCAGTTAATATATGCCCCTCAATTAGTGGTTTAATCCTGTTTATTTATGGATACTTTCGCTTTTGTCTCAAATCCCAAAAAGCCATAAGAGGCGATCAATTCATAGGCAGACCCTGTATCGGGCGTTTTGAAACTTGCTGTAAAAACGCCGGTGTTTTTACCAGTTTCCGTTACGGCGAGTTGTTGATTCAAAGATTTTCCGTCGCTTATGATCACCCACCCTTTGTCCACTTTATTCCAATCTTGATTAAGGGCGGCTTTTAGTTCGATTACGATGGTTTCGCCAGGTTTTACGGTACTTAATTTCTTGCTGTACGCGGCGTCAAAAATAGCGATATTCCGGCTCCCTAGGGTGGAAAAGGCAAGCGTAGCCATCCAACCCCGATTGGTGACGCACCAGCCTTCCGTAGCATAGGCGTTTTTGCCAAATGCCCGGCCTTCATTCTTACCGACGACCTCTTCTACAAATGGAGCTATAGGAAATTGTTGATCGAGCGGCGAACCGTCGAGCGTGCCGCGTACCTGGCCAAGTCGGCCATATCCATCCGGATGAGCCTGGGGCCACCCCTTTTCTACGCCGTCCCAAAAACCGCCAATCTCTACGCGTTCTTCACTTTTATTGCTCAAGTGAGCGCCGACGGGATTGACGCCGAAGACAAAATCGACTTGCGCCCAGCCAACCTTTCTGAGGCGCCGGTCGTCCAACAGATGCGCTACGGCAAACATGGAACCTCCTAACGCGGGCGCGCCGCCGAGTTCTTTGGTTCTGGGGTGCGCCCATTCTGTTTCACTGTGCACCCGGTATTTCCAAAAATTATTGGTCTCAAGGCAAAATAACCTAGCCGAGAAGTTAGCATGCTAGACTTGAAATCGAGTCGAGTCCAGTTGTCACTGGTTATTTGGTTTAGAACAGGGGTCAGTAACGTGACTCTATAAGCTAAGCATAGTTGGCCCAACTTTAAATGGGTATCTGGAGATATCTGGGAAAGATAAACAGGAAAAGTGTGCAAAAGCACAGGATGACTGGTTCTCAATCCCCCCCCCATTGCACTTTGTGGCTGAAAGGCCATGAAACGGAAATCAGCACCACCAGTAGCGACTCTAAAGTCCAGTGCTGTGTTCTTTTTTTATAACGAAAAATGTAGATCCCATTGAATGGAAGGAACCCCCCTTAAATTCTACTTTACAAATTTACACTTATTAATGAACATACGATTTATTACGAAGCATTATAACCATGTTCACCTTGCATTTTTTTTTTGGTTTTAGCTCTAAAGCACTTGCTTGACTCTCAATTTTCCTCAATCCCATAGATATTCCCTAAGAAGAAGAATTAATAAAAACGTTCACAAAAATATACCCCTCTTCCTTTGGAATGGAATTCGAGCTGTACCTCTTGATTTTTGTTTATGAATTCCTGATATACAGAAGCAAGACATTAACAGATATAGGCGTACAACATAAAGAGATATTCAAGCATTGATGATCTTCAGTCCACTATTCGATTTTTAGTACGAAAAGAAATTTTTCTTACTGACAAGACTTAAAAGATGTAAAATGTGTTTGGTTCTAAACTCGTCAAAAATTAGAAAAAAAAGATCAAACTAAATCGTATTTCAATTATTCCCCATAAAAAGAAGACCATACAAGACCAACTTCTTTTTGCCCCATATACAAAATTGTAATAACTACAACCGGCAAGGTATTATTGTTGTAATGAATTGGTTCTTAGCACATCGGTTTTCCATTACCGGGCTTGCGCATGAGTTTTGGTTCCCACACTCATCCAGGACCCAATGCCCCCACCAGGGCCCAATTTACCCCTCTAGGTCCCCACGTCCTCTTCTAGGGCCCTAATTCCCCCTCCGAGTTTTATCCTCCCAATGATTTTTTTTCTTGATTTTATAAATTTTTCAAGATTTTAAGAGGAGGGTTTTAATCATAATTTTTTAGGGGTTGGCCATGATTGCAACAGTTTGGCATGGATTTCTATGGTTTGGTCTTTATTTCTGTAGTGTAGTCTGGATTTCTAGGGTTGGCCCTGATTTTTATGGATTCCTCTGGATTTCCATGCGTTGGTTATAATTTCTATGAATTCCCATTCATTTCTATGCATTGATAATGATTTCTATGAGATTTTTCTGGATTCAAATAGACCGGGCATGTTTTTTACAGTTTTGTCTTGATGTCTCTGGTTTGATTTGGGTTTTTAGGTTGGACCCTGTTTTTTTTATGAATTTTTGTGGTTTTCTATGCATTGCTTATGATTTCTATCAATTCTTCCGAATTTATCTGTATTTGTTATGATTTTTATGAATTTTTCGGGATATTTATGTGTTGGTTATGATTTTTTAGGGGTTGGCTTTGATTTGTACAGTTTGTTTTTGATTTCTATGGTTTGGTCTGGATTTCTACGTTTGGCCCTGATTTCTACAGTTTGGTCTTTGGTTCGATACGATCACCCTGGGAAAGAAAAAAACAAACACAAAAAAAAAAACAAATAAACACAAATCCTTGATGAAGAAAACAACTTATATACTGTATTCCAGCTTAGCAACACATGTAAAAATACCTTGTTGGGTCTTTGATTGGAGAAGCCTTGCCCTATATTTGACTCGTTCTCATCATTTTTGTTGATTGATGGCATGACTTAAAAATTACCGTAAAGAGCCGAAGGCACACGTTTGGAATACTTTCTTATCTAATTTCTGTTTCTTATAACTTTCGATATTACTCATTACTTTCATCTTAGATAAAAACTTACCTCCCGACTTGAATGGGCTATCCCAACTCTTCAAAAGCACTTCTTTCCTACGAAACAATTTCTAGGTACATAGCCAAAACTTGCGTGTCCTTCTCAAGCGTTGTATCCGTCTCGACCACGTTTTGTACTCGAGTTTTTTCATTGTCCTGGATACTCTTGTTTTCAAAGGGTCTCGTGGGACTCCTTTTCTTTAAATTCTGCTTACTTTTCCATTTAGATTAAAAATTTCATGCCTTCTTTTCCACTTGTAGTCGACTCTATGCCGACTCATGGAAAGTGTTCAATATCGTGTTGCAAGCTATCAGAGGGTTGAAGTCAGGGTATCCACCCGTTGAAAAAAATCGCTAGATTTTAGGGATTTTCCCGTTGATTTACTGATTTTCTTCAATAATCTAGTGATTCATATGCTGATCTAGTGATTTTATTTTGTTTAAATGAATTAAAAAAAAAAAAACTAGAAATAGTGATAAATGACTAGGGGGTGGAAACCGTGGTCGAAGTCAGACTGGACTGATGGAGTATAAGGTATCTGCAAGCTACTGGAAGTGTGGAAATGATAAGCCAATTGCTCAGAAATAAAAGATTTATTACTACATACGGCAGCAGGAAGCTGGATTGACTTGTTGATTAAGCGCCCGGTAAGTCCATTGTATGTCTTCAAAGCTTAAGGCAATGTGATCCGGCGTCTTTTCTACATACTCCTCAAATAAATCTATGATGGTCTTGTCGGGAGGAAAATCCGCCTGGGTATCGTTAAAATCGTGTAAGATCAACTGCCTTTCGGCGGGAGGTAAAATAGCAATCTCTCCGAGCAATTGTTGCGGCTCTTTGAGCACGCTTTCAATGGCCTGCTCTAAATGGCTACCAATACGCTGCACTTCTTCGGGGGTTATTGCGCCGGTATGATAGGTCATTTTTATGCTCAACTGTTCTCCCGGCGCAATCACTAAACCAAAATCGTAGTGGATAATTTCATGACTTTTTGCTTCTGTGATCTTTAATGCGCCCTGATTTTGGGCTAGCTTTTCATCTACCGGATAGTTTTCAAAGACCATAATATGATCAAACAAATCGCCATTTCCTTGCCAAAGCCCCTGAATCTTTGCCAGCGAATAATGTTCGTGTTCCTTTAAGACAATAGAGTCTTGATGTATCTTTTGTAATAAATCGACAAAACGACTTTTCGCCTCCAGACTGATCCTCACTGGAATGGTATTGATAAATAAACCCGTGCGGCGTTCGACCTCAGGGATGGGAGCGGAACGGCCCGAAGTGGTCATACCAAATACGACTTCTCCAAGTAGTTCGGGATCATCTACCGCCCGCCCCTTGTATTTAGCCAGCAAAACAGCCCAGACGCCTTGCAGGGTGGTATTAAGGCTTCCTCCGGCCTCGGCTGACAGTTGTTCTAAAGCCCGGGTCTGTTTTTTACTCAGCCTTAACGTCCAGTCACGGGACTGCCCCTCTTGTTACTTCAACCTCACTTCAACTATTATCAAGCTCACTAAAATAAGTTGGACCAGTTTTCTTTTTTATACCAAAAATCAAGGCCAAAATGATCACGTTATGCTCCCCAGATGGTCAGGAATGCTCCATTAGAACATCGATATGCGGCTTTTACGATGTGGGGCTGTAACAGTACTACGACAATATACCTGGCAATCAAATGCTTGTTCCCGGAAACTGTTATCTTAACGCCAAGACCTAATGGTAGACACCATATGCGAGGGGCTGGTAACTTCTTTTTACAGCAGGGGTAATAAGGGGTAGGGCTGTCATGAGATTAGAGGGACAGGGCTTTCATGGGACTAGAGGGGTAGGGCTGTCATGGAACCAAAGTATGGGATTCTACTGAGATCCCATCGAGATTCCCTTCTTTGCAGAAAACTGCTTTTGAGACAGTTGCTTGAATTGTAAGTATTTTATTCACACAGAAAAAAGACTAATAAAACAAAAGTAGATAGTCATAAAAGCACAACCTATTTCCAAAGAACCATAAAATAAGTTCCTTTGGAGAATAGTAGTCTCGCTACTCTTTTCTGGTCCTCATCTCAAGATTTAGCTTTATGCCACGCGAATAATGTTCAATGGATGATTTCAAAGGGACTAAAATTTGTTTTACTCTTCTTTTGTATTTTATAGGTACTTGTAAAGCGAGCATCTGAAATTGGGGATAACTTTGCCAGTGATGTTTACCGAATCTGCATTACATCAATGTCAAATAAAAAAGAGTCTGTTTCAACATTTGCCAAGGTAAGCAATATACTCTTACGAAGGGGGAGGCCCAAGGGGTTTATGTGCTCTCTCAGAAAATCGATGATTTTTTTTTGTTCTGTCATCGTTAAGTTTGAAAGTTGTGTAGTGTACCCTCTTGTGAGGCATATGCCAGATCATTTTCCCTACGTGATGTCTTCCAGGGTACTCGACACTTCGGAAGCTAAGAACAGCTCTCTTAACGCGAGTCATTCTGGCATTCGTTTTTGTTTAGAATTGTTTGTTTCTTAGTTCAGATATAAATCATTTGGTTATTAGAGCTGAAAAAATGAAAAAGAACAGGAAACATACAGAAGGAACTGAATAGAACAGAAAGAACTAAAAAAGAAAAAGGAACATATACAAGAGTTTGAAAAAAGACACAGAAGAGAGGAAGCAAGGAAGATTCCAATTTAAACTTGTACTGCAATGTTCATGAACACTAATGTGTCCTGCAGTGCAGCGTACATTATACTTACTTGCTCAACTGATAATATTTTTTGAGTGTTTCTTTTGGTGTCACAATTAACACGTTTAACAATCAACATTTTACGCATTTCACACACTAAACACACTTAACGGTTATAATTATCACTCTTAACAGCTTATACAATTAACATATTTAACAATGTTGCTGTAGCAATTAAAGTAAATAATTAGAACAATAAAAAATTCCTATTGCTAATTAGGACAATAAGAAGTCTTTTTAAAAGTATAGAAAACACTTTAACGTGAAGAGCGAGGTGTTGAGGAGCAATAATTTCTGTTCGTTTTTAAGGTTTAATGTTACCCCTTACTTTCAGTTGAAAAACAATTGGTTCTATTTTATTTAATTAACCGTATTGAACCGCTGAAACTAATTGTATTACAAAAATTTTCTTTTAAAATAAAAACATTAGAAAACAAAAATTGTTGGAGAATAAGTGTATTAGAACTACTTCATTTGCTTGGGTGCCTCTTATTTGGCTCCTTTCACTCCATTTCTTTAGGATAAGATAATTTTTTATTCATAAATGCATATATAAAAAATCACAAGACAAAGGTTATATGCAATAAAAGAGCTAAGGGAAAGACCCTAACATAATCTAAAGAGAAATTATTCTTAAAAATTTTGCTGAAATTTATACAGCTAAACAAAAAACCGCTGTAAATACCAAAAAAGTATTCTATGAGGTTACAACGCCGGAACGAATTTTAAATCCAACCGGAAAAAGAGGTATTGATACGTGTGAAAAAATATGAAGCCAGTTATTATCTCCCTCTGGCCAGATTTCAGCCTCGTTATAAGGGACTTTTTTTTGTTGACAGAAGATTATTTCAACGGAAACTTTTTCGTATTGATTAAATCTTGTACACTTCTTGTAAAATGCAACCGAAAGCCGTTGAAATAAATACTTGCTTTTTGTTTTATGGCTTTTGCCATACATCAAGTAGCTTTCCATTGGGCAGATCTCTGCTTTCACAATTAGGCTTCTTCTTTTTCTTGGACAAGGAAACTGTCAAACAAATTAAATTGGTGGGAACATTCCCCCTCTTTTATATACACATTATACCCAAATTATTAACTCACAACCGAAAAAAAAGAAAAGGAGTTTAAAAAAGAAAGTAAAAAAAATGAACATGGGTGAAAAATAACCCAAAATACATTCTGGCAAACACCGAACAGGCTTCAGACAATTCTGAATGCACGACCCCGATGAAAAGTGGGAACATTTTCGCTCCATATGCCTACCAATGCAGTTGTAGTTTTCCTTGCAGCAAGACCCGTGTAGCTTGCCGTCGCGCTCGTACTGGCGCGGGCCCTTGGTGATCGCCTGGACCGTGCCGCCGAGGGAGTCCGATCCGGAGCGGACCGAGCCCGGGCCCATCGTGACCTCGAGCCGCCCGAGGGCCTGGGCGTCGACCGTGTTCCAGTACTGGTTCGGGCCGGGGCGGAAGGCCGAGTTGTTCAGTCGCCAACCGTCGACCAGCATCAGGTTGCGGAAGCTGGTGAAGCCGCGCAGGTAGGGGGACCCGTGACCGTGGGCGGTCTCCTGGACCATCACGCCGGGGGTGTTGCGTAGTGCTTGTGGCAAGGTCCGGAACGACTGCTCGGAGATCTCGGTCGAGTCGATGACCTGGGTCGTGGCCGGTGCGTCCGCGAGGGGGCGGTTCCCTCCGGTGGGGGTGACGACCGTGGTCTGGACCTGATCGTCCTCGGACTGGGACTTCTGGTGTACGGTATCGCGACCAAGGCCGGCAAGCTCGCCGAGGGCCCCTCGTCGGTACCGGGGGCAAGCCTGACACTTCCCGCCGATGCCCAAGTGCTGGAGATGACCACCGGTGAGAACCGGCTCTATGTTCGGATCGAGGATGCGAGTGGTGCTAGTATCCTGATTTTCGATGACAAGGGGCGCGCGTTGGGAACGGTCACCTTGCAGCGTGACGCCGACTGACGTCATTCGAAGCCGGCGCTGACGGTGCCGGATCTCGGGGCGGTAGCGTCGGAGGTCATGTGGGACGCCATTCTGGCGTCGGTGCCGGAGCAACCCGAAGCGCCGGAGCCGGCCGGCAGACCGCTGCACGACGCCAGTGCCCTGGCGGCCCTGGCCGGCGACTATGACTTCAGTCCTCAGTATTACAATAACACCCTCCAATAAGCCATGTTATTGCATCATCATATAACGAACACGAGATTGCTATGAATTCCATGTGACTAGGAAAAACATCGTAATTCTAGAGGAAGTTGTATTGTGAAACTTGTAATGACCTTTGAGCATTCTGTTGACCAGTACAGTAAAATTGCTTATTGTAATAATTATACCACAAATTCTCATTTGGCCAGCGTTTCTGAAAAGACAACAATAACGTTACAAGACAAAATCCAAGATTGCAGTGAAACATATGAAGCACGAATTGCATTACATATTTCTCTCAAATTACTCTCAGTACATGTTTTATTCAAAATGAAAATCTTCTGTACCAAGATTTTTTGGTTTCAAATTAGATTTAAAGTAGAAAGAGCATCATAACTAAAACATTTTTGCCACCTGGATCCATCTTAGGATTGTTCCAAGCTGAAAACAACGATTTCAAGCATGTTCACTTCCTTTCTCTAATGGATGGCATGCTTTCTGTAGAAGTACCGAATCTTTTAGCTTGATGGATTAGGAGTTTTGTTCTAAATATGTAATCTCCAAAGCGTTTTTGTATGAAATAATTTCATTCCTCGAAGTAATAAAATCTTACATATGTTTTTTAATAGAAAAAAATGAGAGTAAGGTAAAAAATTTGTCAGTTGAATTTTTTTTTCACTTTCTTTAATTATTTGCTCATTTCAGGTAAAATGAATAATGATCTATTGAAGTAAAACTTAGGGATTTCCTTCATTTGGAGAAATAAGGGTACTATCATTCCCGAAACTTCACTTATCTGAATCTCACTTTTCAGAAATGTATTTTCTTGAATACTTTTTTGTTAAAAAACTCATAACTTAAAACTTAAAACGAACAGAAATTACTTCGTATATAAAGGGGCTGCTTCCTCATCAATGCCCCGCTCTTTACGCTTAAGTTTTTTACTGTTTTAAAAAGAAGAGTTGGGAGAAGAAGTCAAACCTTAGCGTAAAGAGCGGGGCGTTGATGAGGTAGCAGCCCCTTTCATATACGAAGTAATTTCTGTTCATTTCAAGTTTTAATGCCGCTCCATATTTTCCGTTAAAAAAACTTGTTTTTCTTATTTAATGGTATTAAAGATGTCATGAAAAAAATTAGCAAAAATAAAAAGAATGAAAAAGAATGGGAAAATAAAATATTTTACGTCAACAATATATTAAACAGTCTTATTTAAGCGTTTCAGCAAGTAGCCTTCGTTAACAATAGTTCACATTTTTACTGTTTAATAGACATTTATTAGAGATTAATGATAAATAAATACAATAAAAGGCTTGTGACAGCCAACCTTTCCTGAACACAAAAACTATAGAAGTCATTTGTATTCCTACTTCATAATTAAGACAAACATCACTGTCCTATTTGTTATATTTCTGTTTTAAGTTAAATTGGAAAGTTAATGACCCATATATGTCCTAAGAATTAGGAAAACATCAAGGATCCACTTTTTAGTTAAAAAGGCATGCATAGGTAGTTAGGCCAATTGTGGTAGGAGTAGCCTGCAACTTTAAGAAAAGAAACGCTTGTGAAAAACCAGGAAAAAAAAATTCAAGATCATGTCGTACCGAAAAGGCTTGAGAAGTTGTGTCGGAAAAGAGTCTTTAATCACATTCTTTACCATTTGCAATCATAAAATAGTCTAATATCTTCATTTTTTCAACATACGAAAATATTTTTTTTGATTGTATTTTCACTAGATTTTTATTGGGTAGTTTTGTTGATAAATTTGAAAAAAAGACAAATTTAACTGACCTTTATTTTGATAGCTGCCTTTTGCTCCCCTCTAAACTTTTGTAAATTGGTGCCACTTTAAAGAGACGTTTAAATTAGTAATTTTCTCATATTGAGTATTTTTTTTTAATATTTGAACATCTAACTGAAGGACAAAGAGACTCAATAAGGCCTCACCAGAAAGCTCCATGTAGGGCCGCATCCAGGATTTGTGTTGTAAGGGTACAAAAAATTTATGGAACACAACAAAAATCTTCTTACAGATACTCTGTTACTGTTGTACAAGTTGAAATAAAAGCGGTAGGATTCAAACCGGATATCCCCCCTGGTTTTGGGCTTTGCTTCAGGTCCTAATAATCTTCGTTCCGTGCGCCAATTTTAAAACCAACAATTTGTTATAGTGGGCTTAAGTATAAGTTGAAATCATATTCTTAAATATTTCACTTATTTTCTCACTGTTTTAGTTAAAACTTTTATCTGTCATTATGTATTTTGGTTATACATACTTTCATTCATTTTAGTAACAGATGTAAAGCCAGTGTGTTCTAACAAATTCTTCACGAGGACTTGGCCAGACAAAAAAGGCGTGAGCTGAACTTGAGTGTTGAGTTTGCATCAATTAATTTGTTGAACACTAACGCTTAATACCCACGTCAGTTGAATTGATTCTTTCGCTTCACAGTATAAATATTAAACAGTAGCAAACATTTGGTTCAGAAATGGGGCACATCGCAGCACGCAGAAAGGGAAGTTACCAATACGTTAGAGCAATATCTTCAAAGAGATCTTTTAAGGAGATGTAAGAGTCATGGTTATCTAAGGTTAGAAGCTTGGGGATCTCTCGAGGTAAATTTGAATATTCCCTGGAGGTGCTGAATACATTTTAAAAATAGATTTTGATTGATAAAATCTGATGGTGGGGCTTCACGTACTGAGATTGCTGGAGCATCAGAGACTGAAAATCTTTACTTGGAAATAGAAAGTAAGGCGGTAAATACGGACTTCTTGCAGTAACAGCCTCGGCCATGGCTACAATCACACCTCTCTCTGAATATGTGGCCTTGCACAGTCATCTGACCCCTCTCATCAAACAACTTAGGAGGAACGTGAACTGTGGTTACAGAATTTTCGTCACAGTTGTATATGTCACTTGCAGTCAATGGAAGCTTTACTAGAACCGGCTTCAGGTTTGAGAAGAAATGTCCAAATGTTGACCCTGTTAAAGCTCGTTGCTTGTGGGTTCGATCAAAGCTTGTGGGTTCAAGCTTGTGTAGTGACAGTTGTGGATACCGAAAAACAAACCTATCATTAGAAATAGCCGTGGCCTCATCAAATTGTAAAAAATGTTCAGAAAGAAAGAACGTATGTTCAGCCAGAGCCAAGACAAAAATTTCAGGAGGCTTGCTTAATTGTAGGTTTTTTTTCTACCAATACAAAAGTTTCCACAAGAACAAGAAATTTTATACACCATACTAACTAAATCTCCCCGGGTTAAATCCTTTCCGGGATTAAAGAAACTACCTATTGGTCTCACTGATTGGAAACATGTATCATTTTTATGTATACGGCCTTGATCGGACCACACCCTGCGAATTCCAAACTTATCTCTTGATGCGCTCAGAAGATCACGCTTTCATAAAAAGAACGTTTTCGGAAAAGGTTTTCGAATGAAAGGAATGAGCGACACTAAACCTAAAACAGACAAAAGTAAGGTCATAAAATAATAAGTTAAGCTTCCAACGAATTATCACCGCGAACCAATAAGTGAAAACCACGACCAACAGAAATTTATTGGTCATAAAATCAAGTAAGACAACAATAAGAAATCGAAGTACTAATCAAGTTTACAGAAAAGAAAACAATTTCGTAAAATAGATATATTTGTCACTTTTAATTCCTTTTACTATCCTTATTATCCTTTAATTCCTATTATCCTAATTCCTTTAATCCTTTCTTGGTGGATCAAGAACAAAGAGCCTGTTTAAGTGTTAATGTTATCCCTAAGTTCGAGTCCGTAAGTGCATACCTTATGGCTTTAGACATTTCCCTCCTCTTCACAAGAAGCTCCATTGACTCACCCCCTACTATCAGCTGCATAACTATACAATATATGAACAATTTATTCATAAATAAATAAACTTAGTGAAATGTTTCCTTTCGTGTATATGAACTGCTCTTTTGTGTAGACTGTAGATATGCTTAGGGACGAATGCGTCACCGCTGTCAGACACCCCGGGTAAACTTTTGCCCATAGACTTTTTGATATTTTTCAACTGATAGTCTGAATTTTAATCGAAAATGTTATGGGCTTAGTCAAGCAAAATTGTAGTTTTGCGGTACAAAATGGTAGGATTCTGTACCTTGCTCTGGTGTGATTTCTTGTTTTTGAAAAAAGAAGTTGTTCAAATAAGTCCTCTTCCGATATTATAAGACCATTAGCTCAGTCTGATCATCCCGGATAAAAAAAAATAAACACGAATCCCTGGTCATAATAAAACTAATTTTCACTCTTCAATAAAATTATGATTATTTTTAACATAGACTTCCTTTGGCCTTGTATACGAGGAAACATATACTCATAAGAATATGTACAAAACAATAAGGAAGGTAGTGGAATTATAACATTTTAAAGACAGCGAATATAATTTCTATAGACAAAATGAAAAGTGGTTTCTGAATCAATTCCATTTGTTGTATCGGCTGTTATTATAAATTCGATTTGTTTTGTGGCTAGATCCGTGTTTCCGGGAATAAGAAGCCGTGACTTGGCCACTGAAAGTTAATTTTAGGCATTAGCTCTCACCAGATATCCAATAGAAATCCTATTCTGAGGGGTCGCCCACTTTCCGGTAACTAGTGGATACCTTGGAATGCCGTGTGTTCCGCAGAGTTCTGTCATGCGTTGCAGAGTCCTGACACGTGTGGCAGAGTCCCCAAAACGCTTGATCCAGTTTTGCCAAGCTTGGAACGCTTTCTCCGCGCTTGTTATTCGCCACCTGGTGTACGCAATCTCTGAAAGTCAGCAACTCCTCACTGTATTCGTTCTTTAAACAACGAGTCAAAAAAATATTTTGTTAAAGCCGACAAACTTCGACTCAATCAAGTAATCTTAAATCTATTATCAAACGCTATTAAATATAATAAAGAAAATGGAGAGGTAAAAATAACCTGCAAATTAATTGAAAATAATATTTTGCGTATAAGCATCCATGATACTGGCCAAGGAATACCTTTAGAAAAACAGCCGCTATTATTCGAACCCTTTAATAGATTCGCTCACGAATTTTCTCCAATAGAAGGAACTGGATTGGGGTTATCTATAGCGAAGGGATTTATGAAGCTAAAAATAAGAATATCACTCTTATATGCATTGGAGGACAAACTTTTGAAGCACTCTTATATGCATTGAATTCATGACTAAGGATAGACAAATTTTCCTCAATTGGTGACAGTCTGGTTAAAATTTCATCATTTAAAAAAGGGTTTAAGTCCTCAACTGGCTTTACTCCAATTTCGTTGACATGTTTTCATCAGAAATAGCCTACTTGATATTTGTGAAACCAGTAATAATTAATTTCCATTTCAGCTTTTGTTGCAACCCTTTCATCATATTTGTCAAATTCCTGGGAAGAAAGTAAGGGCAAAACTAACCGTCTCGTTCAATAATTGGCTGAAAATACCAGAGGATAATGTTAAAGCTATTTCAGAGATAATACAATTGCTTCACAATGCTTCCCTTTTGTAAGTATCTTTTATTTATCTTTAACCCCACTACCAAGAGTGACTTAGGGTCATGAATGCTTTCTGTATACTAATCTGTTGATTTTAAAAGATTAATTTTAGCAATAAGCTAAGGCAAACAATTATTACCATGTGC